>JAUIMM010000009.1:1475000-1917500 GCA_031769625.1 Taudactylus pleione | reverse complement strand
TAGCAGGACAGGCTGAATGATATACCTTGGGGTCTCTAGATGACTCCTAAATGAACAATATCATTTGTGGAACATAATGAGGACCACAAGTGCGTCTCAGAGCTTTTGTTTTATACCTGCTTCTGATTACCTCTGTGCCCCCTGTTATTATTCTGTTCCAGCTAACTCAAAGTTTCATTAAAGTTGGATTAATTCTTTGTTTGTATAGAGTTTCTGTACTGCCAGCCAAGATCAGAGAAAGTGTGTACCGTCATGTTCTGTAGCCAGTCACTCCCTCCCTTTGCATGCTGTCATGATGTTCCCATACTGCCGACATAACCAGCATTTTTCTGTTACTCACTGGCGTAGAACACGTCTATTGTCTTTTTGGCCCACAGATCAGTTTAAACCCTGATTCATCTGCCACATGTCATGTTTATCGGATTATTAGGGTAATCTGCACAAGGCAGACTGAGTCCAGGGCTATTAGCTGTGGGCCAGATTGAATGACATCCGTAATAGGGATAGAAAGCAGAATATATTATTAGCTTATATTTATCAGAACACCTTTCAGATGTCTTCCTAACCGTTGCTAATCAGGCTGTATAACTTTAAAGTTACTGTACACAGGCTGTGTTACCCTAAGACTTTGTATGTTGGGTGTTTTATTTATAGTTTTCATCACTAAGCTTCAGATCATTCTCTTGTATGTTCTATAAATTTTGTTGTTTTTTTTTTTTTTTTTTTTTAAAGAGCGGTATTTTTAGAAGAAAATGACACAGAAATAGTTTTGCCAAAATAATCTTTAAGTGTTTATATTTTTTGTAAAGTAATAAATCTACTAGACGTTCTGTCTATCGGTTTGTTCCAAGTTGCTGCAAAAACTACTGAACCAATTTTCATGTAAACCGCATCAGTGTGTAGCGGAAAGTCCTAGAAATAACCTGCACTTTGTTTCATCTCGATCCGTCAAGTTACAGTTGAGCAATAACAAAATCAAAATGTATTGCCATCATCAATGCATGAGATAGGAGTGATGCCATCAGAGCCGTAACTAGACTTTTTGGTGCCTTGTGCCAGAGAGAGCATTGGTGCCCCCCCACCACCATTTTTTTTAAATAGGGATATAAGAGAGTGCGCCTGAAAAAGGGCCATGGCCTCATGCGGGAAGGGTCAGGGAAGAGATGGGGGAGGCCAGGAGATGCTGGGGATAAAAGAAGAAGCTACAAGTGATAATGATAATAAACAGAAAAATCGACAGGCCCAAACAGCACCCCCTGCCCTGCAGGGCCCTGTGCCATGGCACTGGTCGCACTACCCTAGTTAAGTCTCTGGGTGCCATGCACATGGCCGGTAAGGGATTGGAGGGAGAGTTGATTTTGGCCAGCGTTCATTTGTATAGGATAGGCTACATACCAGCGTAGCAGTCTGTGCACAGGGCAAACCATAACACTGGTGTTAGTGTTGGGTGAAGGCGCTTCTGCCACCAGACTGTATAGCGCTGCTGCTCGCGCGGCAGAGCCCCTATGCAAAGCAATACAACTATAACGCCTCAAATAAGAAAAATGTTGGCAGAAGCGATTTCATCGTGGATGAAGCCGCGGGCAACAGCTAGTAATACATAACTTTACAAGCACAAATAAGTCTGTTGCACCACCTGTTTGATGACATGAATGGTCAAGCCCACCTCCTCATTGCCTTGATAGGTGGGTCACCGCACGTTTCTCCACCCGCGGAACACTGCGTCCTGCGGGTGAGGACAGCACCCACAGGCTGTGAGGGCAGGGCGCTTTTTGCCCCGCTAAAACCACCTAGCGGGAACGCTAATTTTTATTACGTAATATATTTCTTTATTATTTAATTTATACGCTCTTTATGATATGTACTATATATTTATATTTCTTCACATTAATTTCACGTTTCTTACATTATATTTATCTGAACCCTGTGTGCGTGTTGGGTTATTTTCCAACATACATATAGGTATTTTATCTGAACCCTGTGTGCTTGTTGGGTTATTTTCCAACATACATATAGGTATTTGATATGTTTTCACTTCACATGTAATGGATTGGTCATCACTGCCAGTAGCATCGTTATTATTATTATTTTAATAAGGTTATCAATTATAAATTCTATTATATGTTTTACTGCTGTCTTTTTGTACTAATCTATTTCTTTATATGGTCCTTATTTTCTGATCTGGTTAGCTGTTTACTTATCTTAATGGTATCATACTTTACACTGATTAAGTAATGTATCTGACTTATGCACAGACATAGGTGTATTGATCGTTTTAAACACTGTCTATTTTGATACGGCGATATAGCTAATCAAATGCCTTATACACGTATACTCATTTTGGGTGTAAATGAATTCAGTCTTTCAGACACATACATATTCTAAATTGCATCTGTCTTCCAATGCATTCTTTCTTCTTTTTGAGTTAATGCCTAGATACTGACATGATCACTAAGTTCTCATTCAGCTGATCATTGAAAGATTCCTCAGCTGTTACTCCGTACACTTCCTATAGTTATGTCATACTAAAGGCTGGTGTAATTAGCATATGACGCCGACCAATCATTGAACAGCGGGCACTATGTAAATCGAGCCCGCACACACTGCTATGACAGCTACCTTGAGAGCCTCCGGCGAAACGCGCGTCGGCCACACAGCTGGGGGGGACCTAGTGCGCACTTGGAACCTCCGCACCACGATCCTACCTGGGAGTCTACAGGGACAGACAAGTATCTTACCTTTTATCTTTTTCCTTGTTCTCTCATTAGGTTGTCCTTAAGCAGATACCCTGCGCTGCCTAATTGGTATCAGGGATCCTGGTTATATTGGACACTAACAGCAGAGGCAAGCTGCACTGTTTCTTTTATGCCATATGTCAGTGACACTCATCTCATGTCTGATACTTGTATGACATGGGACTTATAAGTGCACTTACTTTTGATTTAACACTCTATCTAGGCTCAATTTACTTTACATTCTCCCAGGTAGAGGGACGCCTCCAACTAATTAATCATTGTGATTGTAATTATATATTATATTCGTGGTATTCAGCTTTTTAATATCTGTCATTTGTTACCTTTTTGATACCTATATATTATTTTTTTCACTTATTTTCGCCACACCTATATGTGCATATACTACTGTTACCCATATTTGATATTCAAGAGCATAACATTAGGTCTATGATCAGGACTGCTGATTGTCTTATTGTTATTTACTCATTATAGTTTTTATACGGTCCAATTGGACCTGTTGCTGAGAATATATTCAATATTCTCCCTGTATTGATACTGATCCTAGGGGTGCAGCTAGCACATACAGGATCACTTGTGATCACATATTTTTGTTTGTTTGTCAGTCTGTCTTGCACTTATTGTTCATGATTGCAGGCCCTTTGGCAGCATTATTTTAATGATAATTAATAAAGATTTATATTTTATCTTATATCATATCTTCATATATAATTGGAGAGTGCCCCATGAAAGGAGTTTCTTTTTTCTTTGTTTTCACTTGCCTTAATATACTCTGAGGGAGCACCTCTATATTATATATTAGAATTCCTATATCCTCAACCTATGTGGGTTCTTTCCTGTGCAATTGTTTTTTCCCTCTATCCCCCATTCCCTATTAATATTACTTAAAAAAATCTGACAGATAATCTGACAGAAAATCGTTCGTAAAATCGTTGGTAACAAAATCGTTGTGTGTATGCAGCTTTAATGTAACTTTAAGTGACCAAAGAAAAACATACATATCATGATTATCACTCAGATCTTAAAGCGTCCGTAAAATATTGTATTCATTTTACCAGCTATTTAGATCAGTGATTAAGTGGTCAATTGAAAGTAATGAAAATGTGTTCAGATTTTATTCATCTAATGGTATGTACCTGAATAATGTTAATATAATCTTTTAACCGTATTTGCAGAATTATTTTTTTTATCAGCCAGAGAGAGACTATGTGGGTGTCCACAACACAATGTATTTAAGGAAATTAATGGGGGGGAGGGGAATGAATGAAATATAGTTATTTAGAAATGGTTTTTAAATGTCTTTCATAGGTCTCTTTACACCTCATGGGCAATACTTAGCGGGAATGACGTCTTAACATGATGTCGGACCCCACAAGTGAACTTCCTTCATTGTTTCTGGTCCAGCCCATTACTACATCAATTTTGTCTTTCGGTCAGGAAATTCTCCTTGGACAATTTAGTAAATTCTATCCCATTCACAGCGGAATGGTCTATATTCGATAAGGTGCCCATTACACGAAGGAGTGCAAGGGGATGTAAAAGCTGCTTTTAGCAATTAGTGCTGCTGTCCGAAAAGTTAATTTGCAGAATTGGATTTTAACTTCTCCGTCCTTGCAGATGTTTCAAAATAAATTATTCCATATTTTTTATATGGATTGGATAGAAACCTAAAAACAAAGTGAGTGATAGGTAGTCCGCATTTGGGGGAGGTAACGGTGGGTGGTTAGGCAAACGCAGGCTTGTGGGGACCGTTTAAACTCTGTTTCATAGGTGTGCATAAATTACTGTAGCCGTTGCCATCTCCTTTGCAGCATGAGAGCTCTGAGCGTGTCAGGAGAGACGCAGTGTTTGAGGCAGGTGAGACTTCACTCAGAAGCTGCGTAGCTGCCCGGTCTACATTGAGGCTACCAATGTTTACAGGTTTCACATTGTCGGACGGATATGAGAAGGCAGCAGTGGTGCGTCCCTATGCTGTGTAAGACATTAGAATATTTTTTTTGCTATTGCAAACCGTGAGAGATCGCAGTTGCAATTGCATTAGCTTATATCTCGGAATCAGGCCCATAGTTTTACCGATTTACCATTAACATGATCGTAACTGGGGAGGGTGTTTTTCGTTGTGAATTTTTGTGCTTCCGATATTTGGGAAATTTTAAATTAATGCTATTTTTGTTTACATTTTACGCAGGTGTGCTTTGTGCCGTGAACATTGACGACTGTGAAAGCGGTCCATGTCATAATGGGGCCAGCTGTGAAGATGGCGTTGCCGACTATACCTGTAGGTGTCCATCCCCTATGCTAGGTGGAACTACTTGGGGAGGTAAAAACTGCTCTGTATCTCTCGAGGGGTGTTTGAAACACAGCTGCCAGAATGACACCATCTGCATCCCAACATATGAGGGAGAGACGCACGGTTATACTTGCAGGTGTCAACCGGGATTTTATGGGGAGAACTGTTCCATACCCACCACATTTTCTTTCACAAGTGGATACATTCTGTATGAGCTAGTTGTAAATAACACAGGCAACACCAGTGCTGAAGAAGACGTTGTCCATATATCTGTACGGTTTAGAACAACTTTGCCGAATATGGTTATCTTGTACCGTGGCAATGAAGAGAACTTCCTACTACTTGAGCTTTACAATGGATTGCTGCATGTTGTATTCAGCAGCAATATCTCTTCTTACTTGGTAATTGATGAACATAGAGTGGACGATGGTCAATGGTACAAAGCAGAGGTATATTTGAATTTGACTCTGAAAGTGACTCTCCATCAAGTCGGTCATGTCAAGGGTTCTTTCTCCAGAAGTCAACCCTTCGGTGCTTGGTATGATTCCCTGTTCCCAGAGTCACTCACGTCAGTACACGTAGGTGGAATTGCTCAAGACTCTCTGCTGAACAACACACTGAGCAAGCAGAATTTTACTGGATGTTTGGAAGATCTCACAATAGACTTCGAGATCCTGTTGCCACAGAATATTGAAAGCGGGCGATCATTTGATATGACGCTTGGATGCCATAAAAAAGATTGGTGCTTTCCCAACCCATGTCACCATGAAGCGCCCTGCATCGACCAGTGGACCAGCTATAGGTGCGAGTGCATCAGACCGTACATAGGTCCAACTTGCTTGCAAGGTACGTAGTTGGTTTGCTAGTGGCTGTTAAGCAGTGCTTTCCCCTCATATCAGATTCTCAATTTTAAATCATCATAATTCCCCACCTCTGCAATCACCAGCACAGAATCACATCATAGTCTTCAACCAATTGGCGGTTGTTGAGCATTTTAATATGGCAAATTTTACCTTTTATATGTTAACCTCTGCTACAATATTACTTTGTCTAATCTACTGTCCAGGGAACTAAGGCCATCATTCAAACCCACTCGCGTGCGGCTGTCCGCTCGCAAGTGGGTCGATGGTCCCCACTGCGCATGCGCACGATGGAGGGAGCTCCGTCGTGCGCATGCGCGAGACCTGACGAGCGAAGGACTGTCGGAGTGTCTCATCAAAGGGGGCGTGCTGTCGATGGTGACTGACAGCACGCCCCCTTTGGTGGGCGTGCCTGCCAGACGGAGGCGTTCTCAAGGGATCGCCTACCGTCTGAAGCTGGCCCCACTGACCTCTCTTGATATTACCTCTGGTATCCTCTGGGAAGCCCATAAGGCTACTATATGGGGTTTTCTCATTTCTAAAACCTCAGCGGTTAGGAAAGCGGCTGCACAAGAAATTCATTCCCTTGAGTCACAAATTTCAGTACTATTGATTCAACATAAAACATCCCCTAGCGCCTCCGTGCTAACCCAAATTGAGAAACTACGAGGTCAGCTTAATGCCCTTCTGTCTCGTCGCGCTGCGCTTATCTTGCAAAAACTTCGTCAACGCTTTTATGATAAATCTGACAAAATTGATTCCTTATTAGCTAATAAACTGCGTCGCAGACAAGCATTAGGTGCGATAGACAAATTACACTCTCCGTCTTCTGGTTCTCTAACCTATGATCCTGAGGTTATGGCTGAGGAATTTCGGACCTTTTATAGTTCCCTTTATAATTTATCAGATTCTTCTTATCCCACTTCTGCTGGAGCCGAGGGGGTGCGCTCATATTTGTCCTCTACTTCCCTACCCAGGCTCTCAGAATCCCAATTATCTACTCTCAATGACCGTATTTCAGATGAAGAGACAATAGCTGCTATTAGATCAATGCGTTCCTCTGCCGCCCCTGGCCCTGATGGGTTTACAGCCCAATATTATAAACTGTTTACAAAGGAACTTGCCCCACATCTTACATCTCTATTTAATGATCTTTTGGAGGGCGCTTCCTTTGCTCCTGATACAACTCGGGCCGACATTGTAGTGATCCCTAAACCTGATCGTGATCCTACTCATTGTATTAACTATAGACCGATTTCATTATTAAACGTCGAACTGAAAATTTATGCTAAAATCTTAGCGACTCGGTTAGCTCCTTTGCTTTCTTATTTGATACATCCGGATCAGGTTGGGTTTATACCTGGACGTCGGGCATCTGACAACACCAGACGGGCCATTGATCTGATACATTCTATTCATAAAAGGAAACTTCCTTCTCTGATTTTAGCTCTAGAGGCGGAGAAGGCCTTCGACCGCATTTCCTGGCCATTCATATTCGCTGTCATAGACAAAATGGGATTTTCAGCCAAATTTTTAGATGGCATTGTGGCACTTTACCGTTCCCCCACAGCACGAGTTTCGGTTAATGGTGTCTACTCCTCTAGTTTTGGGATAACTAACGGTACTCGGCAGGGTTGTCCCCTCTCTCCCTTAATATTTGCTCTTATTATGGAACCCCTGGCGGCAAAGATCCGTTGTAATAGAGCTATCTCGGGAGTATCCACTGGCCCCTCGGAATATAAAATCGCATTATATGCCGACGATATTTTAGTCTCTCTCACTGACCCAGCTCAATCCCTAAATTCACTTTTAGAGGAAATAAATTCATATTCCCAGCACTCGGGTTATAAAATTAATGTTACCAAGACTGAAGTTCTTGATTTCTATATCCCTGCTACCCTAAAGCAAACACTAGAGGCCATGCTCCCTTGTACCTGGCATAAAAAAAAGATTAAATATCTTGGTGTTTTCTTAACTCATCATCATCATCAGCTGTTTCAGGCAAATTTTCCCCGCCTTCTAGATTGTATTAAGTCTGATTTGTATGACTGGTCCAATTATTTTATTTCTTGGATAGGTAGAATACATTCAGTTAAGATGAGCGTTCTCCCTCGGCTCTTGTATCTATTTCAGACCCTTCTGATCTACAGTCCTCCATACGTGTTCAAATTCCTTCAGTACCAAACCTCATATTTCATATGGTACCGGAAACGTCCGCGGATTAGACTAAAGTTGCTTCAGCGGCCCTCCAGGGGTGGGGGTTTGGGTATTCCTGATTTAAAAAAATATTATTATGCTGCGCAGCTCTCTCATTGTGCTCAGTGGTGTAACTTCGCTGCGGGGAAGGTCTGGGTGGCTATCGAGGCCGAGGAGCTGGGACTGGCTACTGTATCCTCCCTCTTGTGGATACCTAAGATTCATCGTCCCCGGACAGTTTCTTCTCATCCTGTAATTTCCCGTTCTTTAGCAATTTGGGATTTAGCCAATAGATGTTTTAAGTTAGCTCCAGCCCCGTCCCCTTTGATACCACTACTTCATAAATCATCTTTTACTGCCTGGTCATCGAGTAATATCTATTATGTAAATGATATCACTATAGATACTAATTTCCCACAATTTTCTGAAATCCGGGATAGAATGGCAATTCCGTCCAAAGATTTTTTCCGGTTCCTACAAATTAGACATTTCCATTCCAAAATTAGCTTGATTCTGATTAGCAGATCTTTGACTTCTTTTGAGTCTTTATGTTGGAGACGACCCTCCACTAGGGGTCTTATTTCTACTATTTATTCCTTACTAGGGGAAGAAGTAAGCTCCAATCGGGATCCTCATGAGTTAGCGTGGGAAAGAGATTTGGGACACTCTATAGATGCTGAGGATTGGACGGAGATATGGGACAATGCTGCCACCAGTTCTATTTGCGTCAAAATTAAGGAAAATATTTATAAATTGCTATTCCGATGGTATTATGTACCATCGCGGCTACAAGTAATGTTTCCCGATGCTTCGGATAGATGTTGGAGGGGTTGCGGTGGAGAGGGCAATTTTTTGCATATCTGGTGGACTTGTCCCAAACTAACTAGTATATGGCGGGAGGTTCTTGATCTCCTCTCGCACCTCTTCGATATTTCCATTCCCTCTGATCCTCGGCATTTTCTACTTCCCTTGAATCTGCCTTCTCTGTCCCGGTTTCAGAATAGGTTATTCCGACATATAGTGTCTGCTATGACCTGCCAAATTGCAGCGGATTGGAAAAACCCTCATCCCTCTCCGATGCAGGCAATATTATCACGTATCTGGTATATATACAAGGTGGAATACATGACAGCTTTATTACGTAATACATCCAAAACCTTTGATAAAATATGGTCCCCTTGGCTGACATACCAAAATGTTTCCTCTCCATTTAACAATTAATTTTTCCTTTTATATTTTTTCTCTGTTATGTTTAGTTTGAAAGAGAGTGATCCTATATGCAGTCCACCCACCCTCTTCTCCTCTTATTCTCCTTTGTCTTTCCTAAAGTCTTTCTTTTCCTTTTTTCTCTTTATTTTTTCTCTATTTTTAAACGGATTGCCACACCGTTGCTGCAAGATTTTTCTCTTGCTTCTATAATCCTTCTTTTCTTATAATGAGAAAATCTTCTATTATATTATAATTCTGAAATAGTACAGTTCCCATTATAAAAGTATGTTATGTGCTGTACCTTACTTTTGAATATTGGAATGTACTGTTTTCTTTGTGATTTGCTCAATAAAAAGAGTTTATATTAAAAAAAAAAAAAGAAATATAGCAGTCAGCACATAAAGTCATAGAGTGTAGCCCGGGTAATCCTGAAAACATGCAGTGTATGCCAAAAAATGGATTATGCAAGCAGGACTTAATCGTTGTTTAGTAGGGAAATTCCCAACAGTCAGTACCAAGGACTTGGATATCCAATATGAGTATGCCAGCATGCATATATAAAGTCCCTCTTACGGTATAAACCGCTTAGTAAATGTGCCTGCTTCTAATGAAAATAAGGCAAGTGTGCACCACCTGAGTTAGCTGTGTGCCAACTGACGTTACTGCGGTCTTGAAATGTCTGGACCCTCCGTCTGAGTGTCCTCGGAATCTGCAATAGATGGATGGTTGATAGTCCCCGGCCGGGTGAAAGCACAATGGGAGAGTTAATGCCGCTTAGTTCCTGCCATGATAAGATGAATTGATGTTGGATCCTTAACGCGTTTCAAAAAGTCGTGTGGGTTGTGACGAAACACGTTATACCGTAAGAGGGACTATATATATGCATGCTCACATACTCATTTTGGATATCCAAGTCCTTGGTACTGACTGTTGGGAAGATCCCTAGTAAACAACGATTCAATTAAGTCCTGCTTGCATAATCCATTTTTTGGCATACACTGCATGTTTCATGATTACCCGGGCTACACTCTATGGCCCTCATTCAGAGTCGATAGCAAGAAGCGATCGCTCACTCTGAATGAGGGCGGACACTTCTTGTTTTGAAGTACTACCTCCAGGTCGCAAGCGAAGCTGTGGGTTACCACCCACAGCTTAGCTTGCGATCAGGGTGATGGTCGCTGTGGTCTTCACCATCGCGACCATCGGGGCTTACGACCAGACCCTAAGGTTTGGTCTGGGCACTCATAAGCCCCAGGGAACTTCCTGCTCTGTTTGAGCAGGAAGTTCCCCACTGACATCATCAATGATGTCAATGGGGCCGCCCCCAAACGGCAAGCGTTCCGACTGGAACGCCTCCGTTTGGCCGGGCACGCCCCCGGCCCGCCCAGTAAACGGGGCGAGCTGTCACTCAACATCGACAGCTCGCCCCGTCTGCTACGAGACCCCTAGTGACGGAGCGCCCACGCTAGCCGGGTCTCGCACATGCGCACGACGGAGCCGGCTCCATCGTGCGCATGCTCTGTGGGGACCATCGACACGGTTGTGAGCGCATCGGCGCTTACGACCGGGTCTGAATGAGACCCAATCACTTTATGTGCTGACTGCTATATTTCTACAGTGAATCCTTCATTGTGGGGATCACATTGATACTTTTAAGCAGAAAGGTTTTTTAATTAGAATTGACTGCTACGTATTGCAACATCTTGGATTGATTTCTTTTTTAGCTTTCAATTTGCTACAATTTTTTAACATTAAAAGGCCTTCTAAGTCTTTAAATTGTACTGTTCATATATATGTATCATTTATGTATGTTTTTTTTTCTACCCTTCTTCCCTTTCATACTGTTTATTCTATAAGCTTTAGATTACGGATAACACTGTGTATTTTACTATTTAGTAATTTTGGATATTATATATGTGTGACCTCATAATATGGATCTATAATATATTTTGGATATCATACAATTTCTACATAGATAACCAGCGCAGATATTATCATTTATTAGTATTGTGTGTGCACACTAGCAGATGCAGTAAATGATATTTAGTTCGTCGGCTGTACGAACAATATATCACCTAGTGTGTACCCAGCAAAAGAGGTATGAAAACATTGAATAGCAGAGCCGAGATATTGCCTCTCACTTTCCCAGGTCTGAGTGGTAAGTGAACCAGCTTCCCAGAAGGTTCATTAGGGTACAATGTACACAGTCCACTGCAAAGACAGGCTTGCCAGGATTTCTTATGCCCTTTAAAATGTTTGGTGGTTCTGTAACCTGTCTCTACAGAACAAGTTTAGACCATTCCCTTGCTATACATTATTCACTGCCGACAAGCTCCTTATTTGCCCTAACTCTGCCCCTCACTGTATCTCATCTTTTTATAAATGATCTCCTAACTACATAAAAAAATTTAATTGTATTCTATTTATACCAACTGTTCACTCTCCCTTGTTGATTTATGTTTCCTTCTCCCTTTGTTTGCATAGAGTACGCATCTGGTACGTTCTTCAGGGAACATATTCCCAGTTTTGCCAACTTTACAATCCCCCAGCACATTGGAGACACGTTTAATGTTTCTGCCTTTATCAGGACTCTAAAACCAGATGGCCTCCTGCTACAGATCAGTAATGGTACTGAGGATTACTTGGTGATTTATCTGAAATCTGGACAGATTCACGTTACAACACTTTCTGGCAAGACTCTGTCTTTCAAAGAAAATATCAGCAATGGCCAGAAGCATCCGATCAATATATCATTCAAGGAGGGGCAAGCGATAGTCAATGGTATCAAGTTTGAGAAAGAACTGGGACAACTTCCACCAGTATCAATTTCAGCGGATGACACCGTACTTGTTGGAGGAATGCCCCTGGGAGGAAATATTGATCAGTGGGGGGGATATTTTAAGGGATGTCTTCAAGATTTGAGAATCAATGGTTATCGCTTTGAGTTTTTCCCACCAGATTATAAAGGAATTGCCTCTTTCTTTGGTTCTATCAGTAATATAACAAAGGAATGTGTATCTGATGATACATGTCATGTAAGTATGCAGGAATGTATAATGTGACATTTTTGTAGTTTTTATTGTATACCACTAGCCCTTATGTATTACTGAAGAAATTGTATACTCCATACACTAAAAAAGGAAATTTGCATGCCCACACAACTATAGTATGAGAATATTAGTGAAAATATTCCCAATGACTGGTGTGCTATGTTTTTTTTGTAAAACGCATGAGGAGTGAAAGGATTAAAGTAAGTGTAGTCCTCTAATTAACAATTATGAATGTTATCGTGTGAGTACAGTATGGTAACCACTAAATGAAATTAAAGTTACTCCCCAGAAAAGGATGGCTGCCAGTAAATGTAACACAAAAAAAAAAATCTTAATTAGAAACCTGCTGCATTAAACCGTTTAGGTTTGATGAGTCGTATCTGACAAATGAAGTAGGAGAGTAACAAAGAGGGACAAAAGGGGAACAAAGAGGACTTGCAAAAACAGTGGGATTATTGGCTTTGGGTCGTACTGAATAAACGTAAGGCACTATGCAACAGTTCAGGTTTGGTTTATTGGCGATGATAAAACATTTTAATGGATCAGTATATCCTGTAAAACAGAGTTTTCCAACCACCCTGTTATCATAAATATACTATTGCTCCTCTATTTGTGCCGTACAGGGTTCCAGAGAGAAGCCCTGCCTGGGGTAACACTTTTACACGGTTTAAAAACATTAATGATTGAACTAAAAGACAGGAAAAAATAAAAAATATATATTTTATTTGGATTTTTTTTTCTTATAAAGCCAAGAATGATACCTTGCATAATATATAGAAAACTTGGTATCCTTATATACAAGAGATGTGGCCAATACATTAGGTAAAAGTAATGATCCTGGAAAATAATTTTTTCCTATTAGCATACTTACTGTCCATTAAAAAAAATTATTATTACTCTATTAAAAAATAAAAGCCGGGGGGGGGGGGGGGGGGTTACAATGGTAAATTTACTAGGGTACATAAGTTTGCAGTTTGGCCAGCATTTGTCGAAACTGAAATACAGTCTGGTCACAATGGTTAGAAATTAGGCTGAGCACATTTCAGCAGATTTACAAACTCTCTATTCCTAGTCTGACCCGTGCAAAAACGATGGCACCTGCACCGTGACCTGGAATGACTTCACCTGCAACTGCACAGCCAACTTCACTGGACCAACGTGTGAGGAGCCAGTGTGGTGCCGCCAGAGACCTTGTCCACCAGAGTCCACCTGCCATGACATTCCTGGAGGGTATACATGTATGGAGATTTCACTTTAGATGTTGTTATTTTATATTACACATCACCTTTCATTAGGTCATTTTCTACAATATCTAGAAATATAATGTCTTCAGAGGAAAGAACTAATATTGCACATAAATTGTAACCTTTATGAAGTTTTTATTTTAAATTTTACATACGTACTGCAGATATACCTACCATAAAGTGTTTAAAATTGCTAAGTATATTGGTATAGTCTTCATAATTTTCGCAGTTCCCCGCTAAGATCATCTGATGTTATTATTTTTGTCATATTGGCAGGTCTGGTCAATGCGACTTTCAACGAGCAAAGCTCGGTGATATTCACTCCCAACATTTCATCCGACGTGCAACTAACATCTATCTCTATGGACTTCAGAACCAGAGATAAAGATGCTGTTTTGCTCCAAGCCTTCAAAGATCTGGACTATATTTCCATCACCATTAAAGGGGGTCATCTGCTCATCGCTATACAGAGCGGAAACAGTGTGGAAAGTGTCCAGTTTGATAGAAAGATAATGGTTTCTGACGCCTTATGGCACAGAGTTGTGCTATTTATGAAAGACCCTATGGAAGTGCCGTCTCAATGGACAATAAATTTGGACAATGGGCTGAATATGACTCTACAGGGCAATGCTGGTAGTTTGAACTTCCTGGCAGAAGACACCCCAATTACACTGGCTGGGAATTACACTGGTTGCCTTGGACAGGTTTCCATCGGAGGCTTACATCTCCCTTTTGCTGACCAGTTATTTCCTCAGTCTTTCATTAGAAAACAGTCGGGTCCACTGGAAGTGGGCTGTAGAGGAAGAGATGTGTGTGGCGAGGCCCCCTGTCTGCATGATGGCCGATGTCAGGATTTATTTAATTCCTTTAGCTGTGTATGTGTAGCAGGATGGAAGGGACTGCTTTGTGAAGTCAACCTCTGTGTCCATGGCTTGTATACAGACCTGGTCACAGACTATCGGTGCACTTGTTTCCCTGGATACACTGGCAGTAACTGTGAAACCAATGTGGACGATTGTCAACATCATCGGTGTGTGAATGGGGGTTCCTGTGTAGATGGCGTGGATAGCTACACGTGCATCTGCCCAGCCCTCTTTACTGGTTCTCACTGCGAGTAAGTGTCATTGTATTACCTTCAAGAAAATGGTACCTAAAGGAACCATAATCCCAAAACACAAGTTATGGTGCATACACACGGTCAGATTTTTCTTCAGATCTGAACGATAACTATTTAAAAAATCGTTCATATCTGAAGGAAAATTTGACATATCTGACATGTCTGAACGAATAACGATGCACGTTCCCGATGGTCAGGTAACGATATCTGACATCTGATGTATTTGCAGTCAGTTTTGGACGCTTTCAGTCATTTTAATGCATTCAAAAATCGTTCGTAGTTCAAACAGTTTGCAAAATCGTTCAAATAGTTTGTAAAATCGTTCAAATCGTTGGTCAAATTGTTCAATCCTTCATTCGTTTATCTGACACATCTGACCGTGTGTATGCTCCATTACCTTGAATAAAATAAACTAGTAAATGTATATGTCAGAGTTACAGACAAGAATTCCTGGCTTTAAAAAAAAAAAAAAACTCCACTGGATCACTTTCACCTTCAAATAAGATGCAGAGCTTTACTTACATGGGGCACACTTTTTTGCTGAGCCACAGGTTTCTTGTGCACTGAAAGTGCATGTCTGTCTCAAACAGTCAGTTGTGTTGTCGAGGCCCCACCCCTTCCCTTCCAGTTGACAGGGGAGGAGCCCTTAGAGCACCACTGAGCTGTAGAGCATAGCTGGACTACTCTGGGGAGTTGCAAAAGGAAAAATATATATACACATTATTCCAAAATCTGTTGTGTCTCTTTTCAGACGGCGTTTCCCTCCTGAGCAGTGTGCTAAAAATGTAACATGTCTAAATGGGGGAAAATGCATCGGTAGAGGATTCGGAGCAAACTGCTCCTGCCGACCAGGCTTCAAAGGCAAAAGGTAAGAAACATGAAATAGGCTATTGATGTGTCCATCACTACCGTAGTCCTCTGCCCACTAAAGGGCGCTAGTCTCCTTCACACTAATATGAACCTTCTGCACTGCAATGACCAGTAAATAGTCTTCTACAAGCTGGCAGCTTGAGCTTGGTGCAGTCACTTGTCTGTAAATGTACCCTGAGATGACTTTCACTTATTGGTTTGTACAGGCCCATAGTCTATCACCAGCACATTTAGATAAGACAGGTAAGTTTATGATCACCTTTCAAATAATGGAAAAACAATAATATCTGCGCTTATGGATGTTACTGTTTAACAGCTCTTAATAAAATTGTGACAATATATGGAAATAGAGAGCGCTTGTATGATTATATGTAAAGAATTAAATAAAAACGCAATACCTGTGGGAAAAGAATAATGATTAAAACAATGTTTAGAACTCTTTTGGATGATTTGACGTCCGTGCAAATGTATGGGTTCCAGTATAATGCCATGCAGTAGCAGTATATTGCGATGCTGTGGCGGTGCAGTGCTATGACGTTACTCCGGGTATAGCGCACACCGGACTTTAAGGGACATCATAGCACTGCACCGCCACAGCATCGCGCCATTTACACGGACGAAGAAGGCGAGCATGCTACAGGGAACCAGCCGGACAGAAGCGGGAGCTGCCAAGGTAGGCAGCAATAGGGAGAGACAGTTAGAGAATTCTGATCTGAACTGACTCTACCAGTATACCGCTACTGCATGGCATTAAACTGGAACCCATACATTTGCACAGACGTCAAATAATCCAAAAGAGTATTAAACATTGTTTTAATCATTATTCTTTTCCCACAGGCATTGCGCTTTTATTTCATTTTTTACACCCAAATAAAACTGCTGTGTGGATCCCATTGCATCTAATGAAAAGTGCAGAGCTGTGATGTATAGTTTATCCAAGAACAATGAAGTAGACTTTGTTTTAGGGCCTTGGCAAACAATACATACATACGGGAGAGATAAATCAGCGCAGTTAGTAACAATATGCACAAAGGTCATTTATATTAGTAAATTAAAATTGTCTCATGGTGGGAAACCCCATGTATATGAGTGATAGTCCCAGGGTGTACGTGTGATAGTCCCAGGGTGTACGAGTTATTAGGTACACTGCACAATGGCAGCTTCTCAATTAACAGTCATAACATTGTACTCTGTATAGTCCAGAATACAGTTATAGGTTCATTAATGACGCATAAAATGGGGGCAGGCTAGTATGTTAGCATATAAATAAACTGACTCATTAGCACTTATAAGAGATATTATATTCATACCATAGCAATGGATATTAGTGGGTGTATTTGTAGACATGCCAACCTGATTTCTTTGTATACAGTGAGACTGTCAGGTATAGGAGCAAGAGGTAAAAGTAGACTTTAATGTATTAAATTAGAGCAAAACACTTAATTGAGCAGATTGTCAGGACAAAAATGATGTGTGACGTACTGTACATAACAAAATAACCTGCATTACGGCCTGCATTTTACATCAGCATGTTATCACAATATACCGTTATATAGTTTCCCATGTTCACACATAGAAAGTATGCATCCATATAGATTGACATACAGTGCCCCAGTACTAGGAGGGCATGAGGTGGTCTTTGTAGAAGCTGGCAGAATGGTTACACCTTCTATGCACTCCCATGCCACCAGAAAAGCCTGGATATTTGGTAACCACATCTCAGTGCCCCTGCTTATATAACCAGATACCAATATGCCCTATATAGCCCCAAACCTTCCTTATATCATTACATGACAGTATATAGCCAATATGCCCACATAGGGCCTGATTCAGACCCACTCGCGAGCGGCTGTCCGCTCGCAAGTGGGTCGATGTTCTGCACTGAGCATGCGCACGACGGAGGGAGCTCCGTCGTGCGCATGCGCCAGACGCGACGAGCGAAGGAAAGTCCTTCGCTCGTTGTGTCCGATCAAAGGGGGCGTGCTGTCAATGTTGATTGACAGCACGCCCCCTTTGGTGGGCTTGCCTCCCTGACGGGGGCGTTCCCACGGGAACGCCTCCCGTCAGAAGCCGGCCCACTGACATCACTAGTGATGTCAGTGGGAGTGATTTTGGCTCTGATAGAGCCAAAATCACTCCGGAGCTTGCGGTTGAAAACCTCAACCGCAGGCTCCGGCTCGCAAATTCGATGGTCGCGATGGTCTCGACCATCGCGACCATCACAATGCACGCTCGTATAGCCTGTGGGTGGTGACCCACAGCTATACGAGCGTCCAGGAGGACGCTCCATGAAAATGGAGGCCGGCCCTCATTCAGAGCGTGCGCTCTGCTCAGAGCGTACGGCTCTGAATGAGGGCCATAGTTTCATATGCCTTCTTAGAGTTTGTGGCGGTATATGGGACTATTTATTATAGCTGTCTACAGTACCTCCCCTTCCCCCAGAGAGTACTCACTGTACTGGGTCCTGTGCTGGGAGCACAAAGGGCAGTAACTGTAGCTCTCCTATAGTCTGTCTGTATACACCACATTGCAGCTCCTGCCTGTGAGAATGTGGTGAGTTAGAGGACATGATGTCACCACCGGAGGCGCTGCTCAGCCAAATAGGTGATTGGTAGAATTCTCAATGTGAAAGTCCCCAGTCTCTATGACAGAGTGAAACACAGAGGCCTGATCCATAGGGGGGACGCAATGCCGATATTTGTGGAATTGAGCAGTTTTTTTTGTACTGCGCATGTGTCAGTTGCTTTGCGAACACACCAAATTGATTATCCACAGCGGTCACTATGATGATGGATGCAGAGTGATTTGACAGTCGGTGACCATTTGTGGGAGGTAAAGGGGAGGTGAGTAAAATTCAGACATGCCACGGCCGTTTAGGGGACATGCCTCACCCAAAAGGTGCCCATCCACTAGACGATTAAATTGAACGATAATGTTCAGAAATCGTTTGCAAATCATTAAGAAAAATGTCTAAAATGACCAGCGATGTGCGCTCCCGCTGGTCGTTTTAGACCTCTATCATCGGGCAAAAATGCTGGACAACCTGACGATAATGTCGTGTTCAGCATGTTTGCAGATGATTGATGTGCCTACACTGAACGTTCAGTGCAGGCTCATCACAGACTGACAACTGACTGCACAATGACCATGTCGTAATCGTGCAGTCGATTTCATGTCTATAAGTGGATGGGCACCGTTAGACTGCGCCTGTGTACACAGTTGCAGAGGCTCCAGCGGCTGACAGACATTCTGAGCAGCAATGGGGTTGCTCAGAGGATTGATGGTGCGTCCCAGTGGCTGACACATTTGCATATTTTCACAGATCCACTGCGTATGGATTTGCTTGCACCTCTGAATCAGAATCAGTCTGTGAACCCACCCAGGACCCATCTAGTGCAACAGATCAGATACAGCCATTGTAATTGGTGGGGAAATACATGGCTATACTATTTGAACATTTAGCTGGGTGTTCCTGGTGTAGTGAGTGGCTGCTAATCCTTTGACTTGATTCTCATGTGTCTTAAACTAGGATAGGTTGCGCTCATTGGGTATTGGCCTATTCTTTAAATGTGCTGCCTTCTGCACTAAGGCCCTGATTCAGAGCCGGTCGCTCTGACAGAGCGCTCGCTCTGAATCAGGGCCGGTCTTTTTTTTTTTTTAAAGAACGGCCTCCTGGCCGCTTGCATAGCTGTGGGTGACCACCCACAGCTATAGCGAGCGGCCATGATGATGGGCTTGCGACAAGACCCTTGTGGTAGGGTCTCGTGGCCGCAAGCCCCAGAGAGCTTTTCGGCTTAAACAGAGCCGAAAGGTCTCCCACTGACACTTGTGATGTCAGTGGGGCCGCCCCCAAACGGTAGGCGTTCCCATGGGAATGCCTCCATCTGGGCAGCCACCCCCCCGGCCTGCCCACCAAAGGGGGCGTGCTGTCACTCAACATCGACAGCACACCCCCTTTGGTGCGAGACCCGGAGCAACGGATTGCCCGTCGCTATCCGGGTCTCGCGCATGCGCTCTGGGCCACCATCGACCCGGTTGCGAGCTCTGAGTGCAATTCTACCTATGTAGAGAAATATATATATAATAAATATATATATATATATATATATATATATATATACACACACAGTGGTGGGCAAAATTGCGGACACTTTTTGAAATTTTAATGTTTTTCAACTTCGAATCCTTATAAAAACTGTTATACTTCACACAGTGCAATGATTCATATATCAAATGAAAGGAGATTTAATGCTGGATTCAACACAATAAGCAGAGGTCAAATATTTGTATTACAAGGGAAGTTATGCAGTGAAATTAACACTTAAGATGGCCACACATCTACAGATTATCTGTCCAAATGAAAATCTGGTAAGGAATGAAAGCAAATGACAATCAGCAATTTGCTCCCAAACGCCGGAAAATGGACAAAAACTGTTGTTTGAACAAATTGTTTAGATGTATATATATCTAAACATATATATATATAGATTTGTATATACTGTGTATATATGTGTGTATATATATATATATATATATATATACACAGTATATACAAATACAGGGAGACTGTACTGATGGTCCACAGTGACGAGTGAGTTTGCACCGTGCTATGCATTTGCGCATATTGGTTTTTTTTTTTTGTTTTTTTTTACACAGTTCATGTTACTATGTGTTCGTATAAAAATCTTCTGCCATTGTATTACACATCCTCGCTGTATACAGAGTATGTTTTACAAAGTACAGAATTGTCTTGTCTGGAGACTCAGCTGTTATACTGACATTATTCTTACTATTTAGGTGTGAAATTAATATCAATGACTGCGATCCAAACCCATGTAAAAATGGGGGGTCTTGCCAAGACTTGGTGAACAACTACAAGTGCATCTGTAACGCCAGCTTCAGTGGGGCACACTGTGATGTAAGTGATGATTTCTGGAACAGTTGCATGTCCAAAAGCACAATATTAAACTCCTATGGTTGCTGCACATACAGACATGTGTGAGGTCCTCTTCCTTGGCACACACCGGTCAGAGTTCTCTCATTGCTGTTGCTTTTGTCAGGAATCTGCATGTGTATTGTGTGTCTGCATGATATGTGTATCACTGTCTGTCAACCGAACTTGTGGATCTCTTATTAACCACGGGCAGTCACTTACAGTACATCGCACAATGCTAACATGACTCCTCTAGGCAGCCAAATAGTCACGTGGTGCTGTTAACAACTTACAGTAGCTGTTCTGGGACGGATATAAAATCCAGCGTTGAATTATTAATGCAATTAACCTTGTCTTCTTGTCTGTTCTCAGTGACTCCACATTATTATTACAAGACTTAATTAATTAAAAACGCCTGATGTGGAAATTGAGCAAAACTGTGTTATGAGACTACTGTTGATCTGATAGCTTGTTATTTCGAGTTTACGGTACTTGTGTTACTAGCTTGGAGCTTGTTGTGTAAACTTTATGTATAACCTTGCATGTTGTTTTTGTATGTGGTGTTCAAGCAGTATTTGTTTCCTAATCTTTGTGGCATGTTGGTCGATTCCGCTTTTGGATATTGCGATGCTGAGCTTTGTGCATGACTGAGTTTCTTTACGTTAGTCAATATTCCAGTCTGAGAACTAATTAGTGATGGGCTTTTTCCATTGTCCCTGGACTGAATATATTGTACTCAGGCAATAATATGGTTAGGTTTGGTCCCAGCCCAGCCTTTCTCTTGTATCATAGTTTTTTTTCTTCTGTAAAGCTTTTGCAGGCCAACCCACCACTACCAGACCAATGCATGCCTCCTGTACCTCTGCAGTGGAGCAGCTTTCATAATATGCTGTTCCTTTCTTGCAGAAAAGCAGTTCGCCCTGGGCCTTCTCCTTTTCTCTGCTTGGAGTTGCAGTCCCCGTATCTTGTGGTTTTTTGCTTCTGTGTATTATTGTGCTCATTTTCATGGTGCTGACGGCGAGGAAGAGAAGACAGTCGGAAGGCACGTACAGTCCCAGCCAGCAGGAGGTGGCAGGGGCACGGCTAGAGATGGATAGTGTCCTGAAAGTGCCTCCTGAGGAGCGTTTGATATGAAGTCGGAGCAGTGACAGGGGGCATTCATCAGAGTTCCACAGCATTCTCATCTGTTGGTGCAGACAATGGGTAAAGGGGGTCACCTATTCTGAGGTCACCAGCACTGCGTGGGAGATACTGTACACGATACAGGACTTTATCTGCCCTGACCATGTTTCTGGTAATGGTTTTATTTTTTCAAGCTAATAAGACAACAGCTATAAAGCACTTGGAAAAACCTCCCCAAAAAAAGCCAATTCTTATTAATACGTTTGTAGGTGCAGAAAAACACTTTGCAGATGCCACTTCAGTATTAACTGTACAGACTGGTGCAGATTATGTTACAGCTATGTCTCTATATATGTTCCAATGTGGTAACCTTCCAGAACCTGCCTCTTGGATATGCATTAATGGGTGAGACGTTTGTATGATGGACATCCTTTACATGGTAATGTCATTTTTATGCTAGATGGCAGACCTTAATGGGTATATTGTCCTATACTGAGAGATAACTACACTGTATTTAACAAAAGCCTGTTTGTGCCTTAGGTCTGTAATGAACTCATCCATTCTCATTGTGTATTTGTCCTAAACTGAATGCTGGCAGCAGTGTAACTAGTGACTGTCACCTGCTCTCAGGGCTGTACCACTGGTAAGGAGTGTTATATGATGGAGGTGGGCAATAGCCCCTGGCAGCAATCGGATAACATCATATAGCTCCTAATAGTAGGACAATTTGCTCTGTGCTAGTGCCTTATTTCATCATAACCTTTTATCACCATAACCTTTTATAATAAGACTCTTACTCCTAAAAACCAAATGAGTATTACGACACCACCTACTCTTGTCTGTTTAAAATGTTTCATTTAGTTTTGGAACACTACTGTAAATCATTTTAATAATTTACAAACATTTTGTATTTTCTTATAGAGATTACTCTAGGGCTACTTACCCACCGACATTAAAATTCTGCATATAAAATGCATTTATAATGCAAGATAGCACATGTAACACACATGGCAATGAAAATGATTGTTCTAGAAGTGATTGTGGGTATTTGTGGCTTCATGTGCCTTTAATTTGTGATGTAATGCACTGCTGTTTTAAGAATGCTTAATGTTCCTTTTCAGTTCCTCAGTGCAGTTGGAAACTTGCAATCATTCCAATGGGAGCACGCTGTAAATGCAATGAAATGCAGTTTAAAAGCTTTACTTACATATGCATTCCCGCATACATTTGGCTTAAAGACGATCGCTTCCTGTTTTGGCACAGATACATTTGTAAAAATTTATGGTATTTGAAAATGCATCTAAACAGACATTAAGGGGTTCATTTTACTAAAAGTTGATTTTGTGTTTCTGTAGTCGATTTCCTGTCGAACATATTTGAACATCGGTCCAACATCGATTTTTTTTTTTTATTTTTTTTACATAGAAATCTTACTAAAGGCCAGCTTTAGAACCAAAGCTTGATGCAAAAACTACCGACAACCTGCCCAAACAGTACACCTGTTCGGGAGAAGCACTACACAGATCACATTGGGGGCCGATTTCAATTCAGCGTGCTGTGAATATATCCGGGAAGTTGGTCCTGCAGATATTCAATTCAGCGCACTGTTTAGTCCGACTATTACAAGTTAAGTCGGAGAATCCCAGTTCTTGCGACTTAACCTGGGTGTTATGACAATCGGTCATTCTCCGATTGAAGTGCCGTCCGCGAGGCTGTTGGCGCCACGCTAAGCCGGAAAACAGTCTCGCAGCTGGTACTTTAGTCGGATTTTTACTCTCACCTTCAGGAGGATACGAGGAGAAATTCTTTAGTCGCCCTAACAGCACGCTGAATTGAATAGCTCCAGGAGATCCCTCCCGGTGCTATAAATAGCACGTTGAATTGAATCGGCCCCTATGGGCCTGATTCAGAAATGTATGCAAACCCGATGGAGATGCAGACTACTCGGTTTTATTTTACAGAACACTAACACCTATGGGAGCTGCCGGAGAAAACAAATGTGACACAAAATAAAGCAAACGTTCCCCATAAAATGTGTGTACAGGCCACTAGCTTTCATGATGTGATGGACTTTCAGCATCAAAGTGTCTTTACTAATTTGTAAGTAGGCTGATTATTCGCTTAAATTAGCACCTGGATGTTTCTGGTCTGTTGAAGTGCCCTCTGCATAACTCTGTGGGGGTGATTTATCAAAGCTTGGAGAGAGATAAAGTGGACGAAGATAAAGTATCAACCAATCAGCGCCAAACTGTAATTTTTCATACACAGCCTGTAAAATGACAGGAGCTGATTGGTTGGTACTTAATGTCTCTTCACTTTGTGTCTCTCCAAGATTTGATGCATCTCCCCCTGCAGGTTACAATTGTTTGCAGTATTGCAAAACTTTTGTCATTCAGAGAGGCAGCAGAAATGATAACAATAGTTTGTAAATCATTCTTACTATCCATTTCAGGATATTAACCAAGGGGAGGGGGATGAGGGAATTTATCTGAGCACAGGATTGAAAGAATTGCAATAATTGTCGTCATAAATATCAAGATAATCCACATTACTTTTTATAATGCCTCTGTATAGGTGCTGTCAATCTTTGGTGTGGAGGTGCTCCCCATGAGAGTATATGTACTGTTAGAAAGATAGAAGGAGGAAAAAACTCTCTTTTTTGGGGGCACTTTATATTATGTTTATACTAAAAAGATAAATACATAACTTTTATTGGATATACATTAAAAGGTTTTAGATCAAATTAATCATACAATATTGTGTACGGTTAAACATCTGACACATATATACACTTAGTGTCAATATATACAAACAACATCAAAATACACAGACAAATATTAAAATTAAGGAAGCAAGACGAAATATTCCAGGAAAAAACAGAGAACTGAGTGAGATAATGATCTTCAAATTGAATTCAGTACTCAGTGGTATAGTGACCAGTCAATATCAGGAGCTCTCTATATAGGTAAGAAATAGCCTTATAATTCCTAGGTATTATTATGGTTCTATGACCTATCAATATGTCAGCAGATACAGTGCTAATTATATCAGAGAACTGAGTGAGATAATGATCTTCAAATTGAATTCAGTACTCAGTGGTATAGTGACCAGTCAATATCAGGAGTTCTCTATATAGGTAAGAAAATAGCCTTATAATTCCTAGGTATTATTATGGTTCTATGACCTATCAATATGTCAGCAGATACAGTGCTAATTATATCAATGGTATGAGTTCTTTACTCAATAATCGGTTTAAGCAGTTTCAAAATACTCTTAATGATCATGCTAAGAAGACATGCATTATCAATCAAAACACTTTTGATATGACCTCATTTGGGAAGAACATGCTGTTCTGTGTTCCCTACTAAGTCCCATAGTAATCAGAGGTACCGTTAGAGAATATAGCGTGATTTAGTAAAGAAATAAAAATAGACTACTCCCTTCTAATAGTTATAGAAAAGGCAGCTACTGCACGTCATCATATATGGAAATAGCGGAGGATGTGTGAGCGTACCTTTAAATAACCCAGGGGTAGGAATAAGTATATTGGGCATCTACTGTTAAGACCAGTCAGTAAGAAAGAGAACCTGGTATAGTAATAGAGCAGGAACCTACTCTGACTGGGTCTTAATGAGAGTGCTCATATAGAATATAATAGTACTGTGTTTCTATTATAGATACAAATACCCTTGTATATGATCGGGGCTGGTGCTGCTGCCGCTCACATGCCTCTGGGCTGTGGTGAATTGTGAGAAGCCCAATTCCGTATACAGTGGTTGGAAGGAAGTAAATTCCAGTTACACGCTGACTCTACTGGGTGAGCAGCACTCTGTCTGCCTTTAGGTATTGCAGAGCTGCCCGCTCACACCAAGTACAATAGTCATATAGTGTGCGTGGAGAGAATGAGAAAAAAAAGAGTACCTGATTAGATATGACAGTGGTGTGGATCGAATGTGACCCGCTGCATGTCAAGCCTGCTTGTGCTCTGCTAACAGATGCCCCGCTCGTGCACAATGGGACATCCCGGATCTGAGACGCGCGTTTCGCTTTGGCTTCTTCCGTCAGATCTATCTATTTAGTATAAACATAATATAGAGTGCCCCCAAAAAAGAGAGTTTTTTCCTCCTTCTACCATTTCAGGATATGCCAAGCAAAAACTTAAGGAGTTGCCTTTGAAAATGTGTCAAAACCCAGAGAGCGAAAGACACATTTAGACTTCCAGCTATTATATAATCTCAGTTGTTGCTGACTGGCTGTTGCCATTATTTATCTCAGAGTGGGTGACACTGATGCTGTATACACTGTATCCTGAGACTAGGAGAAAACAAATTGCAATTATTATTTTTTTAAAGCCTTCTGTAGCATAATACTGTATGCTGCTAATAGATCAAATTATTTATTTATGGTAGCGTACACTGAATAACTTTTGGGTAAGTAGATTGGTTCTGCCATTAAAGAGAAGATTGTACCACTCTTTCTACAACAGAGCTGAATTTAGGTCTAGTTCCACTCTAATACTCCTCGAAATGGCAAGGTTTGACATTTCCCATGTTTATACTTTTTATTAACCACTTAACTGCCTATTTTCTCAGCAAAACTGGTCAGAAATTGCCATGTCCGCAGGAGAGTCAGGGGAGATCCGTTCTGCACATGTATAGAACAAATTTCCTTTCAAAAACACATTGGGGAATTACGGTCGCACCTTGTCTGCTGAAGCACAACTGGCTGCATTCGCATCCCACACAACCACGTCAGTTAAGTGGTCAAAGGGCATTACATAATACATTCCCAATATGAGCCAACAAAACAAACAGCCTTGTGTACTCCTTTTGACATTTGTCTCATTTGGGTTCATCTTGCTACACTAGATTGTACTTCACACTGTCAGTGAGGGATTACACTATGGGGTATTCCTGTATCTTTACATCAATGTTCAAGGGCACTGCCCATGGCTCAATATTAATGGTAGTGATTTGGGGCAGGCAATAATACAGGTTGAGTCTCCCATATCCAAAATGCTCGGGACCAGGAGCATTTCGGATTTTGGATAATTTCGGTTTTCAGAATACCTTGCAGGGGGGGTCCGGGAGATGTCACAGGAGGCCTGGCGTGTGCAGCAGAGGGGTTCGGCAGGTGTTATAGGAGGCCTGGTGTGTGCTGCGGGGGTGTCCAGTGGATGTCGCGAGTGATCCGGCGGGTGTCGGGTGAAGTCCGGCAGTTGTCATGTGAGTCCCGGCATGTGCGGCGGGGGTGGGTCCTGCAATAGGGTCCATCAGGTGTTGCAGGGGAGTCCGGCGGGTGTCACGAAATGCCTGGCGTGCGCTGCAGTGGGGGGAGTGCGGCATATAGACCACGCCCACGCTGCTAGTGATTGGTCATTAATCTGTGACGTCATGACGCCAGGTCACGTCATGACGTCACGGCTGCAAAAAAAACCTTCGGTTTTTGGAATATTTCGGATAATCGAATTACAGATATGGGAGACTCAACCTGTACATTAAAATAGACTGCTGATACATTCAAATGTTGCTGATATAGAGCAAATGGGATCAACAGATGTACTTGTGTAGGGTTCCAAAGTTCGCCATAGATATCCAGTAAGAGCTATTGGTACATGTGGGTGTTCCCAGCTGGCCGCACTAATGCCCAGACATTTTGTGACCAGATTTAGACCTGTTTTGCCACCTTTGCAGCAGCTGGTAAGAGTCACTTGGTTTCTCCAGCTTCATTTACAATAAATGTAATTTATTGTATATTACAGCTTTCAGGCATTGGGATATTTGAAATGTGATGGATTAACTACAAAGTGTTGTGTAATTTATGACTATTAATGAAATGATTCAATTGTATAAACACTGGTTTTATGCTTTTTAAATGCATATGTATAAACTGTATGATACTGATTTGTATATTTTGTATGGTAAGAAATGGGCAGTGCCTGTATTTCTGTATACTGTATAATTAAACTGCCAAATGCAACAGCAATTGATTGAACTATTTTTCCAAAATATTTATTTATTTTAAATGTGCATTAACATATGTTTCAAGAATTACATAGTATCAATGTAAAAATGTTTTGTAAGGTGAATTTATAAAAATTGGTGTCCTGATTGATTAACCTATGGATGAGTGGATTATAGCTCGCCGTGTGTTCATAGACCTTCTTTAGAACAATGTATGAAAATTAGCCTTTATAGTGTGCATTTGTATTGACAAGATAAATTAACTTAAGACCACAAATGAAAAATATTTCTATGTGTTTAGTTCTACATTGCTTAGCAACAAAGTGAAGCTAATAACACATAAATCCTGGAAGGGGGTGCAGTTTAAATGCCAGCACCGCAATCCCGACACCAGTAAGAATCCCGGCGCTGGCATCCCGACGATAAGTAGTGGGGTTCGGGGGAGGCACTAAGGGGTGAGGTTAGGCTGCACTCACCAGGTGATCGGCCCACGCCTCCATGTGGTGTAACCGTATCAGCACTCACCAGGTGATCGGCCCACGCCTCCATGTGGTGTAACCGTATCAGCACTCACCAGGTGATCGGCTCACGCCTCCTTGTGGTGTAACCGTATCAGCACTCACCAGGTGATCGGCTCACGCCTCCTTGTGGTGTAACCGTATCAGCACTCACCAGGTGATCGGCTCACGCCTCCATGTGGTGTAACCGTATCAGCACTCACCAGGTGATCGGCTCACGCCTCCTTGTGGTGTAACCGTATCAGCACTCACCAGGTGATCGGCTCACGCCTCCTTGTGGTGTAACCGTATCAGCACTCACCAGGTGATCGGCTCACGCCTCCATGTGGTGTAACCGTATCAGCACTCACCAGGTGATCCGCTCACGCCTCCTTGTGGTGTAACCGTATCAGCACTCACCAGGTGATCGGCTCACGCCTCCTTGTGGTGTAACCGTATCAGCACTCACCAGGTGATCGGCTCACGCCTCCTTGTGGTGTAACCGTATCAGCACTCACCAGGTGATCGGCCCACGCCTCCATGTGGTGTAACCGTATCAGCACTCACCAGGTGATCGGCTCACGCCTCCATGTGGTGTAACCGTATCAGCACTCACCAGGTGATCGGCCCACGTCTGCATGTGGTGTAACCGTATCAGCACTCACCAGGTGATCGGCCCACGCTTCCATGTGGTGTAGCATATAAATAGTATAAACGGGATCATAGGTAGTGTAAGTAGGACAATAACCTGAATGGCAGAAAGTATTCATTCACATTGTACCAACCATTTACAGGGACCTCCTTATTGTGGTGCAATGCAGTGACACTGTAGCATCCCTTAAATACCAAAAAGAGTTCAGGAGAAAACACATAGTTGATAGCGATTCTAAATAAGCCTGATGTCCCATACTACAGGGCACTTTTCATACTACAGCTTAGTACTTAATAGTACCGAGAGAGCTTATCTTGTCCCTGCCGCCAGCACCGGCTAGGGAGAACACTCTCCAGTGTAGGCTATATCTCCCTGCATGCAGCATCACCTGGGTTACATTGGACTGACAGGTGACTGCCTGTGGCCTCTCACTCGCGAGAACACAGGTCTGCTATCCTCTGTGTCCAGCTATCCAATACAGACACTTTCCATGGCCTGCTTCCTTTTCAAGGCTCTGGGAGGAATTTTCCTGGAAATCCTATGACCAGGATCAGGTTAATGCCATCGCTGTACCGTCAGTGTGTCTATTAAACCCAAGCATAATGAAGGTGCTGACATGGGTTGTAGAGTGTCCCTACATTTCTAGAACAACAATATTTTTTGGTAAATACAGTAGAACCTGAGGAATGAACATTTTAAAAGTTACATTCATTAACAAGATAAATGTCTGAAGTTGGTTTGTTATCCTTACAGACTCCTCCCTAATCTACAGCCCTGATTCCCTTTCCTGGTGTCTAATGTACAACACCCTTCCTGGTGGCTATCCTATTTATGTCTTTGACAGGTACTGGAGGTGATATCGGCCTTTGCTTTCATTGGCTGATAGTCCACTCTTCTCTGTCTTGTACCCAAAACCATTTGGCAGCTGAAAGGTTAATACCAGCTCCAGAACAGCAGCTCAATGTGAACAAGGAAGATAGTCCTTGCTCAGCAAATGAAAACACATAAAGGAAGGCATCTTTTCTTTTCTTGTGCTTTTCCAGCGCTTAATAGGGCTCCTTATTATCACATACGTTTACCTGCATATATATATGTATTCTCACCTTCTGTGTTCCATGCAGAAGCCACGATTCAGCCAAGGTGCAAAGGCCTCCACTCTGCTTGGGTCAGCCATAGGAACAGGAATGCTTTTCATACTTCTGCTTGTCATCGCGATTATCATGGTAACAATGAGGAAAAAGAGAGCCACCCAGGGGACGTACAGCCCCAGTCGACAAGAAAAGGAAGGGGCTCGAGTAGAAATGTGGAACGTCCTCAAGCTGCCACCTACAGAGCGTCTGATTTAATGAGAGGTGGCAACACTTTACAGAGCAGCAACAAGTGGAACCACAAAAAAACAATGAAACAAGTGAAGCAATATCACCCAATAATAAGATGGTTCTATTTGGTACAGGGAGTTGCTGTTTGATGAATGGCAGCTCTCCAGGACCTCATCCTCAGTCTGAAACAGGGCACTTAATATGATGTATCATGAATACATGCGTAGAGAAGTTCAGGATGACCGAACCAAAGCAGTCAATATGTTCCGATACCGCAGAACACAAGCTACATATATCTCTCTTACATAATTTCAAACAGCCAGTGCTAGGAAGCTAAAAGCCATATGATCAGGGCCGGACTGGGACTAAAAATAGGCCCTGGCATTTAAAGAACACACAGGCCCACCTTGGCGTCAACACCTGGCTCCTGGAATAGACTCCTCCCCTTACTATTCCTGACTCCTCCCACTTCTTAGTCTATGCTTTTACACATATAATTAATAATAGAACAACATACAAGTATACATCATTCTCTGTATTAAAATACATACAACAGAGCTAATCCTGCATGGGATTCAAACATGTGCCATAGTCAGACATTTGGTATTTGGTTGGTTCGGATATGTAAAGCTGGCACTTCATTGGTGTAGGTCACACACAAAAATAAGGGAAAGCATTTTCCCAATTGACCAATCCCTAGGTTAGCAGTTGTAGAGGATTAGATAATGATCACTGGCCCTGATTCAGAGCCGGACGCAAGTGGCTGCTCGTTCGCTCCGAGCGATGTTTGCCCAACTGCGCATGCGTACGGATCGTAATACGCATGCGCGAACCACTCAGTGCGGCCGAAATTCATGTGCTCGCAAAATAGCGAATGCCTGATAATTTGAGAGACAGAAAGAGGCGTATGTGGGTGGTAACAGGGGAAGGTGCTTGAAAACGGGGAGTGGAGATCCGATCGCAGGCGTGCTTAAAGGTCAAAACGGGCGTTTTATGGGTGTGCATATTTAAAACAGCAGCGTCATTGACCACGTCACTGGGTTCTTTTATAGCCAGAACTGCTCGCAAAATTGTGGTAGCAAAAACCAACCACAAGAATAGCGAGCAGTTCATACCCTGGTCGATGTACTCGATTAATCTAATAAATAGCGGACATGACGTAGGATGCGAGCGGCCAGGGGGCGTATTTTTCAAAAAAACAAACACAAGTTTTGTTCGCTCGTTCAGACCTAGAGGCGTGAACAGACCGCAAACAGCGAACGGTTCATTTGAATAGCCACCCCTTGTTTTAGAACGAACGACCGCAAATAGCGAGTGGCTCTGAATGAGGGCCACTGTAGGAATTTTTAGGGAAGGGGTGCTGAACACAGAAGACACACCTGTGCACACCAAAGCAGAGCCATAACTACACATTGTGGTGCTCTGTGTACATAAAGAGCATTGGTGTCCCCCTCCACACCTTAAGGAGGGGAAAATCTCAGCATAGGCATGCTTAAAAAATAAACAGGGTGTAGAGTGTCGCTGGGAAAGGGCGTGACCACACAATTGTACCCTCAATTCAAATTATGCTACACAGTAATGCTCCTTAGTCACATTACACCGCACAGTAGTGTCCCTTACACATTATGCCACACACCGTAATGGCCCTTACCTATTATGCCGTACACCATAATGGCCATTACACACATAGGTGAAACTAGACATTTGGTAATAGGTTATCCCAGCAGGGCTGCCAAAACACTGGCAGTATGAAAAAACCTATTGTCTCGCACATAGAAAAACCCACATTATGGCCCCACAGGAATAAAACCCACACACTATGGCCCCACAGGAATAAAACCCACACACTATGGCCCCACAGGAGTAAAACCCACACACTATGGCACCACAGGAATAAAACCCACACACTATGGCCCCACAGGAGTAAAACCCACAGAAACAAAAAAAAAAAGACATTGCTGGTCTTCAAAGAAAAAAAAAACACATTGCTCCCCCCAAAAAACAAAGAACACTGGCTCCCACATAAAATATTAATATACATTTTTCTGCCCCTACCTGTCAGCAGGCTGGTGGCCACGGGGCTGGCTAGGGGTGCTGGTAGAGATGGTGTCTGCGGGGCTAGCTGGATGCTGAGGCAGGCTGGCTGGCGGTGCTGGTGGCTTCGGGGCTAGCTGGATGCTGAGGCAGACTGGCTGGCGGTGCTGGTGGCTTCAAGGCTAGCTGGATGCTGAGGTAGGCTGGCTGGCGGCTGCGGGGCCACCAGCCAGCCTACACAGGTAGGCTGGATGGTGGCCACGGGGCTGGCTGGCTGGTGGTGCTGGTGGCTGCGGGGCTGAGTGCCTAGGGGTGCTGGTGGCCTTCATGCAGGGCAGGCCGCGGAGCTGGCTGGCGGGCGAGTGGGCTGACTGGAAATGCGGCATGTGTGACATGCGATGTCACGCTGCTGCGTCTGCATACTGTAGGTGGTGGCCCGGGCACGCCTGAGACTCCCAGAAGAGCTCAGCGCTGCCCGGTCTGCAGTACGGCAGATCTGACCGACAGCTCTGACGGTCAGACCTGACCGCTTGGCACACTTAACAACTGCTCGCGGCACAGCGGTTGAAAAACGCTGCTGTAGGATCTTCAGGTAAACATCTCTACACATTAACATCCTGTAACTGGCGTTCAATCTCAGCCTTATAGACTGTAAGGTCCTGAATAACAATTATTATATCAGAGTATAAAGCCAGAGTCTTTAAAGCCTGAAGCTCACCACTCAACAAATTATTCCAATTAGAAATTAGTGGCAATACAGAACTCTTTACATCATGATCCAGCAAACGTGAAAAAGTTTTAATCGTGGCATTGTAACTAAAGAGTTTAAACACCAGGCTTTATATAACTATATATATATATATATGTATATATATATACACACACGAACACACTATATATATATATATATATATACATATATAGCGTTCACTCCAGCTCCGGCGGTAGGCATCTATTCTCCGGCGGTGACCGGGTCGCCGCACATTTCTCCACCCGCGGGACATTGCGACCCACGGGTGAAGACGGCACCCGTAGGCTGTGAGGGCCCCGCTAAAACAGCCTAGCGGGAACGCTATAAATATATATACACACACACACACTTTGCATCATGATCTAGCAAACGTGGAACCATTTTAATCTTGGCATTGTTACTAAAGGGTTCAAACACCTGAGTATGTGTATATATATATATATATATACACACACATGTATATATACACATATATACAGTATATACACACACACACATATATATATTTATAAACATGTATATATATATACACACATTTATACTTTACATTATGATCTAGCAAATGTGAAACTGTTTTAATCGTAGCATTGTTACTAAAGGGCTCAAACACCTGAATCTTTGTGTGTGTATATATGTATATATACTGTGTGTGTGTATATATATATATATATATATATATATATATATATATAAAATATACACACACACCCATATATATATATATATATATACACACACACATACTGTATATGTATGTATATAGATATGTGTGCGTGTATATATGTGTATATATATATATATATAAATACACATAACTAAGCACTGTAAGGGGGTTAAAGTATCGGCACCTACCTGCAGGTTGCAGCTGCTGCTGCTGTAATGGGGAAGCAGCACTGTATTGATCTTGGGCACATCGCGGTGGGGGAGGGGCTGTTGTGATCGCGGGGGGGGGGGGGGGTTGTGATCACGGGGTCATCTGTGGGGAGGCTATTGTGATCGCGGGGTGGGGGGGCACCGCGGGGGATGCTCTTGTGATCGCGGGGGAAGGGGGGATGCAGCGCACAAGGGAGCAATAGCTCCGCCTACAGCCTAGCATGTTTTACAGACACTAGAGCCCCCTCTCCACCTGGCTATTACATTACATTTGTACTACATGGCGGCAGCCATTTTGGGGGGGATTTTTCTATGTGGTGTGGAGAGATAGAAAAATCCCCCCCAAAATGGCCACCGCCGCCGGGCATCTCAGCAGCTGGACCGGCCCATCTTGGCAGCGGCCCTTCTGGCATTTGCCAGAACTGCCAGATGGCCAGTCCGGCCCTGCATATGATCATGTTACATCTGCTGCAACACAACATCTACATAAACTAATCACGTTTGTTTGATAATTGATATTTTAATTTTTATTTTTTTGCAGCCAGACCTTATTATTACTGTGAAGACAACCTGTTTTTAGGCAGGGATGCAGCTACTTGACTTGTGACAGATCCATTATGCATAGGAAAGCATGTTAAAAGTTGGAAGTTGTGGAAAGACTTTTGATTGGTCCACAAAAGCCACATACGTACTATAATGTTATATTCTATGTTATCCAGGATTTTTCAGAGTCTTGAGTTCAAGGAAATACATAAGTGTGCAAGCAGAAACAAGAGTTATCTGCTGCCTCTGGGCTGCTCGCAGGTCTCTATCTGAAGAGTTTGGGGCACTTTACCCAGGAGGACAGGCCATGTGACACAGGGAAGGCTTCAGTAGAAAATGACAGGGGGGCACCACCATAAGGGAAGAGGGAGGGGTATCAGGGATAGGGGCATTTGAAAAGGGACGAGGCATCCCTGCAAGCGAATGGCCTCACAGGATATGCCATCCCCGCGAGCCACAGCTCCCAGTTTCGTCACACTGGGAGCATGGGATACATACAATAAACAAGGCCTGCATTTGCTGCAGCTGCCAACTGGTGTTCTGAGCTCCATTGGTGCTTGTCTAAATCTTGGAAAGTTTCAGACATGTCTGGAAAAGATACAGTAGAGGGAATCAGAGGCAAACACAGGATTTTTAGGGGGGTTTCCATAAATATAGCCCGGTCAGCCCCAGTCCCAAACAACTAGTCCCAGACAGCCCCTGTTCTAGCCAGACAGTACCCTGCCCAAGCCAGACAGTACCCTGCCCCAGATAGCCACCACAGCCAGCCTGTCCCAGGCCCAGCCTGCTATCCCTAGCCAGACAGCCCCTGCCCCAGCCAGGCAGCCCCTGCACCAGATACAGTAGCCACTCCAGCCAGCATGCCTCAGCCTCACACAGCTATCCCCAGATAACCATCCCCTGCCCAACACCTGATTCAGAAGTGCTGACAGCTGAACAGGCAGCGGCTGGGCAGCTCTGCAGAGACAGAGACAAGGCTGTCTCTGTCTTTGAAAAAAAAAAATTGGTTTGGTCAGGGGAGGTTTCTGGGTACTCAGAAACCCCCCCTGCGTGCGCTACTGGGAATAATGACCTGCATTTTAAAAGTGTCAATTTAGATTCCTCCCCCAGAATCTGCAGCTGCCAGACAAAATGCAGTTTTAGATTGCATGGATTTCTCTCATTAATCCCTCCCTAAATAACACTGCCAACTCCATAGCTGTCTCATTGGGCCATCCCTGCATATCTCCCTGATTGACCCTGTGCCCCCCTCCAAAGCTGTCTCATTGCTATTTCACTCTCTAACTGCAAACACTGACCAGGTTCACTGCCCTCCCACAATACTTCATTGCCCCCCACAGCATACTGACCCCCTCACTGTCCACCTTACAGCGCTCACTAACCCACTACTGCCCCCCTCCCAGCACTGACACCCCCTCACAGCTCACACATTGACCCCCCCCACCACCACACAGTGACGCTCACAGAAACACATATTCCACCTAAACTGCCCACCTCAAAGCACATACTTTCTCCTTCATTGCCACCCTCACAGCACCACATACTGCCCCCCTCACAGCACATACACTACTTGCCCCTTGACTATCTATCTCACAGCACACTCCTCTCCTGCTCTGTGCAACTTGCTTGCCATGCCTTGAGTCTTTTCTTCCTGTCGGTGACAGCGTCCTCATGGTGCCATCACAATAGTCTCTCTCTCACTCTCCACTCTCTCATCACTCTTCCCTCCTCTTCAATAATCACCTTACAGCACCCACCTGGCACTTTCAATGTCCATCCTACAGCACTACCCCCAGCCCCTTCAATGTCCACATCTCTCCCCTCCACCTTCCGGCCACTTCAGTGTCCATATCACTCCCCGGCCCCCTCAATGTCCACCCACAGCACTGCCAATTCCCCTTATTTAAAAAAGACCACAGCACAACAGCTGGACGGACATGCTGTGAGAGCTACAGCGGGTCCTAGTCCCCGTTGGCTCTATCAAACCTGATAGAGATGGCGCAGAGTCTGCTACTGATGTCCGTTGAAGAAAATAAAAGCACTGGAAACGACAACAGGGGCACGATTATCTGTGACTCCCCCACCCCCCCAGATCTGCTTATGATGTGCCCCCCCACCCCCCTCTGGATCCGCCTATGATGTTACACAATCGGCAGCTAACTGAATTTGTCCCAAGACAACATTTATAACTGAATTATATAGCTGAAGTTCAGTTAAGTCATAATTAAGATAGAGATGTCATAAGCCGGGTACATACTGGACGATGTGTGTACCCAGCGATGTCTGATGCGGCTGGGTTGCAGGCATCAGCAATTCCATACACACTTGCATGTGCCGGCAACGAATGCGGGGGGAGGGGTGTAGCCATGCTGCATTCTAGCAACATGGCATTGCTAACGATATCCCCACATTGGATTGCATGTACAGACGACTGGGGATATTGTTAACGACCCGTGGGAGCGCACATCATTCATCGGTAAGTGCATAAACTGGACGATTTGAACGATATATCGTTCAAAGATATCGTTATTCTAATAAATCGTCCAGTGTATATAGAAAAGGTCTGACTGCGCTACCTTATATCTTCTGAGACCACAAATAAAAATACTCTGCTGCCCTTTTCAACAAAAAAAGGGGTCCCCGATCTTATTTTAAACACTTAGGGTATATATATATATATATATATATATATATATAAATGCACATGTTAAACATTTATTAATACTGGTATACATGAGTACACATTAAAAAATGTGCAATATAGCAATAAGAATTCTCTATACAGAGTGTGCATATCACACAACACATTGTAAGATGCATAGTATAGAGAAAAGTGCTTTATGCAAGTGCTCTCATGCCTTTAAAATTCACGATTCAATGCTGCAAATTAGATTTTTAGTGATCCGTCTCTAATCAAAGATGGACACTGCCTCTTCAAACACTTTGTTATGTATCTATATATATATACATATATATATATATATATATATATATATGTAGGGTCCGTATTTGATTAGAGATGGATCGCTAAAAATCTAATTTGCAGCATTGAATCGTGAATTTTTTGTATGCATATGTCACGATGTTTGTATATATCTCTTAAAGGCATGAGAGCACTTGCATAAGCACTTTTCTCTATACTATCCATTTTACAATGTGTTTTATTTTGTGATATGCGCACTCTGTATTGAGAATTCTTATTGCTTTATTGCACACGTCTTTACGTATATTTTATGTGTACTCAATTATACCAGTATTAATAATTTTTTTCCATATGCTTGGCACCCATTTTTATATATATATTATTCCCTAATCATCCAGTGTGTACGTGGCATTAGAGTGCTTTCTGACACCAGAAGTCGCCAGAGACATGATTTTGTCCATAAGAAATTGCATGAAGAAAATGAAGCTGCGCTGGTGTAACCTTAGTGTTATTCTTGTAGCAATTTAGATATAAATGTTTTACATTGTGTTGGCTGCACAGTATCTTGTGTTATAACATAAAGAGATAAAGAGGGGTGAATTTAAACCTGTACAGTATGTAGCTCACAGTGATTAATGTCACTTTGCGAAGCTCAAGCGAGTACTCTTTTAATGTCCAGAGCAGGGTACAAATGTTTATATTTTATAGCTTGTTGCATAAGTATGAAGACATAAGCCCTGATATTAGGCAAAAGAAGCATCTGCTGAAGTTTATTAATGTATATTTTTAAGATGGAACAAGAGTAAAAATAGATCAGAAAAAATGATAAATATAAAAGAAAAGGAGAGGAATAAATGGGAGTGAGTATAGCTTACTAGCCACCTCTTCTTAAACCTTATACGAGACCGTATAACGAGTTATTTTTATGTGATTGATGCATTCAGTAAGGTTATGGAAATACCCCTTCAGGTGGGCAACCCATTTTTATGTGTTTGTGATTTTATGGAATAAATTATATAAAGTAAATACATTAATGCACTGGTTTGGAATATTTGTTTTGAGGTAACATCAGGACAGCTTAATTTTCTTAATTCTGTGTTATGTGAGGTTGGCAATAGCTCTTTTCAGCTGCTGCAGATTAATACCTTTCTATCCAAGGAGTACATCAGGCACTGATATATTTATAATAGATTGCATCACATATTAGTCTGTTAATACTTGTGGAAAACACCCACATTTGACCCAGCTCATAAAATATTGACTTCATATTTCCACTGCTTCTTGCAAAACATCAGTAATTTAAGCAGTCTCTGGAACTGTACCTCATGCTGGTTCTGCCACATTATAGCTTCTTAATCAGTCATTCAGGATAGCACTGAGTCTGCCCAACAGTTTATACCTGATGGGATGGGATGTTAATTGCTTACACCAGCACCTGCTTTCCATGTAATTTGTGGTTCAGTTTGTAGTATCTGTTAGTTTGATAGTTACTGTACATGTGTAAAGCTGGGTACACACCTATACAATCACACTTTTCAAGGTGATGTTTCGATTGACTTAACTCCCAATTAGAAGTTTCAACCACGTTGCTGATACGCGCGTACAAGCCTGTACAATCTCGCTTTCGTTTTTTGACTCCTGTCTGACCAAAGTATCAAAAGTGTGGACTGTACCACTGTACACACTATCCTGATTTCAGGACAAAGGTGGCGCTACTGGTGGGGAAGCGACGCAAGAACGGTCGAAGGTACGTACACGTCACTTTTGGTCCGACATGACGCCATCAAATCAGATGAATATTAAACTTCCCATAAAATCAGATCTTTCAAATTGACCAGTTTTCATTGAGAAACAAACCTTGCACATGAGCACAACCCACTGGCTGCTAGATCCTGCGTCAGCTGCAGCCCCTAGAAGCACATTCAGGCTGGCAGAAAGGCAGGGGAGTGGCATCCCGTTGGAAGTGCTGTCTGCTCATCACAGTCCAGACTGCCTGTCAGTGTTCGATTAGCAGATAGCGGTGCCCATGGGAAGCCTCTGCATTTTGTGGGGATGGCAGATTTTTACTGAGGAGGCTGCAGACCCTAGGCAATATCTGACACTGCCTGTATATTAGTGAATTTTGCATACAGTATTACTGGCAATTAATAAGGCCTGTTATTGCCTATAGTAGTGATACATGCCATGTGTGTTTATATGAAATGAAAAAAATAATGTACATTAACTATAACTGATTAAATGTTTGAATTTGTCTGTATAGTTTACATCACAAGTTGTGAGGGCTGACCAGATTAAATTACAGCCTCATTGACTGAATTGTTTACTTATATGTTTTAAATTATTTGTATGTAAATAAAATTTTCCTACTAAAGTTGTCTTTTTATATATTTATTAATTTAAAATGTACTGTAGCAGATTACACACACAAACACATCTTTATTAGATTTTTTAAAAATATATTAAGAATAAATCAGCTGGGAAAGTGTAACTGGATGGTTATAGTGAGCTTGCAGATTTCTCTTAAGGGTAAATGCAGCTGCCATTGCAGTGTTTTCAGCAAAGCAAGATGTGAATTAATGTCCATTCTCTTATCTATCCTGCAGTCAGTGACTTGCCGAGTTGATGATTGAGAACAGTGAATATCTGGGAGCCAGAAAGCTGAGTAGTTAATGAAGTCGCTAACCCCATCGCAAAAAGAGGCAATGTGCCCGACCAAAGCTTTTATAGACTTGGCATTTATTAGCCTAGTGCAGGGAAAGGTGAGAAGGGGAATTATGTTTTTCATATAGATTTTCTGCTATTGTCAATAAATAAACTGACCTGTCACTAACTAACTAACTCATGTACAGTACCTGGACTTAAATCATATACCTGGACCTGTCACTAACTAAATCATATACCTGGACTTACAGCTCCAAATATTCTTCTACATAAGTTCCCTAATACAGAATAATATTCAGTGGTTAGAAGGAAACCCTTATACAATAAAAAGCGAAACAAGGTACAAGTTGAGCCTCCCATATCCAAATATTCCGACATACGGAATATTCCGAAATACAGAATAATTTTGGCATGACTGAGATAGTGAAACCTTTTGATTTTTGATGGTTCAGTGTACACAAACTTTGTCTAAGGCACAAATTATTGAAAATATTGTATAAAATTACCTGCAGTCTGTGTGTATAAGGTGTATATAATACATAAATGCTTTCTGTGTGTATATTTGGGTCCTATTCCCAAGATATTTCATTATGATATGCAAATATTCCAAAATACGGAATATTCCGTTATCCAAAATACCCCTGGTCCCAAGCATTTTGGATATGGGACACTCAACCTGTACTGTACAAAAGGTATTTAATAAAAGTGCAAGTTTTCCTTGAAGACCTAGGAATACTCTTTCTATAGTCCCGGGCTGAACATATTAAAAGAGACTTGAGTCCGACTTGAGGGTTCCAAGTACATTTTGAGTAAATTATTGACATTTTATTCTTTACATTTTAGTTACGTTATCATTTTTGTGTTAGATCAACTTTCATTTATTACATTAGGCTTATTATGTGGAGAGATTTGGCAGTGTTCACTCTTGTAATCGTGTTACACTTACTATTATTTTGAAGTTCCTCACCTAGCCGCAGGATTTTCTGAAAAGTTTACGCAGGTTTGCAATGTCAACACTTTTATCTGTTTCAGTAGCAAATGGGTTAAGGTAGACTAGTGACTCCACAAGGCGTCGATCCCAAAGTGTTGGCGTCATGTGAGGCTTCTGTTGTGTGTCTTAGGAGGGCCGGTATGGTGCTGTTAGGAGAGCCGGCATGATGCTATTCTCTACAGTCTTTGCACTTTGTGGCCTATCTGTCCTTAACCTCCTCTATCATCACTATGCTGTAATCCCTTACACTGCTTATTGACACCATACCCTAACCTGCTATTTCTATTTTCCTTTATGTACAGTATCTGACTAATTATATTGTAACTCCTAATTCCTGCATCCAACTGTCCTTTATTTTCCTGCAATGTACCCTTGTGGTCTGTAAAATATATACTTTAAAATAGTTACAGCAACTATATGCACCTGTACTTTCTTTACTATTTCCCAAATAAGATACAATAATTCTCTTCTGTATGTTGTTACCTTGTGTAACACACACATAGTTTTGTATATTATCTTGCATTTCTAAGCTATAATATATATACACTCCTGTATACAACCTTAAATCACTCAGTAGAACAATGTATACTGCATACTATAACCACTATAGGGGAGGCTTGACTAGCGGTGAGGTTCTATTGGGAACCTTACATGCTAATACATCACTGTTATCCGGCAGGAAAACCTCCCTCATATTTGCTGGTAGCCTATAGAGGTGCACAAATGAGTAGGGTTTTCCCCCTATAATTACCTGCTCTGGGCTCAGCTTCACATTGTGTCCGAGCATCATGCTTAATATACAGAATTATAAAGGTGTAGCTTAAATTATCTTATGACTTTCAAATTAGATATAATATAGACTTTTACAATTAACCAATGTCTCTGTCAAATATAATAAATATGTGCTACTACTTGGTTTCCGTTTCCCACTATGTTTTGTCTTTCCTGTCAGCTTTTCCCTCCCAAAAATGTGTCTCCCGTTATAGTCTACTTGCTGCCTCCCTGTTACCTGTCTTTAACTATATCCTCCTATTGGTTATTTTCCCTTTTACCCACTTATCATATCTTTATTCTGTGCTCTCAGTATCTTTCCCTTCATACATCTTCACACATGTTCTATTAATCTCTCCCAAAAATGTGTCCTCCCTCTGTCTCTCTTTTTATTCCCTTCCAACATGGGCATATCTATAAAAGTGCAGTGCGTGTGGTACACACAGGCCCCTGCACCCATTGTTTTACTTACCTCCTGGCCACCGTAGATCAATGGCATTAGGCTAGCTTTGGAAATATAGCACCGGTGCCATGTTTCCGAAGACTGTGCCGGAGATATGCGCATACACACAAGGTGGCACAGTGTCAGAGTCTCTCATAATCTGCGCATGTGCTGGTGCCAGGCAGATGTGTATTAAGATGAGAGGGGGGCCATGGACATCTGCACACGAGCCCCCTCCCAAGTTTATACAGCTCTGCCGTACAGTACCCATTCCTCCACCCTTGTTTTCTTCTTTTCTGGAAGGTTGGATTACCTGATATGTGATCGAGGCTCCAGCCTAAAGCCCAGTGGTGCCCGGCTGCTTTGCACTACCAGCGTTCCTTTTATTTTGAAATAATTTTCTGAAGTTCCAGATTTGGAGATGTAGGGTTCTGTGCGCGAACCAGGACCATGGTTTGAGCACACTAAAATTAACTGCCCTATAGGGATGGGCTTCGAATCTTGAGGGTTTAACACTGTCGATGTTTTCCTTGTGATGGCAGTATTTTTACCAATGGCAGTTTTTCGATGGTAGCCGCCATCGAATGATTGCTAAATTACAGTTGAGTTCATCTGTTTAACATGGAGAATGGCTGTGGGTCACTATTGCGCATGTGCAAACATGTTTTGTTTTGTTTTGCACAAGCACGAACCATTGCAATGGTTTTTCCATCAGATTCTTTTGATGCAATTTTTGGTTACCATCACCACAAAAGTTTAGATGGTGAAAGCCCAGCCATCATTTGATGCCATGCTTCTTGTTGGCTGGTCCCTTCTCCAGGACCAGCCACCAATGAGCTACCTTCCTGTACAGTCCATGCCCTCTCATGCTGTCTCCCATACTGCCTGTACTTTCTCCAGCCCAGCTTTTCACCTCCCCTAACTCCAGTACAATATTTTACTAATAAAATGGAACAGTCAATCCTGCCCCCACCCTGCTACACTTTCCCCCATTATTGGCGCATTTGCTCTCCTCTTCTGGTCTGTCCCTTCTCCTTCGCTGCAGTGGATGATGGTGGCGGCACAGGTCACTGTCAATTATTATAATTATAAATACAGGTACCTAGACTAAGACTAATAGTATATACCTACAACCATCTAACCTTTGAAAATGAGAGTACCATGACTGAGAGAACCAAATGTGCAGAAGGAACATTGGATTGGACAAAGGGAATACGCAGTAAGTTGGTATAACATATTTGTTTTCATGTGTAGTGGAAGTTAGTGTGTGACGCCATCTAGTGGCATGATGACATGTTGCGACTTTGAGTTTTTTTCTGCCATTTTGGCTGAAGTCATCTGGGTTAGTGATTCAATTCTCATATGGAGTACCTTTTTTTTTTTTTTTATAACATTGTACGTGTATCTCCTATTTATAAATGTTGTCCTGTACAGAATTACACTATTTGCTTGTTTTAGTGTCTTCTCTTTAAGCTCTGTTTGTTAAAGAAGAATTTTCTGGTAAAAATAATTTTCGGTACCATTTGTTGATTTCCCTCAAATATGCTGCTTTTATTTATATTAATTGGTTCGGGGCCACTTCACTTCTGCATGCTTCATGGTATTGTAATAATTTTATTGCACTAGGAGGTGTCTGTCTTAGGCTGATGCACGCACGTCCTGCCTTACCACTGTATTTATTAGGTGCCATAGCAATATTTGATACTCCAACATTGCTTTTTCCACTATTTTCTTATACTGTGGGACCTGTCAAGGCTTTAAAGATACATTTTATAATTTCTAATCACTACATGCATGTCTACTTAAAAAAAAAAAATATTATGACATCCTTAATAAATTAAAGAGGAAGCACTATTTAGTTTGAAGATGGTGGCTATGGAACGCTCCTTCAACAAAGAAAAGGGAACAGAACTTCTTCTCTATTGGCCACAGTCACTATATATGAACAGCCAACTGACATTGGTGGTGTCCAAAGCGTGACTTCAATCTGAATTAGGTGAGTGTGACGTTGAGCACCCATTTATAAAGTCAGCAATTACCACACAGGACAACCTAAGTATTTTTATTTGTACTTTGTGTTCAACCACAAGTTATCTGTTCGTGACAACCACAATACATTACCAGTAGGTCTCATTGCTCTGGACTGTCCTGAATATCCTTTTTTGTTAGATCTACACAGGGGGCCCTGTTGATAACTCTTTATTCTTCTGGCTGCAAATTGTAATTTTGGGCGGTATGCATCCCGCAATCTAATGTATGCCCCATACATCAGCGATCATGTATTGTCGCAGTTCACCAATCCCCAGATCCTGGGTGTAAAGGGCCCCGTACATCAGGCGGCTGTTACCCTGATCCACCCTGATCCAACCGGAGCCGCCGATCTACCCGACAAATGTAGATCGGCGGCCATCGATGATCGCCAATCTGTCGGGTGAATCTGGGAAATTCTTCATTTTAAAAATTCATGATTTGCCGATCCCCATTGTATTTTGTTCGGAATCTGCTAATCCGAGAAATCCAACATGTTGGATTAAACAGTGCCTCAACCCCTACATCTCATCTGGGGATTGCGGAATTGCGACAATCTGTCACTGATGTATGGGGGCCTTAAGTCATTATTAATTCCAAAAATATTGGCTAGTAGCAAAACATATGCGGTCACAGAAATAGCCAAGATCAATATTTTGAAACAGTAAATGAGATCTAGAGCCGCATCAGCCACATCATGGTAGATCTTAGGAGTGCAGGCCACTACAGCAATACAGGAACTATCACTCTCACTCTGTCGGAATGTAGTTGGAGAGCAAAGGGGGGAGATGGAGGGCAGGATGTCACAGTGGGGGCGGAGCCTTTTTACTTTCTGCATTGTGTGTTTTGAGACCATTGCTGCCATGGCGGCCGATGACATTGTGGAGGTACTGATGAGTTGTCAGTCATTAATGGTCTTCTGAGAAGCCAAACCTGGGGCAAGGGGTAGTAGACAGGCTGCTGCTTGTGACCTGCAATGGTGATTTACGTACACAAATTTTATAATGGAATATCTGCTTGTAGTTTCACAAACATTTCAGGTACTGTAGAATTGGATAATCTAGAAAAATTTAATTCTTTATTAAGAACTGATACCTGATTTAATAGAAACTATAATCACTCCTTTGGCTACTGTTTGTGTCTTACATTTAATTTGTGCAACTTTCCCTCCATATCTCTGTTCCTCTTAGATGTGTATTTCAAAAGACTCCTGTGTTTGTTGTTGTTTTACTGTCCCCTAAATTTCCTGTCCTTTGCCATGATGGGTTTCCTTGTCCCTAGGATAACACAGGTTATACTAGAGTTATTTTAAATACATAGAACTAATATGAACTGTTTGTGTGGGTTATATGATCGGCAGTACAAGAAAGTGATTTATAAATCTGGACATGTTATAACTTGCTTCTATACCAAAGGTTCCCAAACGCGATCCTCAAGGCTCCCCATCAGTTCAGGTTTTATAGATACCCATGCTTGACCACAGCTGACTTAATTAGTACCTCAGTCAATTTGATTTTACCACCTGTGCTCAACCATGGATATCTAAAACCTGAACTGTTGGGGTGCCTTGAGGATCGTGTTTGGGAACCTCCGTGCTGTGTAAACACACTGTTACTGCATATTAGGCAGGGACCTACTTCCCTTATGAAAAATTTTAACTAATGTTGGACCATGTCTGGAATACTTGATGTGAATGTGTCTAGTTCAAATCTATTAAATATAGCTGTTATAGTCTGTATGACTAGATTGTTTTCGTATAAAGATCTGTGATACATCAATTGATTTTTATCATTGTTTTTAAGCCATATAGATTAATCTTTCAGAATTTTTTTTTTTTTTGAGCAGATGAATTCCATGCGGTTTCATCAATCCACCATCGGAAGTCCATAGCCAGCCACAGAGGGTTTACCCTTCCATGGAGTTGAGCTTCAGCCAGTAGTACATCAATTAGGCTCATCAAAAACTATGCAAGTATGTAGCACATTATATCTCTGATGTAACTAGGTATTTGATAGCCCTATAGCAGGGGTGGGAAATAAGCATCCCTCCAGCTGTTGCTGAACTACACATTCCAGCATGCTTTGCAGCAGTTTTAGTAAGGCCAAATAGCAAAACTGTAGCAGGGCATTCTGGGATGTGTAGTTCTACAACAGTTGGGGGGCCACTAATTGCCCACACCTACCCTATAGCAAAAGTTTGTAAGGGCCCCTATGTACCACCCAATGGTGAAAAATGTATATAACACATGTAACTGACAAGGAAGTTGCCCCCCCATAACAGTTGCACCTATGGTAGTTATGCCCATGGGCCCAGACAAGGCCTCCTTAGTCAAAAAAATATTAGGAAGATCTTATTTTTGTCATTAATGAATTGTGCAGGTTGCATTGATTCAGAAAACCTGAGTATTGGTGGCAATCCCCACTGAAGGCATAGGTAGACGAGACAAGAAAATTTTCCTGCAAATTAGTTATTTGTTTTTGAGGAGAGTGATTGAATCAAAATGAGGTCACCCTGAATCTCTATTTGCCAGGAGGTGAAAGCTGTAAAGGCCCCCACACACTGTAAGATTTTCAAAAACGATGTGGTAGTCTTCGTCCGATTGGAGCGACAAATTGTTTAAAAACATGTTGTGTGTAGGCATGATAACTATCTCTTCAACATGCAGAAAGATCTCGACATATCTTTCACGATTTGATACACATCGTTCTTTGTGAATGTACGATGAATGATTTCATGTGACGACTAACTATTTGTCGTCGCTTTTCCTGGCCACTCCCCTCCACCATTTTGTACCAGCCAACAGAGAGACATAAGATGCATCCTGAGGTTGTTTGCTACCAAACGATATATCGTTAACGATTTGCAGTCATTAACGACACATCTATGGGCCGTATTCAATTAGCCGCGAAAAGCCAAGCCACGATGTTTTCGCCGCCTTCGCGTGTTTTTAGGTGATACTTTTTCCGTGCGCGCTTCGAAAAGGCATGCAGGCGAAATCGTCGAAACCGAAACTTCTCCAAAATCTTAGGGACTTTTTGCCAATCAGTCTGTACCCCTGAAAAAGCTGCACTAACATTAGAAATCAAAATAGAAGTGTCCTAATAGCCCTACTAAAAGTGTTTTGTGTTTTTAAAGAGTCAGAATTGGCTTATATGCTCATATGCAGAAGTGCTGAAAAATGATAGAAAGCTATTTCTTTTGAGAAAAATAAATAACTAGGTCAAATTTGGGGTACATGTAAATGGGTACTAGCATATTTTGAATTCTCTAAAGTGAAGATTTAAAATATTCTTAAAAATACCCCTGCTTCAGCCTCGTGCAATCCCAAAAACACCTGTCCCACCCATATAGCCCCCCAAAGTACCAGGCCCCCTACTTTTTACCCATTTTCCAACACTTTTTTTTGCCCCAAAAATGGCATGTTGTTTTTGGGGTCTTCTAAAGAAAAAAAAAAAAAAAAAAAAAAAAAACCTTGAAGTTTTTTGGACTGATTAGTCATTAGGAGGGCTGTCCAAAGGGTTCTGAACCAGATCCTCACATTTGCAACCCAAAATGGTGATTATGCACTTCCAATTCGCCTGCCTATACATAGAGAAAACCTGTTTATTTTTTTCCGCTTAGGCGAAAACTCCTGTAATTGAATACGGAGATAAGTTGAAAACAGGCAAAGTCCAAATTGTCAAAAACGTGTCCCCAAACGGCACTTTTCGCGGCTAATTGAATACGGCCCTAATCGTTTGCACAAATGAAAAATCGTTCCATGTGTATACACAATATCATTTGTCCGGGAGTGTTCAGGAGTTCAAGGGAAATTGATAACGCGATAGGATCGTTACCTACATCGTACTGTACCACCTCAACTCTGGGTTAAGTTACCTTGTCATGTATGTGTAGCAGCATTTAAGCACTAATTGCTTAGTCTTCTTTATTAGGTTTTGTAATATTAGCTAATTTTTATTCAACAGTTAAATTACAGTATGTTAAATAAGGCAATGGTTGCTAAGAACCAATGGAAGAAGGACCTCCAGGCACCAAGTGGATAAGGAGCCCCTGTGTAAAAACACATCTCCTATATCATAGCTCATATTCTTGAGAACCACTGTGGATCTTTGCAGGTATGTTGTCAGAACAGGTCAATGTGAAGACTTTCTGGTGCTGCGTTGTACTCTCTTATAGCAACATAACAATGTGTTGTATATTATACTAGCTGATGTACCCGGTTAGACCTTCATTTACTGCTATAGCTATTTAATGTATTAAATATATCATTGTCATAATCCATTGCGCTTTCTCCCATTTTTTGATTTTTTTGCTTTATTTACTGTTCACATTGCCATCTCACCACTCCAATAACACATTAATCCTTCACCTCTATAGTAATGCATCCTCTCTCTCATTTCTATAGTAAGACATTACCCTCCCTCATCTGTGTACTAATACATTCCACTCCCTCACTGTTGTAGTAACACATTTCCCTCCCTCGCCCAGTTGGTGTTTTGAATTCCGAACTGTGCTCAGTGACATTTCAAGAGAGGAGGGGGCCCGTGTGCAGTCTACGTTACAGGCACCCTCCTCTGAGTCTGGTGGCCGGAAGTGCACTGAGGGCAGCACGGCCTGCGCCGCACTTATAGACTCTGACACTAGAGTGTGCCCAGAGGCTATAGGGCATGTGCAGGTCACCGGAAAATGGCCGCAGCACCCATTTTCAGAGTTGGCAACCCCTGTCCCTGCGAGTTCCTCTTTGTACATAGAGCAGAATATTCATTTTAAAATTTCACTCGCAATATGGATCCTTAATAATTGCGACACTATTATTAGTACATAGGCCCCTCAGTCTGATATTGAATGTGTGTATAGCAGAGGCAGTGGTGTAATTAGGGTATTTGGAGCGCAGGGCAGATGTAAAAATGGAGCTGCCCTCCCCCCCCCCTTCTACTATGTGCGTGCGCTGTGAAAAATGGGTGTGGTCACTTAAAAATGGGGCATGTCAACATCGTCACTCTGAACATTCCTTTCCATATGCACCTTAACCCCAGTAGTGCCCCTTATACAGTACCCCCAGTAGTGGTCCCCCTTAAGCAGCCCCCCATTAGTTCCCCTTATACAGTACCCCAGTATGCAATGCCCCCAGTAGTGGTCCCCCTTATGCAGCCCCTCATCAGTTCCCCTTATTCAGTGCTCCCAGTAGTGGTCCCCCTTATGCAGGTCCCCAGGAGTGATCCCCCTTATGCAGCCCCTCATTAGTTCCCCTTATTCAGTGCTCCCAGTAGTGGTCCCCCTTATGCAGGTCCCCAGGAGTGATCCCCGAAATCCAGTGCCCCCTGTAGTGGTCCTCCCTATTTAGTGCCCCCAGTAGTAGTTCCCCCCCCCCCCAGTAGTAGTCCCCGGTAGAGGTTCCCCCTCCTGATGCAGTGCCCCCAGTAGTAGCCCCCCCTCCCAAAGATGAGGTGCCCCCTAGTAGTAGCTCCCCCCCCAGTAATGGTGTCTCCAGTAGTAGTAGCCCACCCCCGTAGTGCAAACACAAGTTATAAAAAAAAAATAAAAAAAATACACTAACCTGAATCCACGCTCCGGCTCCGGTCACTGCTCCCGCCACACGTCAGTCCTCCCAGGCTGGAGCGTTCAGCATTATGGGAGAGACGTCATGACGTCTCTCCCATTACCCACTGCATGAGCCAGAAGGCGGAGCTCATGAGTGAGCTCCAGCCTGGCTCTTGCAGTGGGCGCTGCAGCAGTCAATGAGAGTCTGTCTGACTCTCATTGGCTGCTGGTTAACACACACATCGCTGCTGCACTGGTGGCAATGTGTGTGTTAGCTAAGCCTGAGCCCTCCTCCCACCCTCCTCCTGGCGCTATTGGGTAAGCACTCTGGGGGGGAGGGGCTTAGCTTTGCAGCACAGGACCGGCGCAGGCAATCCTAGCGCCGGAGCTGTTTAAATGTGTAGCGCTGACCGCACACACTGCGGTCGGTGCTATACCGCCTAACTAGGGCGAGCCGGACCATGGCCGGCGGCGTTTCGCCATGCCGCCGGTCCTACGGCGCCCAGGGCACACACCCTGCTCTACCCCCTTTAGTTACGCCACTGATTTGGAGCCCAGGGCAAGATGAAAAATGCCCCCCCAGAGTGTGCGCGTGTTGAAAAATGGGCGTGGCCACTGAAAAATGAGGATGTGTCAACATGACACCACAGATTCTAGTCACTCTGTGAACATTCCTTACCATTCCATATGCACCTTAATTCCCCCAGTAGTATATCTCCTTCTGCAGTGCCTATTATGTGATGCCCCTTATGTAATGCTCCCTGTTGTAGTGCATATTATACAGTGCCCCCAGTAGAGCCCAATATATAGTGCCCCTTATGCAGTCCCCCCAGTAATGCCCAGTATATAGTGCCCCATGCAGTGCTAATTATATAATGCAGTGCCTTTTACACATAAAACATAGACACACACATACAGACAAATACACTTACCTGAATCCACGCTCCTGCCGCGTCTGCTGTTGTCTGCTGCGCCGCTCCCGTCCCGCTCGGCAGTGGGCACTATGGGATAGACATCATGACATCTCTCCCTTCACCCAGTGCGGGAGCTGGAAGGCAGAGCTCATGAGTGAGCTCCTGTCCGGCTCCGGCACTGCGTGCAGCAGCGAATAAGAGTCTGTCTGACTCTTATTAGCTGCAGTGATAAAGCAAACACACCGCCAGCTGGGTCTGACGGTGCCCAGGGCTCATGCCCCTCTTGACCACCCCCACGTTACGCCACTGAGAAGAGGGTTCTGGATGCTGGATGTGAGTTAGATGATAAAAAGTGTATGAGAGCTGATGGCTGAGATAAAGATTTGTGGAAGTAATTGAATGGTGGGATGTAGTGCGAGAGAAAGTGCTCTCTTTAGGAAGAATGGGTCACAGTGTCTGCTTCTGCTGGGAAGATAACACAGAATGAATGGATGAATAAAAAGTTGAATTATTTGTACAAGTCAAGGGAGAATAGGATAGATGTGATAGATGCTGTAATGTAGTAAGAAAAATGGTAGGGATAAGAGGGTGTGATATTATTCACAGGATACAATGTAACAGGATGAAAAGTATAACAGATTCTTCTTTTAGAAGGTACATGGGGGAGATTTATCACAGCTGGGAGAGAGATAAAGTACTAACCAATCCACTTTGTCATTTTGCAGGCTGCGTTTGAAAATTGACAGTTGGCATCTGATTGGATGCTACTTTATCTCTCTTTCCCCGGCTTAGTACCTAGACCCCTAGGGGATGGGAATGGGTTACAGTAACGTTTGCTGTCGACCGCAGTCCAGGGCAGTGCGGTCCGTGGCACTGTATACTAAAACAAACACGCCAGCGGAAGTGTGTTTATTTTAGCACTGCAGCCAATAAGAGTCAGACAGACTCTTATTAGCTGCTGAACCCACTGCTGAGCCGGGCTGACCTCACTCATTAGCTCCGCCTACCAGCTCCCACATTGGGTGAAGGGAGAGATATCATGGCTTCTCTCCTATACTGCCGAGTGGGACCGGAGGAGCAGGGACTCTGGTAAGTTAATTATGTGTGTGTATTTTATGTGTACTGGGCACTGTGTAAGGGACACTGCTACTGGATAAGCGGCACTATTACTGTGGACATTAAGCTGCATATGGAATGGAAAGGAATGTTCCCATAGTGAGGAGAAACACTGGTGTGTCATGTTGACATGCCCCCATTTTTAGTGGCCATGCCTTTTGTGGAATCTGGCCACACCCACTTTTATTAGGCAAGCAGTTGGTGGGGGGCACCATTTATCATCTTGCACTGGGCTCCAAAGATCAGTGCCGTATCTAGGGGGGGTCGAGCGGGGGTCATGCCCTGGGCACTGTGGCAAGCCCTGCAGAAGGGGGCGCCACCGCCCAGAGCATTGTACCCGCACGCTTGCCCTCCCCCCACCCACCACCATTGTGTCCTGAGTCTAACTTCTTTAACGAGCACTGCAGGCAAGTGTGCCTGCTAGCTGGCTGGGGGAAGCGTGCAGCCCCTCCCAGGCAGTCTTCTTACAAAGCTCTTCCTTCCCCGGCGCTCTCTATCTCCACTTACCGCAGGTGGGTTTTTGGAGGGGGAGTGGTGGCGGCGGTGGCTAAGCTGCCGTGGTAGGGAGGCTGGTGGTGGCGGCGGGTAAGTTGCCGTGGGAGGAAGAGGGTGGTGGATAGCTAAGCTGCTGCGGGAGGGTGGGGGGTAATTTTTCATGTGTGGTCCCGGGGGAGGGGGGGGGGGGAATGTTGGCTGTATTTGTGTGAAAGTAGTGTGTGGGTCTGTATAGGCTTTCAGTGTGTATGTGTCAGTGTCTGCGTGTATATATGTCAGTGTGTATCAATGTGTATGTGTCAGTGTGTCTGTTTGTGTGTGTATATGTGTCAGTGTGTCTATGTGTGTGTGTGTATGTATATATAGATAATGTATGTGTGCAGAGAGACAACGCTGGGGGGAGATGATGGGGTAACATATAGGAATTGTGGGCGATAAGAAAGGTGCCAAGGAGCACTGTAAGCTGGAACCCGCAATTGTAAACTAGGGTATAGTGTAGAATAATGTGAGCTTGGTGCACTACAACGTGGCACAATATGAACTGGGGGCACTACAGTGTTGCCAAATGTGAAATGGGAGCACTACAGTGTGACATAATGTGAACTGAGGGAACTACTATGTAGCATAAAATTAACTATCACTGCAGAGAAAGTTGTCTCTCTGGAAGCATTGGGGACACATTCTTAATGTTGTTAATAGAACCCACAACGTTTTAGTTATGCCCCTGCATTAGGAAGAAACTGTACATTTTTTGCTCTCAACTTGCATTTGATAGGGTGCATCACATGCCTCTAACTTGATTGCTGGTTCGAAAATGATTCCCAGGGGAAATTGTGCTTCAGATTTGGAATACGTATGGATGATGGCATTTCTAGTACAGGTTCAGTTTATAAAAAAAAAAAAAAAAAAAACTGGGAAGATTGAACTGGGCACAAGAAGGGCTTTCCATTGTCTCCTACTGTATTTGTATGGGATGTAGTCGGCATCCCAGCATGCGGGATGCCGACGGTCAGAAGACAGACGCCGGGATCCCGGCAACAGTATCCCGACTGCCGGCATCCCGAAGGTAAGTAGCGGGGTGTTAGGGGGAAGGTTAGGCACCGTGAAGGAGTGTTAGGCTTAGGGCGCAGGGAGGGCGACGTTAGGTTTAGGCACCGGGTATGGGTTAGCTAAATACTTACCTCTCTTCTCTATGGGTATCTGGATTCTGGCTGTTGGGATGCCGCTGTCGGTATACTGCCCAGCGGCATCCCGACAGCCGGGATTTCATACCCAACTCATTTGTATGCATCATAGAGACCATAGTTATGATTGATTGGAAGCAATAACTTCATTATAGGCTTGTTAGTGCCTGAAAGTGGATGGAAGATATCATGCACATGTGCCCCCGAACCAGACCCCTTTTTAATGCTTTTGGCCCAGCATCTGGCGGCCAGGAAGTATTTGATGCGGCATTCTCCAGTCTGGTGGCCAGAGCTCAGGTTTACAGAGGTCGGGCAGCTGGTATGCTATGTCAGCAATAGCTTACATCCGTGCCCAAGGCTTCTACACAGGCAATAAGGGAAATCTCCAGGCTTATGAGGATTTCTGTTCTGGAGATATACAAATATATGGGACACTCCAGCTGGCAGCTCAGTGCAATAGGGAGAAGGGCACTAATTTAATGTAGCAGCAGCCAGGTATCTCATACATGCCTACTTTGGAAAAAGCATTTCAGGGAGATTGAAAAAGCGACACCTACAGTATGAGTGCAGCGTTACAGTGGGCGTGTACTATTCTAAGAGGTGTGTCATAAAATTTACATTCATCCAAATGTAAACAAGCCCCAATGCAGTTACTAAGGTCAACTTGTTGATGATAACACACTGATACTTTTCAGGGCTTGCTCATGTATTGTGATTTACAAGGAGTTCCATATAAGTGGTCAAGAGAAACCTTATATGAAAATGCATGTAGCCATAGGGATCATTGTGCCTTATAACCAATGCAGGGAAATGGCACTGATTGTGCCATTTGAATGTATATATCTCTGATTTCTTTTTTTCTCCCAAGTATATAACAGCTACATAATGGGGAGAAGGTCCAATCAGGGAGATTGCTAGACTCTTCAGGGAGTCAGGGAGATTGCTGCTATACAATCAGGGAGAGTATGAAGTATCTGTTACTACAGATAAGGCAGCAGCACGTCATATACAGCATGAGCACATGATGATACAATCTCCTTGTGCTGCAGCGACACACATCTGTGCAAAAACTTCCTTCTATTAATTTATTGTATGTGATTGAAAAGGTCCCTTGGTATAATATATTTGTATTATTATGACAACTTCAGTTGTTTTGTGGAGCATTGGTTTCTAGGTAAATTGGGATAACTGCAAACTAAAACATTTGGAAGATACTGGTATGACTGATAATAAGGATGTGATTTAAGGGCCTATTCATCAAACGATTAATGACCCGGTAACCATGTGGAAACGCCATTCATCATCGGGCCTCTCATCATCAGGGATCCTACTGGACCCCCATGGTATTCACCAAACTCAGAAAACTGAAAGTTTTCGGAGTCTGCTGCTGAGAACAAGTGCCATCTTCATACGGCGCTGGTTTCTCGGATGGCCGCTACTTCCTATGGGTAGGAGTTTTGGGTATGCAAAGAGGGATCCGAGCTGATCCCGCCGCCGCCGCCGCCTCCTCACTACCTCCCCACCGGCTGTGCGCATGTGTGACCCGAGGTCACCCATGTGTAGCCAGGACGGGAAGCAGGTAAGTATCTGCGATACTAACCACAGGGACAACTGCTTTTCTGAGCAGTTGTCCCCTCACTGGAGCAAATGATGAATTTCTCCGGTGTCACGTTTCCCCCACTGTGAGTTTGATACTTAAGTATCCCTTACAGCGAGCCCAATACTTCATCATCGGAGACCATACGACCTTCGATTATGAATAGGCCCCTTAGAGATTCATCAGGAATAATTATTTGTTTTGAGTACAAGGAGGAACTCACAGTAAATAAAAAATTGTAGCTACTCTTTCTAGAGTGTTGTCCCCGGATGATCGCAATAATCTGCTAGATTGAGTATTAGTGCAAGAGACCCCTCCTCATATGCATTACTCCTTTCTTCACACACAGGTCTTGTTGTTTCTCATCATTCTCCGGCCGTAAAATGCATTGTGTTAACTGGTGGCCGACCGCTGTATGTGAGCTGTGGAGGATAAAGGGTCTATTAAGATCAGCGTTATCACTCTCATACATTAATGACTACCTGCTAAATATAGCATTGCTATTTTATTGTGAAGATTACTTTTATATTTGAAGGGCCCCTTACACATGGATGCTCCAGAATCCAGACTTGCTGTGTGCTGGGACCACAGAAACCATTTCCCCCTCCATCTCTGGTAAGTGCCATCTTAATACATAGAACCCATTAGCAAAGTAAAGAAGGAAGGAAGAACTTACTATAGTCATAGAAGAGGGAAACAAGTTTAAGCTGCGCTGGGGAGGGGGCCGCTGTGAGCCCCTCAGCCTGGTGCATAGCCAGTGGGGGGCGCAATCAGTGTGATCGCTCTCCCCACAGGCATAAAAGACTACTCGCAGCTACCAAGTAGCAGCCACAGCAGTCTCCCAGTGCAGCCCAGCACACAGCAGCGTGTGCTGGGCTGCTTTGATGTAAAAGGGAGGGAGGGAGGGGGGGCAGCACCGGGCACCTCCAGCAAGCCCTGGTCCAGGTAATTAGTACCCGCTCCCCCCTCCTCTAGGCGCCCCTGGGTGTCACCCCAGGCACTTACCAATGTGCGCACCAAGTGTCACCCAGGCTTTTACCGATGTGCGCACCAAGTGTCACCCAGGCTTTTACAGGGTGTCACCCAGATACTTACTGATGTGTGCACAGTGTCCCTTTGAGATCCCATTTCTAAAAAACAATCTTTTTTTCCCCCCAATCATTAGCGCTGGTGTTTTGTTCTTGACAAGTGTTATAAATATTTAAATGCCATTGGTAATCAATTCAAACATGAGTATGAAGCCAAAATATAATACAGGGTAAATAAATAAAATTTATATTCCAGAGTTACTGTCTCCAGGCGGTGATGTCAGCAAGAGAAACATGAGGCCCCGGAACACGGTTAGTGCAACATTTTCTTATCTGCCCATATGTTTTTTTATTTGACATGTTCACATATACTGTATATCATATTTATTACACAAAGGATCTTAGTTTAACAATAAACTAATTGTAAAACTATTGTCAATTACACAGCAATATAAAAACAAACATGAATTGTATTGTATTACGCCATACACCTCTGGAGCAGTATATATTCATTATTTTTATGATTATTTAGCCAAGAAAGGCTGGTATTAGCTGAGTTTGTAATAAGTAGGATACATGATCTCTCATTAATCATCTTCAAGTTTGATGAAAGAATCCCCAGATTTGCTTCTTTATATAGACAGAGTATAAATGAAGCTCTCCTGGGTATAAAAGAATACTTGAGTTTATTTAGTCATTTTGAAGAGAGGACACTAACCCAGTGATGGGCAATGCTTCAAAGGACACTTGTGTGGCCCTCCAACCTTACATACCATATTTTCAAGAATAGTAAATATTCCTAAAATGACAGCAACATTACTCATTCCAAAAAGAACCAACATGTTCCTCACTTGCCCAAAAGCACCGATATGTGCTCCTCCAGTCCCCTACATGCCACAGTATGCCACTTCTCACTGCATTAGCAGACTTGCAGCTAGATGTGTACTATTACTAGGGACATGCTTTATAAATAGTAACTACCTTAAAAATGGTACCCAGTAGTGTCTCAATGCTGCTGTGGAACTACAAGTCAAAGCCTAACCTCATGATGGGTCTTGTTGCACGCAACTGCTCCAGCCAGGCTGTCAGTGTTTGACCGCAGCACAGCACGTCCCCAGGGACCCAGCCCAGCTGCCCTGCAGCCATTGAGAGAGGTAGTGCTGCTGTTCAAATAGGTGCTGGTTGCAAGCCGGCAGCCAATCAGCAGCAACTGCCAGTCCATGGGTTTCCATTGGCTCTTGACTGGCACCAGATTAGGGATGGCCATCGGAGGGGTGTCCATCGTTGGTTATCATTGATAGCATAAATACCATCTATGCTGAACTAACAATGGTTTGCACCCCTCGATGGCCACTGCTGCAAAAGGGAACAGTGGGCCGCGGGTCAATCAAAAACACGGACGGGGCTTAGCTGGAGCCAGGGCTAAGCACCATCCCGTAAGAAAAAAAATAGTCTCCTACTCATCCATCAATGGCAAAAGTAACCATTGGTTATCTGCCATCGATGGTAAAAGTATACAACATCGACCATAAACAATAGATTTCAAATAATCAATGGTTGATGGCCATCCCTACGCCAGATTCGAATGATGGCAGTGCTATCTCTCAAGGGCTGCAGTGCCAGTGCGTCTGTCTGCTGATGTGGGCACCAAATCCACACCTACTGATGCAGGTGAGAGCTCAGAGGCTGCTAGAGGGACGCAGTGGGAGCTAGGCAAGAAGCTGCTGGGGAGATGGGAGGGGAAGGGAAAGCATAATGTGTGGCATAATGTGTAAAGATCGGTCATTACTGCACGGCATAATGTGTAAAGGGCATTACTGTGTGGTATAATGTGTAAAGGGCATTACTCCGTGGCATGATATGTTATAAGAGGCACTACTGTGGTGTAACGTGAATAAAAAAAAAAAGCCAATTTGCATCCCACAGAATATAACTAAATAAAGTTCCTGAATATTATTTTAGGATCAGAAATGGTGGTGTATAGTATCACTTACTGCCAAGATCTTCTGTGTTACCGCCTCGTATGGCAGCTGCTGTCCCAGCAAGTGATCTTTGATACATAGCCCTGAGAAAAACATTCCTTGTGACCGCATAATGTGTTAATATTTGGAATTGGACCATATTTTAAACATGCCCTTCAAGGAAGTATAACTATATAAGCAATCCTCAGTGTCCACCAAGGCAGGGGAGTTATCAATGCATTTCACCTGTGTGTACAGAGAGCCTGATTCAGAGTTGTACGTAATACCGATATTTATGGAGTTGAGCAATTATTGGTAAACTGCGCAAGCGTCTAAGTCGCACTGCATATAAGCGCAGGTAACAACCAATGTCGCTTGCAGTGAGGATTTTGGCAGTCCGGGTGCATTTGGGGGAAGTTACAAGGGAGTGCAGACATGTCACAACTGTTTCAGGGGCGTGTTACCGGCTCCATCTGTGATACCATACACAGTAAACTTGGCTCCGGTGTCTAAGTACATGCACCCATTCTGGTCGACCATAGAGTTACTCAAGAGGCCTATTAACAAAGGATCTGCGACCGCTGTTGCATCTTTATACGCAGCCACTTGGATCTGCTAAGCCGCCGGTGGGTGTCTGCGACATAAGTATATTTTTGCACAGTATCTAGTATACATGTGCGGTTGTATTATCGCACAGCTCTGAGTCAGGACGATAGTTGGAGTGAAATCTGGTGAACGATTTTGTGCGTCACGGTTATTTAGCAATAGCCTAACACAGAAGATACTGTATAACATGAGACTTGTTAACTAAAAAGTTCTATCCAATATACAGCATAGTTCAGTCACAACTAATATCTGATCTGCTTTGTCTCCTATAAGCGCATTAGACTCCACTGATTCATATAAAATATTAATTTACTGATTAATTTTAAAATACTTTATATATCAGCCATAATATTGAAAACCAGTACTGGCCATTCGCTGGGTCGTGAGCACTCAATCTTTAGTATAAACTTCTGGAATTATTTGCTCCAATACACATACTCATGCAGGTAACATTTTAATAGTTTTTCCACCCAGGGCAAGGGTGTATTAGGGTCAATTATACTGCAGGCATAGGTGTATTTATAATGGGTGCATCCATATTATACTTATCTTTTGCGTGCAAGTGGGTCCCTCCCCCTTGGCGGCGCCATCTTTCCAGTGACATCTTCGGGAAGTTGGCACCACGCAGTGAAAGCAGAGACTCTGGTCTGGCAGTGTGCCATGAGTTTTTAGGAAAGATTCCTGGACTGCACACCCTAAATATATATAATGGGAGCCAGAGTTTTTGTTCTCTTGTGCACATGCACAAGAGAATATCACTGGGAAGATGGCGCTGCAGAGGAGGGACCCGCTTGCTGGCACAAGATAAGATGTGAGGCCCCGCTGCTCAGAGGAGGGGGCCCACTGCACATGGGCCCCCCTCAGGCGTTAATACGCCCCTGACTGCAGGGTATATTAAACCAAGAATGATGGATGGGTAGGATTGCTAAAGCCACTGCTGTTTGGGTATATTTGGAGTCCCTGACTAAAGACATATACAGTCAGACATTTTTTTAGTAAATAGTCCGTTATCTTGTTCATCAGTTGGTAAAACTTTAACTTTGTTACTGAAAGGATTTTGTTTGGGAAAAGCAAAAAAGTTGTCCATGACTAAATACTGGTGGTAGCAAATACGTGACAACAGTCTAAATTTGGACATTTGGTTATATTAGATTTTATATTGATGGGAAACTGTTTTCACTTTAATGTAATCTGCTACTTTCCTGTCAGTGAAGAAAAGTGCACCAGCACTAAATTGGGATTTACATGTGATGGGATGCACTCTGTGACAAGCCCGTCTCACAGACGCTTATAGGAGGTTCCCACTCCAACATAAAAATCACAGCACTGTTGGATTCCGCATGATATATTAATTCACAATGGGGGCTACTGTATACTAAACAGCTGGGGAAATAATATAAGCCAACAGAGGTATAGGTGATTAATAACAGTGAAGGTTTCTGTATTAATTACACACAAACGCACAAAATTTGAAAAGAATAAAGGTGTTGATTAAATTAGGAGCCGAGTCACTTCCAGATACTGCAGAAGACCCTGCAGTTACATACACTGAGAGAACCCATGTGTACAATGGGTGTTAAATAGGATTAACAGCTACAGAGCGATGCAGTCTTTAATCATTCGCTGCAACAAACAAGATACAACATAAAAATATCTAATTGTAGTAGAATGTGACAGATTCTGGAAGAGTGCTATTGCGATACCAGAGAGGAAGGAAAAGATCACGCACAGCTTTATTTTACACAGAGGTAAAAATATATAGAAAACAGGTTATTCATCAACACCCATAAGATAAAGCTGTAATCAACAACAAACACCATTATCTCTCCACCCACACACATCACAAAGTGACCTACGATATGGCAATAGGGGCACTGTATTACTGTGTATAAATATCACATACAGATATTAGGTGTACAGAACATAAAACAACTGTTTTGGTTTATTTTTAAACACAATTTCTTTCATTTAAAGGCAATCTATTAAAGAGATTAAAACGAACTAATAAAAGGTATGTTTTATAGTAATCAGTGGAGTTGAAAGCTCTTATATGGGACTATACAGATCTTATATCAATTATGACCTAATACTTAACTACGGATGCAGTCAAAACTTAGACAATCAAAAAGGTTGACATAAAAATGTCGACATCAAATTAACATAAGTTCAATAGGGTCATAAGGTTGACAGTCAAAATGGCATCATTAAAAAAAATGTTGAGTCAAAATGTTGACTGTCACAATATAGACACAGTTAAAATATAAACCAATCATATGTTTGACAACTAAAATGTAGTCAGTTAAAATGTCGACATAGATAAAATAATAACTAATTGCGACCAGTAAACAGTGAGCCTGTCGCATAAGACTGATTGCAATTAGCAACTCAGATTATATTATCCTTCATATGCTAATTGCAATGAAACTTTTGAAATATCTTAGTCTGATTGCAATTAGCATATGACCATATCATAAGAGTTACTAATTTCAATCAGTATGATTGTAATTAGTATAATGCCATGATTCCAACAAATAGTGTCTAACTGAGAGCTGCTGTGGAACCACACAGGCCAGCATGCCCTGCCACAAATTTGCTGTTAGGGACTGCTGAAACTAGTTACACAGCAGCAAACATTAATTGCCGCGGCACCCCGTCACAGTAGTGCTGCTGTTAGGGCATGCTAAAATTGTGGCAGGGCATGCTGGCATATGTACAGCGCCTTGCAAAAGTATTCACACCCTTTGCATTTTTCTTTTGTTGCCTCACAACCTGGAATTAAAATGGCTTGTTTGAAGGTGTGCATCATTTCATTCACAGAACATGCCTACAACTGTGAAGTTGTGTTTTTTTTTTATATTGTGAATAAAACAACATTTAGGACAACACAACAGAAAACTTCAGTGTGCATAACTATTCACCACCCCCTAAAGTCAGTACTTTGTCGAGCCACCTTTTGCGGCAATTACAGCTGCAAGTCGCTTTGGATAAGTCTCTATGAGCTTGCCACATCTTACCCCTGGGATTTTTGCCCATTCCTCAAAGCAAAACTGCTCCAGCTCCTTCATGTTGGATGGTTTCCGCTTGTGAACAGCAATCTTCAAGTCTGACCACAGATTCTCAATTGGATTGAGATCTGGGCTTTGACTAGGCCATTCCAACACATTTAAATGTTTTCCCTTAAACCACTCGAGTGTTGCTTTAGCAGTATGCTTCGGGTCATTGTCCTGCTGGAAGGTGAACCTCCGTCCCAGTCTCAAATCACAGGCAGACTGAAACAGGTTTTGCTCAAGAATATCCCTGTATTTAGCACCATCCATCTTTCCCTCCACTCAAATCAGTTTCCCAGTCCCTGCTGCTGAAAAACATCCCCACAGCATGATGCTGCCACCACCATGTTTCACTGTGGGGATGATGTTCTTGGGGTGATGGGATGTGTTGGGTTTGCGCCAGACATAGTGTTTTCCTTGGTGGCCGAAAAGTTCCAATTTAGTCTCATCTGACCAGAGCACCTTCCTCCATACATTTGGGGAGCCGCCCACATGTCTTTTGGCAAACTCAAATCGCGTCGTCTTATATTTATCACTAAAGCTGCAAACACACAAAACGATTTAATAAATGAATGATTTTAGTAAACGATTTTCATTCATTTTTTCAAGGGAAAAATGAAAGAAAATCGTTTACTAAAATCGTTCATTTATTAAATATAATGAACGATTTTTGCAAATTAACTTAATGAAAATCCTTAAATTGGCCAGTCTGACTAAACTACAAACGTGAACGCGCATGAACGATAATCGTGCATCGGTTTCACTCAGAAAGTGAACGATAAACAATATCGCTAACGATAATCGTTCAAAAAATCGTTGTGTGTGCATGCACCTTTAGTAATGGCTCTTTTCTGGCCACTCTTCCATAAAGCGCAGCTCTATGGAGTGTACGGCTTATTGTGGACACATGCACAGATACACCAGTCTCTGTTGTGGAACTCTGCAGCTCCTGTGGTATCTGTGCTGCCTCTCTGATTAATGCCCTCCTTGCCCGGTCTGTGAGTTTTGGTGGGCGGCCCACTCTTGGCAGGTTTGTTGTGGTACCATGTTCTTTCCATTTGATGATGATGGATGTGATGGTGCTCCAGGGGATCATCATAGATGTTTTTTTTTTATAACCCAACCCAGAATTGTACTCCCTGACCTGTTTGGAGAGCTCCTTGGTCTTCATGGTGTGATGCCTGTTGCTTAGTGGTGTTGCAGCCTCTGGGGCCTTTCAGAAAAGGTGTGTTTATACTAAGAGATCATGTGACACTTAGATTTCACACAGGTGGACTTCATTTCACTAATTATGTGACTTCTGAAGGTAATTGGTTGCACCAGAACTTTTGAGGGGCTTCATAGCAAAGGGGGTGATTACATATGCACATGCCAATTTTCAGAATTTTATTCATAAAGATTCTTTTTTATATATATTTTTCTCATTTCACTTCGCCAAATTAGACTATTTTGTGCAGATTCATCACATACAATTTAGCTAAAAAAAATAAAATAAATAACAGGTTGTAATGTAACAAAAAGCCAAGGGGGGTGAATACTTTTGCAAGGCACTGTAGTTCCACAGCAGCGTACATTAATTGCCCTGACCTTCATAGTAGCGCTAAATAAATGACAAGCATGGTGGCGCTAATCCCCTGCTTAGTTGAGCTATATAAATGACAAGCAAAGCAGGTACACATGTTTGACTGCAGGTTACAGTACAGTATGTGCAGTGATCTATTTTGTCAATGTCGACAATTTAATTGTCTATATTTTGATATTAGCAAAATGTCGACATGCCTATATTTTGAATGCAGGGTAAACCACTGTATGTGCAGTTAAGCAGGGTGCTACATAAGCCGCACTACTGTGATGGGGATCGGCAATTCATGTGTGCTGCTGTGAAACTACACATGCCAGCATGCCCTGCAACAGTTTCAGCAGGTCCTAACAGCAAATCTGTGGCAGTACATGCTGGGTGTTCCCACTGAGAGATGCTGGTTCCACAGCAGCTCTCATTGGGACACTATCTGCTGGAATCAGAGCAGTATGCTAATTACAATAATACTGATTGCAATTAGCAACTCTGATTGAAATTACCATATGACCATAATATCATAAGATTGTAAGCCAGGGGCGTATTTATAATGGGTGCAGGGTGTGCACATGGGCCCATAGGTCCAAGAGGGGCATGCACAGCAAACCTTGCACCTAATATTATACTTACCTCTCCGGAGTCCCATATCGGCACTGGTGTCAGTGCCGACATGGGACTCCGGAGTTGCTAATTGCAATCAGTCTGACACAACAGACATACTGGTCACCATTAGTTATTTATTTATTAGCTATGCCGACATATTAACTCTGCCTACATTTTGGTTGTCAACCGTATGATTTGTCAATATTTTGTCGACCCTGTTGAAATTTCAAACTATCTATATATTGAATGTCTAAATGTCCATGTCTAACTGATGTACCTGTAGACATTTTGATATTCTACATATTTATGTCTACATATTCCATGTCAACATTTTGGTGCTCTAAATATTGTACCTGACATTATAGTGTGTATGTTTTGAAGGGTTTGGTACGGGATGCCGGTGCTCGGGATTGCAGCGGTCAGACTCCCGATGCCGGCATCCCGACAGGGTTAGGATACTGACACCTGTCGATCGGTATCCTAACCCTCCACCTCTCCCTACTCCTAACCTCCGGTACCTAAACCTAACCCCTCCCCCTAGTGCCTAACCCAAACCCTCCCCCGAACCTTGCTACTTACCTTCGGGATGCTGGCGCCAGGATTCAGATAGATGTTGGGATTCCAGCGCCGGAATCTCCTTGCTCAGTATTATGAGCGCATCCCATTTTGAATGTCTAAATGTTGACTGTAAGAAATGTACCAAACCCACTGAACTATATATTGGACAGAGCTACAGTATGTAGTTAAAAAGTCTGATGCACAACTATAAATAGTACTCCCTCTGTCTTCTTTTGATTTTCATTAGCCAAATATTTGGGGGTCAAGGCTAGTAGCACACCCCATGTGTCTTATCAGGTTGAAGGGAGAGGGCTATATTGAAAGAGAAGTTACCGATACAGATAGTGGATTGTATCTGATTTACAAGGTTGGCACATCACAGATATCCCCTGATTAATGCTGCAATGTCAGTCCCCATTATTCTTAATGGTGACTGTGGTTTATTCCCAATTTTTATTTTTTGTAAAACTTTCTTACTACATCAGGGTCCATGAGGCTCCACAGCATCGGGCACCACACAGTTAATTTTCTGCTCCCAGGATGCACCAGGGCCCCTCTCCTATACTTCAGTTTCATAGGTGCCCGGCCGGAGTCGGGTCACTGCACGGAGGGGCTCTTCAAACAGCCCCAGAAAATTCTTCATTGCTTAGAGCGGTCAGCACGGACAGTCCAGTGGACGTCCGTGCTGCCGCTCCGCCACCCCTCCAGCGCCGAGACGCTGGTAACTATCCGGGGATCTTGGCGGGCTTCCGGGGTCTCTGCTAGCAGGGACCCCGGAGGATCCCTGCACTGTGACCGGATTCCACAGGGAATTCAGATAAGCAGCTGGCGTCTGCGGTAGGCGCCTGCCTGCGCTGCCAGTAGACCACCAGGGACGTCGGGCTGGAGCTTTCAAAGAAGCTCCAGCGTCCCCGGGGTTAATAGGAGGCATGGGGAGAATGCCTCCCCCGCTGCACACAGCGCCTTTCCACTGTGGCCTGGTGGGCTGCGTCAGTGCTCCTCCTCCAGGCCCGCCTCCTCTGAGCTCTCCGGTGGCCATTTTAAGGCATAGATGCTGCATACCTCTCCTCCTGTAAGGTCAGGGTATGTAATTTAAACAGGAATAAGAAGGTTATGGCGCCGAAGAAGCCCAAAAAGGATGTCAAATGGGTGACATAAAACAGGAATGTATTCACAATAACATAGGACAATCAATAATGGAAAAACTTCCCTTTTAGGGTATGCACATTAAAAGATGCCTGCTGTCAAAAGTCTCTCACCCTTCTTGAGAGGTTTGCAGTGGGCTGGAATAGCAGTCAGGTCCCGGGTAACAAACCACGGCACCACCGCAAGGGTTCAAATGATGGGTGGGCTACACTCAGGACCAAACAGAATCAGTCAGTATGCCGTCCAAAGGTCAGGGTATGTAGCACTATTCCTACCAGACTTTAGGTCTGCGTAGTTGATGGTAGTGCCGTTAGTGCAGGTGGATATTTTGCATTGTATGTGACTTATGCTAGTGCTGTCTGACTATACTTTCTTTTCTCTGTCAGCCATTTTGCTTTCTCTATACTTTTCCTTCTCACAGCCCTCACGGTGCCAGTACTGTCAGGGTGGGGATTTAACTCACAGTTAAAAGTGTTTTTCTGTGTGTTGGGTCACATACAGCATCCATACTCTCCTACTATGTCTGGGAGTGACTAATCTGTGCAGGATGGTACCCCTCTCCTGCTTTCCTGCTCCAGATGTAAGGCAGGCTTTAGTGAAGGAGATGTACTTACTGGGGGCTTATGTACAACTTGTTCTACCCTTTCATGTACACCTGCTGTTTCTAATTCTGCACACGAGCCTCCCTTGGCTTGTTTTGCACAAGCTTTAAATACCCTTGTGGGACGGTTGGCAGCTCCCCCCGCGTTTCCTACAGCAGGCGATAGTTCAATCTCCCGTACAGACCACCACAGACACTTGGGTAAGGGAAGTGGTCTCTCATGGGTACGCCCTCTCCTTCCGCAGAAGGCCGCCTCATCAGTTCTTCACCACGGGACTTCAGTCAAACCAGGACAGGGCCTTGGAGATCCAGAAAGTAATACGCTCTATGCTCCAGGCAGGAGTCATAGTACCGGTATCGTTCCACCAGAGGGGAACAGGTTATTATTCCAACCACTTTCTGGTTCTGACACCAAACGGTTCATATCGGCCTATCCTCAACCTCAACTCCCTGAACAAATTTCTCAGAGTACCTCGGTTCAAGATGGAAACCCTGCGGTCTATTATACTGGCTATGGAACCTTAGGGTTTCTCTGGATATTCAGGATGCATACCTGCATATTCAGATTGCTTCTGCTCACCAGAGGTTTCTCAGGTTTGCTGTCCTACAGCAACATTTCCAGTTTCAAGTCCTGCCGTTTGGCCTTTCTACTTGACCGAGGATGTTTACCAAAATTATGGTGGTAATGGCAGCCCATCTGCGGCTGCAGGGGGTCCGCCTGTTGCCATACCTGGACGACCTTCTGCTGCTAGCGGGGTCTCCAAAAGTACTTCAACACCATCTACAGCTTACACTCTTGGTGCTGCAGACTCAAGGTTGGCTGATCAACTGGAAGAAGTCCTCCCTGAATCCCTCCCATAGAATGCTCCAACTTGGGGCACTGTTGGACTCTCAACAGCAGCAGATCTTCCTCACCAAGGACAAGATCTCCATTTTGCAGATGTTGATTCTCTCCAGGTGGAACGGATCTTCACATCGGATAAGTACACAAACAATGGTGTTCTCTCCGGAGGTGCATCTGCCTCTGACTTGTTGGCTTCAGTTGCCTCTGACTTGGTGGCTTCAGACGGGTCACCTCACCAAGGGGCGCCCCTTTTGGATTCCGGATTGAGTCCTCCTGACGACAGACGCCTGTCTCCGGGGTTAGGGTGCAGTAACGGCTCCATACTTCTTTCAAGGAAGGTGGACAGCAGAGGAGTCTGCCCTGCCAATAAACATATTGGAACTTCGGGCGGTCTTCAGGGCCCTACAGCAAGCCAGACTCATACTTCACAGAAAGCCTGTGCTGGTTCAGTCAGACAACTGTCAAGGAGGAACTCTAAGTCGGGCAGCTCTGACAGAGGTGTCGCGCATTCTGACATGGGCAGAAGGCAATCTTCCTGCCATATCGGCAGTGTTCATACCAGGAGTACTCAACTGGGAAACGGACTTCCTCAGCTGTCATGATCTGCATCCAGGGGAATGGTCTCTTCACCAGGAAGTGTTTCAGCTCCTAGTGGACAAGTGGAGTCTTCCGGAGATAGACCTCATGGCATCCCGACACAATCTCAAGCTGCCAGTGTTCGGGTCCAGAACAAGAGATGCCGAGGCTCTTCTTGTGGATGCTCTGTCGCTCAAGTAGACCTTCCAGTTTGCATACCTGTTTCCTCCGTTCTCCCTTCTTCCTTGGGTGCTTCGGAAGTTCAAAGAAGAAGGAGGCAGGATCCTGCTGGTGGCTCCAGCATCACCCTGACGTCACTGGTAATCAGATCTGCAGAGTCTCTCCATCGACACTCCGTTGCTGTTGCCTCAACGTCTGGACCTGTTGTCTCGTGGTCCTTGCCTTTACCCGGACCTTGGTTGTCTGTCTTTGACGGCATGGCTCTTGAGACATCCCTCCTGAGGTCTAAATGTTTTCCTACCTCTGTGGTTAACACCATGCTCAGAACACAAAACCCTGCCTCTGCCAGGATTTATCACAGGGTGTGGCATGCCTTCTTTGGGCACGATTCAATTAAACGCACAGTGAATAGTGCTGGGAATGAGCTCCCAGAGCTATTCAATGCTGTGTGAAGTTAGGTTGGGAAAGGCTCGTTCTCGCGCCTTAAACAGAGTGTTTAGGTGCGAGAACGGGCATTCTCTGACTAAACTTCCTAGTGCGATGCTGTTTTCCCTACGCTAAGGGCAGAAAACAGCATTGCACCTGGATTTTTGTCAGATTTCTGCTCGCATTCATGGATGGATGCGAAAAGAAATCCTTAGTCGGGCTTAGCAGCGCGAATGAATTGAATAGCTCCGGGAGCTGATTCACGGCGCTATTCACATCGCGTTGAATAGAATCGTGCCCTTTGATTGGTTTCGTCCAAGAGGTTACGACCCCCAGGTGTTTCAGATATCCAGAGTTTTGGCTTTCCTGCAGGCAGGTTTGGACGTTGGTCTCCGCCTTGCTTCACTGACGGTGCATATCTCTGCCCTTTCCGTCTGGTTCCAGTGAAGGATTGCTCCTCTCCCGGATATCTGCACTTTCCTACAGGGGGACCTTCGCATTCAGTCTCCCTTTGTTCCTCCTGTGGCTCCTTGGGATTTGGCTGTGGTACTTAGGGCTCTCCAGGGCCCTCCATTTGAACCTCTGGGCTCAGTGGACCTCAAATGGCTTACGGTTAAGACTGTGTTTCTTCTGGCTATTGCTACCACCAGAAGAGTGTCCGATTTGGGGGCTCTCTCTTGTCGCCCTCCATTTCTGATTTTTCACCAGGACAGGGCGGTGCTTCGGACTCGTCCTGGGTTCCTTCCTAAGGTGGTATCTAGTTTCTACATTAATGAGGAAATTATCGTGACAACTTTTAACTCTCCAGACCTCTCGGCAGGTGAGGCCTTATTGGATGTGGTACGTGCTCTCAGGATATATGTGGACCGTACCAGTTCCCTCCGGAAGTCGGACTCCTTGTTTGTCCTCTATGGTTTTACACAAGAATGGTAAGCCAGCCAATAAGCAAACTTTGGCTAGGTGGATTTGTATGATGATCTCTACGGCTTACACTCATGAGGGTCTTCCAGTGCCTCCCTGTTACTGCTCATTCTACTAGGTCTGTGAGTCCTTCGTGGACAGCTCGCCATGGCGCCTTGGCTGGGCAGCTTTGTAAGGCGGCCACGTGGTCCTCTGTCCATACCTTTGTGAGGTATTATGCTTTTGATTCCTTCGCCTCTCAGGATGCTTCCTTTGGGCGGCGTCTTCACCCTTAAAGGGACTGCTTTGGGACATCCCCAAAAAGTCTCGTGGAGCCCTATGGACCCTGATGTAGTAAAGAAGAGATATGGTAAGAACTTACCTTTGTTATCTCTCTTTATACGAAGTCCATAGGGTCCGCAGAACTCCCACCCTGTCGCACCTGTGCTTCAGATGGGCTTTGCTCTGGTCACCGGTTTTCCGGCTCCTTCTGTGTGAGAATATGATCCTTGTGTGTTCCAGACTTTCTTCTCTCTCTTTTTTCTACTCCTTCGGCCTATGGCTTGTTACGTAACTGAAGGTGCCTTGGCCTGGGGGCGAGGTATAGGACAGGGGCGCCGGTGCATCCTGGGAGCAGAAAATGAACTGTGTGGTGCCCAATGACTTCTGCCATCGCCTATACCCCAAAGTCTTCTGTGGACTTCGTAGAAAGAGAGATAACAAAGGTAAGTTCTTACCATAGCTCTTCTTTTTTTTTATGTTATACTCTGTAACTACAAACAGAATATATAGTTAAAACAGTCACGGAACATACAGAATCTGTAGTTTTCCAAATCTTCCTCCATGTTTTTCAAAATTGTCTTAAAACATGTATATATAGACCTGCATACTTTTATATAAGGGAACTTGTCTTCTAGGTTTAGATCAGTGGTTCTCAAACTCGGTCCTCAGGACCCCAAACAGGTCACGTTTTCCAAGTCACCTAGCAGGTGCATTCATTACTTACTGACGCAATTAAAAAAGCCACAGATGGAGCTAATTATTTCACTATTCTGTGAGGAAACCTAGAAAACATGAACTGTTTGGGGTCCTGAGGAAAAAGTTTGAGAACCTATGGTTTAGAGGACTGTTAAGGTCTGCTTCACTAGTATGTTTGTGCCTGTTGTTGTAGAACGTAATAAAATTTGCCCAATAAATGTGCATGATTATAACAAGCCAGAGAGAATTATAATTGTACAGTTTTAATGCATTAATTTGCATGAAAATGTGATTAAAAATGCATTTATATAACTGGACCTTTATTAGTAGGCTCTATTTTCAGAAATAAAAACATCAATATAACCCTTATTACTAGTTTCAGGTACAATTTTGTTTCCTGATTATAGTTAATTAAGATAAATTACTATTAATTAAGGAAACCTACATTAATATTTCAAGCAAACAGGTATTTGCACAGAAAAGTCAATTAACACATGCAGGTAATTTGCATGTCCTAACAAACCACACACCTAACAAAAATAATAACACATAGCCCGGTAGTGGTTGGCTATAGATATTTATTTTCTTGTAAGTTTCACAAGTTCATGTTCACGGCTTTGTAAAGTGCAGACTATTTCACAGAGCTTTTTTTTTTATTATTTCTTTTTTTTTTTTTTTTTTTTTTACACACAGGATAAAAAGGTAAAAATGATAGAAAAATACTTTTCTGTGATCCAGCTCACACGTTTTTTTACTGACATGTGCATGCACATCAACTGTACAAAAGAAAATGCATGTTTAACCAGTTCCCTGCCAGGAAACAACACAAAAGTCTCCCAAATTTGCTGACAACACAAATAAACAGCTTTGTTAATAATAAAAAATGAACAGAAAAAAAACAAATGGTAATAGTAAAAAAAAAAAAGCAACCACAGTCGCATGCAATCATTTGAGAAAATGTATAGTTTAGCCTCTAAACATTGCTGCTGTATGCTATATGTTGCTGGCAACAACAATACTAGTAATTAAAGTGGACCTGTTATAGCAGGGTTTTTTTTTTTTTTTAATGGAGATATGTTAAACTTCCAAATATATATTTGTTGTGAGCTATTATTATAGAACCCAACTAGTATGTATGTATATATATATATATATATATATATATATATATATATATATATATAATATATTTAAGCCTTTACTGTGTGTTTTGGAAATCTTTGTCTGTTATTCAGACTTAAGGCACACATCCACTAGACCACAGGCAAAAGACTGCACGATTACGACATTGTAATCGTGCAGTCGTTTGTCTGTGATGAGCCTACACTGAACACGAGCAGTCGTTCAGTGCCGGCACATCAATCATCTGCAAGCATGACGATATCGTCAGGTTGTACAACATATTTGTACAATGATAGATGTCTAAACGACCAGCGGGAGCGCGCATCGCTGGTCGTTTTAGACATTTTTTAAACAATCTAACGATTGTCAAACGATAACGGTATTATCTTTCAATCGCTCAATTTAATAGTCTAGTGGATGTGTACCTTTACAAATGACATGATTATTGTGTAAGGCAATAAACTGTGCAAAAGACAATGCAGGATTTCAGAGGATGGATTCCATATGAAAGGACACCAGTGTTACAGCACATTTTTGATAAATGGATGCTATAAAAAAATAATGCAACAGTTGCCATACCTCACAACAGTTCTAATTATCTGAGGTAAAAATACCAGTCGGTCAGGGAAGAGGTGTGGCCAGGGCATGGTACGCCCACCACCTTGGCCAATACTCTGATCTCCCTCCCCCTATTTGCATATATATTATTGGGAGTGTGTCGCTTTGCAGTGACACCACCAAGCCATTACAAAAATTATGCCCTGTTACTGTCTACTATTGCAAATTAACATTTTGTGCTTTTATTTTATTTTACCTTCTTTTGAAGATAATACATAATTAGGGTATTACTACTTTAATGCTTGCTGTAAAGTCCCAAATACACAGGAATTTAAAATAAAAAGAATGAAATAATGTTTAAACCTATTAACAATAAAAATACTATCAAGGAGGCTTCTGCAGGAGATGTTACTGAATTATAATCAGACAGGTCCACTTTAATTCTCTGCTACCAGAGAAGGCTTCAGTACAACAGCAACAATACTAAAGAGGCATTTTTGACCTGAACAGTGACTTCCAGCATACATAATATTTACCACGGAACACAGGCGACCTTATAAGCACTTTATGTCATACATTATTAGTGCAGTAACATCAGATAGTGCATCATTTTAATATTCTTATATCTCCATTGCACACAGATGATACTATGTATAATTTCCAGTTTTCTCCCAGAGTATATAACTCTTCCATTGTGATTCATAGGTTGTCTACTATCTTGTTCTGGAATATTTCCATGCATTTCATAATAACAAAACATGACACTCAATATTTTATATATGTCTGACAGAAAACACACATCCAGATTTGCAGTAACAGCTAGTGGCCAGCAGGTGGGGTGGTGTGTAGGAAAGGTGTGAATCACTTGTACTGCACAGCCAGGGGTGGACAGTGACTCTATTTCTCCCAAACTCCCAGGTGCCAGAATACTATAAAACTATAATCGGTTAGATGTTATCAATGGTCATTAGTAATCAACAGAATGACTAAGAGATAACATCTGTAACAGGGAGCACTGCATACATTTGTACTTTAATAGAAGCCTTTTAACAGTTAATATATACCTTGTAGGGATTTATGGCAAATAGAGGCTTAGAAGCAGCATGGCAGGTTTGTCCAAAAGTTATCTCACTGTGATAAACATACACACACCTGCCATGTGTTACACTTAACACCAGCAGCAGCTCCTGCCCTCTTCCCTGAGGGCTGCTGCAGGCTTGGGTCTCGGCGCCTGCTCAATGAATCTGGCAGGCATTGGGACCGGCGCATGTGTGGCGCTGTGCATGCTTAACACCAGCTTCTCGGGGCTGCATTGGTTGCAGCCCTGTAGGGCTGCCCGGAAGGCAGAGCAGCGGCTTCCACTGGAAGCCGCTCTCTGCTCATCGCAGCCCGGACTGGCAGTCCCAGGGGAAGGAGACACCTCTCCCTGGCTGCAGCCTCGCGGCCAGTAGGTAAGATCCACCACTGCTTAACACTGATCTGCATCAAGGTTAGATAGTCAATGTGTAGCTCTCCTGTTGCTTTCCTCCTACATATACTATGGCTGGCGAGGCATGCTGGAACCTTTAGTTCCCTGACAGTCAAGATACCACAGGCTGCCTATCATTACTTTAGAATGATGTACCTATTTGATCATCTTCTTTCTACTTATTTACCACATAAAGTAACCTTAGCACTAAAGTGTGAGGCACTGTTAGCATGGTACAGTCTCTACAGGAACCAGCAATCCAGTGGCTCATGGACATTACTGATCTGCCTTGTGTGCAGAAGGTGCCAATCTCAGAACTCCTTGTTTATAAATAGCAATCACAACTCATTGGTGATTTTTCAAATATTTTTAGTCAAGCTCATTTTTAGTTTGGCGTATAATAGTTATCTTCCATTAGCAATCCACCTACACGAACATGAAGAATATATAGTGTATATATGTTATGTATGTATATGCATAGGCACATCTATAATGGATTCACACCCTTAGGTTATACTTACTGATCTGCCAAGTGGAGCAGGAATCACTGGGAGAATGACATAAGAGCGATTCTCTCCGATCAGTGCATGCACATACAGGAATCACTGGTAAGATGGAGCTGGCACAATTCTCCTGGAGATTTTCCCATGTGCACTGTGGCAGGTATTGCAGCAGTGAGAGGTGGAGACCCCCTCCTCTCTTTAACTGCCTCTGTGATATACATGACTGAGGAGGTAGTATAACACAGAGCTGCAGTCTTGCTGCACAGTACCTTGCACAGATGGCCGTCTACAGTGGTTCAGAGAGGGGGGAAAAAGTAATGTAACGAGAACACACTGCCACAGTGTTGGGAAGCAGCCAGCCAGTGGTTACTCAGTTAGTAACAGGGCAGAGGTGGTATAAGAGAGGAGTGGGCCCGTGTGGGTCCCCTTATTTCTAGCAGCGCAGTAGACTGACTTTGTTCCAGAGTCCACTGTGCATGCGCAGGACTTCAGGAACATGACACCCCTGCCAGCCTCCCGGAGACTTCTCTAATGCACATGTGCGCAGTGCCATTTTCCCAGTGATTTCTACTGTTCTGCAGTGCTGGCCGCTGTGGGACTCTGGAGAGGTAAGTAGAATGATTTGTGTAGGGTGTGCAGCAGGGAAGTCTGGGATGGCTTGCCGGCAGTTGGGATCCCGGCGGTCAGAAACCCTCCCCCTCTCCCTACCCTAACCCTCTGTTGTGCCTAACCCTAACCCCCCCCACCCAGTGCCTGAACCTAACCCCCTCCTCCCCACACCCTAAACCATAACATCTTTTTTTTAGTGCCTAACCCCCAATACGATCAGTAGTCTGTAGCCGGGATTCCGACGCCGGTAATTAGACCCGTCATCCCGAATGCTGACATCCCAGCAGGGGCACTTTAGGAGAGGAGAGGGCCCATGTGTAGCCTCTGTGAGGGCACCCTCTTCTCCAGCAGCGCAGTAGACTCTGGCTACTGCATATGCGCAGGCCTCTGGGAACATGGCACCAACGCCTTGTTCCCGGGGACAATACTACTGTGCATGTGCGGCGGCCATTTTCCTACTGATTAATGTCAGAGCAACTGTCCGACGCAGGACTCTGGAGAGGTAAGTATACTAATTATATGGGTGCAGGGTGTGGGCCCCCCATGACATATTCCAGCATGCTCTGCCACAGTTTTGCTATTAATGAATGCTAAAATTGCATCAGGGCATGGTGGAATGTGTAGCTTCACAGCAGCTGGAGGGCCACGTGTTGAATACCCTCTGCCCAATAGGCTACTGAATTAGAAATCATCATAAAACCACTTTCCTGATGGGTTAGGTGTTAGTGTAGGGGTACTTACCTTTGAGAGTCGGGATTCTAACTGTCGGGATGGCGCTGTTGGTATTCTGACCACCGGCATCCCGTACCCAATCCATATAAGGTTATGCAATGTGTTGCCTTCTTCCCATAATAGCACAATAGCTGCATACTGCTGAGTAGGAATGGCCATCGACCGTCGATGATTTGAAATCATTGATGGTCACCCGCCGATGTCAGTTGCCATCGATGTTGGATAATCAAATATTTTTCCACCATCGTTGGCAGCCGTGGGCCCAGTGGTTTTCTATTCTCACTGATGCGCAAAAGAGCTGCTAGGCTGCCAGCCAGCAGCCCTGCACCTACCCCGTCCCCCGGGTACATACAGTGGGCCGATGAACAAAGACAAATGAAGCGGTACTGGCAGTGGCAGCTGCCGCGCATGTGTAAATGAAATCTGCGCCATTCATTTGGGCATACACCATGGAAGTGCGGGCCGAGTCTTCTGCGCATGTGCTAACGCTGCGTGCAAGGGAACTGTATATTCTCATTTCCTACCACATATGAGACACCAGCTCATTCTGCCCTCTTCCCAGCTGATGCCCACCCACACGGTTTACGCTCAGGTATAACACATACAGAATATCAACACCAGAATGTCGACTGGTTATTAATGGCAACAGTCAGAATGTGAACATGGACGTTAGGTCAGCAACCAATTTGTCGACATACAATTAGGTAGACGTTCAGAATGTCGACACTAAAACATATCAACATGTGTTTGCCTTTTTTTTAGCCTAAACCTAGCCCTAAAAAAATAAAAGAAAGACACCATATATTGACATGTTAAATGTTGACATTCTGAATCTGTCAACATTTTAACTAGGTTGACCTATTTGTGTGTCGATATATTGGTTGTCGACGATCAGAACCTGTCTACATTCTAAATGCTGACTAGTCATACCACACCCACCCGCAGAGCATTTTACAATTTCTTTATTAACATCACTAAAAAAAAGAGAACATATTTACCCCCAAAGTAAGGTCAGCATAGTGGGCATCACACAGTCCCAGAGAAAGATGGTGACTGCAGCCTCTACTATCTGCCCAATCAGATCTAGATAATATTACACATATTGTTTCTACTACTGGCTCAAACCTGCGATGCTGCTGAGATGACAATCAGAGATGAAGGGCAATTAGGCAAACAATACCGCTGGCGTTCACCATTGGATCCAGAGTGACAAATCGATCACTACTTTGGAAGACTAACATTGCGTATGTGAAAGTAGTGCTTAGGACATCTCACAACATTTAATACTGGAAAAAGAAAAGACCCTACATTTCCCTTGTCAAACAACAGTGTAGAGTGAATACTGATCATTAGTGGGGTGTAGATCTGTATAAATGTACAGTAACATGCATGGTTATGTTTGGTGTATCAAAAGTGATTTTTATGGCATCAGGCAGGCTTAACACCGCCGCAACCTTCTAGCAAATATACTTTTCAGTAAAAAAAAAAAGTTAATTTAGTGTGTAGTAAATAGTGAAATGGTGGTTTAACATATAAATGTATCCCCGGTTACATGTGTAATATTGTAGTGAGAATCTGTGGTTTACAGACTACCTAGTACAACGTCCATTGTGTATGTAATGTGTATTTATATTGGCTTTGTACCAACCAATGTGCAGAGGAGTGTAGTGTATGTTGAAGTTCCAATACGTTTTCTCTCCAGCCTATGGCTCAGTTAACTAGGATAATTCACTTGGACACAGTAAGGGATGGTCTGTTGGTGGTACACAAGGAGAGTGCTTAGGTAAACACGGGGACACTACAGTGTGCAAGGTACATAGGAAACTACTGCACACGGTCTTCTAGGGTTTGAAGCCATTTTTTGGGGGACCAAAAAACACATCTAATTGGTTCTACCTGACGTTGATAATTAAACTATTGATGTGTCATCGAGCTAGAACAGCACTGAGAGTAACTACTTATCCTTGTTCTGGAGACAATGACTTATACCAACTGCTTACAAAGTCAAAGAGACTCCTAATTGACAGGTGTGCACACATTAAGACTCACAACCACTGTATAAGTAACATCTTCAGGCAAAGTCTTTGTGGCTGCAAATAACATGTACAGAACTGTATAGATCGTCACAATGGCAGAATTTATAATAGAACACTAAAACTTGTGCAGCTTAATAAATTGCAGTACATGGTGATAATAATACACTTACATCACAATGCATTTTCAAGGGGGCTATTGTGCCAAGTAGGAAGTCAGTGAGGCAAGCTGTATGTCACTCTACGTTCCATGAGAGACTTCATACTGTGATGCACGTTCTGCACCAGAAGCATCTTCTATGAGACTAAAGCTCTAGATTCAGTAGTTCCACATCAGGAAAGTAATCAGACGTGACCAAGACCTGGGTGTTTATGAGTTACCTACTCGAAGAAATACAATTGTATATTGAGTCCTTTGAAATTAAAGCCTTTACTTGCAAATGGAAATTCATAAGGAAATACTTGATCTCTTGAGCATTCCACGTGGGTTGGTAAAGTTCTTTTAAAACTGGATTATATGCTTCTCAATAATGAACTGTAAATCTGAATCTTACTCAAAAGTCTCCCACCGTTTTCTGAGCTGTTCTACTTTACCCGGCGTTGACGTTACTGCCTGTTTGGTTTTGCTGATCAGCTCATCAAAGGGGTCTTTGGACTGACCAGGTCTAGAGGGGAGAAGGACAGGGTCTGAAATTTTAGAAGGTCTAGGAGGGATGGCTGGATACTCTCTGGCCTTGCTGTCTAGCGGCTTAGAGCGCGGTCGAGTCAAAGGCAAAGTTCTATGGCCTGCAGGGCCGCTGATGGTTGGTGGATAGTTTTGCCGTGTTTCTGAGGTTGTATGAGTTTGCTGTATTAGTGGATTGAGTGAACCTGATGGCGCTTGGGTTAGCAGACCACTTCCCAGTAAGTCCGGAGTGGGACGTCTCTGACTGTGATAAAACAAAGACCTAGAGAAAAGAGAGTTGGAGCCAACTGGTGGAGTGAATGGCCTTGCTGTGATGCCCATTACAGAGACTGGATGTTCTGGTGGCATTGCTTGGATAAATGGATTTAGCGGTGAATGTATAAATGTGGGTTGTGGAGTGGAGAACCCCAATTGGTGAGGGAAAGTTGTAGTAGCAAAATCACTTTGTAGTGGAGTAAAACATGGAGTGCTGGAGCAACGGGGGGTTTCAGAGCTCTGACCACCACCACCACCTACAGTAGGTGGGTTGTCACTCTGCCATTGACCTGTTTTTAAAGGATCCAAAAGGCTTAGAATATCATCACTTACACTAATATCCCCAGAAACTTTAACTGGCTGCAGCATATCCATAGAACTAGAATCAGGTACTGGTCTGTATCCATCTGCTGCTGGTGGATCCACAAAGGGTCCAGCTATTTTTTGCACAGGGAAGCTGATGCTCTCACCTAGCTGTAACTTGCCTGGTTCTATTACTGCTGGTGCATTCTGCTGCTTAGAGACTCTAGGTGCTGGTGGAGGTGGGACAATTCCTAGCTCTGGAGTCTTCCTCCCATGTGGTCGTGGTATAGTGATACTGCTCTGGGTGCTGCAAGATGACCCCTCTTTCTCTACAGAGATCAAGGTAATTTCCTTGTGTGGGGTGCTAGTGTCACTGCCAGGAAGGGTTAGATGCCTTTCTGGTGAGATCTGGAGATACTTGTTAGGGATAGCCATATCATCCTGGCCCATGCTCCACAGTTTGTTATATGGGTGGCTGTATTTCATTGCTGGCACCAAGCGATTTCTGTCAGGGACTGTAAGATCCATTCTCTGCCAAATGAGATTATATAAAGCAACGTTGTTAGAGAGAACAAAACATTTAAAAAAAAAAAAAAAAAAGAATTAATCTATAACAAATTTGATCCACGATCAATGCCCTCTACCATAAATCACTAAGAAATGGGGCATCTAAGTAGAAACACTATTCCACCGATTCTACAAGATAAGGGCACACTGTCTACAGGAGCCATCTTGTCTCCAGCCAAGGAAAAGCAGCAAATTTCTCTGAGGTGTTTACTGCAAGTGTTGAATCACCTAGTATGGTGGCAAAGTGTTGGCCATATATAGGACCTTTAGCTATTTAAGTGTGAATTAACATGCAATAAAAACTTCTGATAATAGAGCTGCTGTTTCTTCACTGGATGATCTCTATAACACTTCACTAAACAACTTCCATACAGTATATTAAACCAAGCAATGTAGGACTTTCTAATTGAAGCACAAAATATTAACAAATTGTCACATGAAGTGGCATGTCAATACTGTGCTGCCCTGTCCACTCACTGGATGCAAAGTGATCACTACTGGAGTGGCGAATTTTGCATATTTTTGTACAGTGCATGCCCAGAAAGCAAATGCGCCATAGAGTGGGATGTCTGATCAAGTGTCACAACTAGATAGTTGGCAAAGGTGTGGGAAGGGGTGTGGGGAGGGGTCCTCACCTAGACAAAGGTCAAGCAAATGCATCTTAATCAAATGAGTAATTATGCACATAACTGGCTGCTATGTGGCGTAAATTTCACACCTGCTATGGGACAGGTACAAATGCACCTTGATGATTATGACTTGTCGCAATCTAGGTGCATATACTGCCCCGTGCGGATCTGGACTCAGCTGAAGATGTGTACAGCTTTACTATGTGTGGAAAGTTGTGTGTGCTCTAATTTTTTTGGAGTAATTTGCGCCCAAGCTGCTACCAACTTTGTATCAGGCCAACTGCATCAGTCAAAATTTGAACACTGTTAATTTGTTTCACCATAAATAAATTGAAATGTTCTAGCACCTGATAATCAAATGTGAAGTGGTCCTCATGGTCCTCTTTGGGTGTTCTGAGATCCTCCAGACTCTTGGCTTGACTTATGAGTGGTGGTTGTGATTCTGCATCTAGGTTACTAAACATGTCCTCTAGAAGATTAATGTTTGAGATTTGCCTATTTGGTTGCTCCAGGTCAGTTATGGAGTCGCTCTCCTTTTCTGGACTGATCATCTCATCTCCATCTGGATCCGACTCCTTCAAGGTGCGGTACTGTTGCGGCCTAGCAACATAAAGTGCATGGGTTAATATCTCTGAAATTAGTCAAATTATTTATCGGTATATAGATATAATAAGATAACAAGGATCAGGCAGGCGTGGTCCAAGTTATTTTTTTGGCTTTAATCTCATCCTTTATACAAACTCTTCTAAACATAAGTAAGTCGTTTTCACTATAAAATACAAAAAACTTTTTTCTTTATTCATTATTTACAACAAATAAAGTACTTAGTAGACTTTTGTAGCATGAAAATGAACATTTTGTAAAATAATTCCCTAGTTATACCTAAAGACCTGCTGCCTAAAGACCCCCATACATCTGCAATGTATTGGGACAATTCCCTGATCCCCAGACGCCGGGGCATTGGTGGAATCCAGCATGTTGGATTTCCATGATTTGCCGATCTTGTCTGAAATAAGATCGGGATCAGCAAATCTGAGATATTTAACATAAATTTCACTGATCCCCCGATAGACTGGTGAACTTCAATAACTGCCGATCAATGTATCAGCGGTTACGGCCACATTGGGGAATCGACAGGGAGATGTATGGGGACCCTTAAGACAGTTGCCTTAGGATGCTTGATGATAGACACATCTCAGACAAGGATTAATGCTTCAGTGTTCATTGTAATACACAATGCTTGTATCAGAAGTGCAGAAATACATTTCATCCTCAAATGTATGCTACTCAGGTTATCGGTACTATGAAAACCATTCTTAAAAAAAAATGAGAGAGACAGATTTAGACAGAGACCATTCAAAGGGAGCAGAGAAGATAAAGTTTTCAGAGAAGGCAGAAACAGGATCCTCGTCCTGCAGGAATTCATCATCAGAAGAATCTTCAGAGAGGAAGACAGTATAGTGGCGTGTGGGCTTCGCAACACTGAGAAGATAGGAGGAGAAGACAGTCAGGCATTACACAATATTCCCAAAAGGTGAGCCAAAGTGATACAAGTTGACGGGTTATCTTCATGAGTCCAAATTTTTACCCAACATCCCCAAACTTGCTTGAGATTTACCGAAACCACTGTAGCACAGGGCAAGATGCGGCACTAACAGGAGGTTTGCTCAGTATAGTTTGTCATTATGGGTTCCCAATCCAAAATAACTCTTAATGAGTTATGCAGACATAAGAGGGAGAGAAAATGATTGTACTTAACACTACTAGAGGGATTACAGTGGACACTGCAATGCCCTTGGACCCCAATTGATAATGGGCCTGATTTGGAGTTGAGAGTAAAGCATACTTTCCTATTTTGTGTTCTTCTCTCTATTCTTCTCTCCAGGAGAACCCTGGAGAGGAGCCGCAGCTGACCATTTTGGTGGTGGGGCCAGGATCTTTACATCATTTAGCAAAATGCATTGAATCACGGACCCATGGGAAGGGGGCGGGTCTGAAAATATGTTAGTTTAGCCCAACCCCTCCCTACGGGTTGGGTTGGCGATTCCCGGTATTTTATCTCCTTATCCTGCCCACTTCACTGCAAAGTGTGCGGGATGTGAGAGGTCCACCAACTCTTCTAGGGGAGCAGAGAACTACCTGAAAAAATCAATAGCCTCCTGTACCTTTCGGGAGAGTAAGTGATTAAAGCAATAAAAAGAGCAAGTCAATTTTCATTTATAACAACAGTGTTGCACTGCAAGGGGTGCAGATCAAGGCCGTAACTAGGGTGGTGAGATCTGTGCCATGGCACAGGGCCCCGCAGGGGGCGCTGTTTGGGCCTGTCAATTTCCTGTTTATTATCATTCTCACTTGTAGCTTCTCCTTTTATCCCCAGCAGCTCCTGGACCCTATCTCTTCCCTGGCCCTTCCCCATGAGGCCATGGCCCTTTTTTGGGTATGTGTCCTATGTCTCTATTTGAAAAATAGGGAGCGGGGTGCGCGCCAATGCTCTTTCTGGCACAGGGCACCAAAAAGTCTAGTTACGGCTCTGGGGCAAATACATCTATTGTTTTTGCCTGCAGGGTAAATACTGTCTGCTTTTGCATGTATCCCGCATATGCTGGACAGCTTTATTCTTACACTGCAATTTCAGGTTGAATAAGCCCCTCTCAAAGCTAAGTCTCTGCACATCTTACATCTGCCCCACTTGCAGTACAGTACGGTTTTGCCAAGGTACAAAGTAACTTGCTCTATTTTGTTTAAAGTTGGGTACACACTAGGTCGACACCCGCCAACCTATCTGACGATTGGTAAGTGTATATATACGTACCAATCGTCCACCCGATGTGTTGGGCTTGACGTTACAAGTGGGCGGACATCTAAATTTGCCCGCCCAGTTGAGCTGTCACTCACCACTGGGTCCCTGTAGCATGTGTATGGGCAATCGTCAGGTCGTCCGTTCACACCAGCAGATGCACTGATATATCTGTGAACTTCGTCGTTCACAGACATATCGGGGGTACACAACTGCCGAAGCACTCGCGATATATCGGCCGGTAAATCGATATATCACCCAGCGTGTACCTACTGTAGCTTTACTCCCAACTTGATTAACTAATCACTGGTATTTAAAACTGCCCCCCTTGGTTAAAATCAAGCATTTTAGCATATCAGATTATCTGCAGCCCTAGTGTTTAGCAAAGAACAATAGTGCACACTGGGGCATATGAATCGAGCCAATATTTACATAAAATCATACAGAAACTGCAGTTTTTGCATAATTTTATGTATCGATCCTATGTACTAAAAGCACAATGCAGGAGATTTCACAGAAATCTCTGGCAAAGTGCTAAGTAGCACTGCAGATCGCAGTCCTCATTATTATCAATGGGGACTATGATCTGACCCCTATGTACTAAACTCCAAAGAGCGAAGCTTTTCGGAGCTTAGCACAGGTAGTTTACACCATCTTCAGATGGTGTAATTTACTGTTGGTCTACGGGGTCTCCAGGGGAAGGAGAAAGATCTTTTGATCTCTCTCTCATAGTCCCTGGCCGGTCCCTGAAGCTGACGCTCTGCGCATGCGCAGTGTCAGCTTCCCCCGGGGGAAGTCTTTCACTTCTGTGAAAGACTTCTCCTAAATGCCGGGGTTATAACTCACGGGGATAGCGGTTACCGCAACTGCTGTCCCTGCGAGTTCCTGGTAGTACATAGCTGGGATATTACTAAAACTTAAAATATCCCCGGTGAGTTGGACCGTTAATAATCGCGGCAGTACCACGATTATTAATACATATACCCCACAGTCATAAAGCACTGAGTGACTCTAGAGAATAGAGCCATGAAAGCCACATGTACTTTCATTGTCAGACCAACATGTTTGTTAAAAAAAAATATATAGATATATTAATTGCAATAGAAATGTGATAAAGAAACATTAAAGCAGGAAAAAAATGCATCTTATGAAATGAATGACAGGTATAAAATCTCATGAACATTCTCCTTAAACACGAATGACATTCTTTCTCATGTCTCACATTTTTTATTATAAGGTTAGCTCTGTTATCAACGCTGTATCACTCAGAGGGTAAGACATTTCAAATGAACGCTCTCATTAATGTGGAATCACTGTGTGATCATGTCTGACTGGTTTCTTCAACTACTGTAGCATAGATTGGTCTGGATAGCTCACATCCATCTTTCTCCACTCACTATTAACTATGGGTGCGTACACACTTGCCGATATTAAACGACTGAACGATAACTATATCGTTATCGTTCACTTTATCTACCAGTGTGTATGCTAAAACGATCAACGATAATACAGACACACTCGATAATACGAACGATGCACACTCCCGCAGGTCGTTGGTCATTGTCGTTCATCACCCGAATATGCAAGCGATATTGTCAGTTTGGGGTGTGATATAAGAGATAGACAGTAATTAGTTAGACAATGTCTAGATAGACACCAGATGTTAGACAGTCAACAGTTAGACAGGGAAAAAAGTTAGACACAAACAAATGTCAGAGACATTAAAGTTAGACATGTAAAAAGTTCGACAGGTACAAAAGCTGGACAGGGTCAAAAGTTCGACATGAAAATGGTTGACACAAAAAATTGTCGATAATTATTATTTTTGTTTTTTAGCCCTAATCTTTACCCTAACCCTCCCCTTGTTGCCTAACCCTAACCCTCCAGTAAGTGCCTAACCCTAATCCTAAAAAACAAAAATGTGTCGATCTTTTTCATGTCGAACTTTTGACCCTGTCGAACTTTTGACATGTCTAACTTTAGTGTGTCTGACTTTTGTCTGTGTCGAACTTTTATCCTTCTCTAACTATTAACTGTCTAACATCTGGTGTCTATCTAGACATTGTCTAACTAATTACTGTCTGTTTATAGTCTGGAACCCGTCAGGTTGTTGCATGTTTGGGGATGAGGGAGGATGCCCTGCACTGAATGATATCGTTCATGATATTGTTCAGTATGTACGCTCCATGTCGTTAACGACATTGAGCACACCCCTGCCGGGGACACGCTAGACGATATCGCTCATGGAGCGAATCGTCTAGTGCAGGCCTGGCCAACCTGTGTCTCTCCAGCTGTTGTCCCAGCATGCCCTGCCACAGTTTTAACATTTCCTAATAGCAAAACCGTGGCAGAGCATGCTGGGACTTGTAGTTTCACAAAAGCTGGAGAGCCTCAGGTTGGCCAGGCCTGGTCTAGTGTGTATGTGTACACACCTTAACTTTTCATGCAAATATTTTTCTCCATAAACTTGCTACCAGCTGCACCCTTCTCAAGGTATTGCTTAAACATCACGTTTTAATTATACAGTTTTGATAATAGTCTCTTTTAAAGACTCAACACCAGTCAACGAGGTGTCCACTAAGGTAAGTAAAGGACCAAAGAAAGAACGACATGGGGCCGAGGGAGAAGTGGGCTGTAGTTACAGAATCAGTATGAAAGACCGCCGGGCTCAAATCCCGACGCTGGCTGCCCGATTGGTGAAAATTCCGACAGTGCAGGTAAGTATACTATTCCTACCCCTCTCCCACCCCTAACCCTCCCTTGGGGTGTCTAACCATAACCTCCCCCCCAGTGCCTAACCCTAACTCTCCCCCGTTAGTGCCTAAACCTAACCCCCCCTCCCCACACCCTAAACCTAATCCTCCGGGGGGGGCTAACCCTAACCTCCCCCCGTAGTGGTGCCTAAACCTAACCCCCCCCCCCCTTTCCCTAGCCTAACCCTAACCTTCCCGGGAGGGGGGGGTGCCTACACTAAGTCCCCCCGGGGGTCCCATCCCCAGCTACGTGTATACTTACCCCCGGCAGAGGACGAACGGTCCGGCATCAGGATTAATGTAGGCGTCGGTATTTCGACGACTATGTTAAATCCCTTGCCGAGATTCCGCATGGCCGCCGGTCTCATAACTACATCCTGTACTTACACCCACGTTGTGTGCACAGAGAAAAACACAGATATTTACCAGTATTCCGAGTCAATTGCAATTATCACTGTGCACTTGCACGAGCCCTACCCTGCCACAAGAGATCCATCTAAGAGCAGGCCTATCTGCACACAAGCATAATTCTACATAGCCCTCAATTGTGTCTACACGTCCTTGCTGAATTTGGACTGTGTGTGTATGCTTTGTTACCACCCAGTTACGCCCCTGCAGCCACAAATGGAGATGTCACTGAGTTACATACGTCTCAGCGTCGCCATATACTCCGCTCCGAAGCACTGACTTGTGTTTCACTCTGCGTCAGGGTCAATGTGAATGGTGGTTAGGAAGATATTTGACCATAAGAGGATTAGGTAGGTGAGAAGATCTCAGCCATTACCAAAGCAATGTATCAGTTATACAATACAGGTTGAGTCTCCAATATCCAAAATTATTGGGACCAAAAGTATTTTGGATATCAGATTTTTCCGTATAATGAGATATCTTGGGAATGGGACCCAAGTCTAAACACAGAATGCTTTTATATTTCATATACACACAGCCTGAAAGGTCATTTTATACAACATTTTTAATAATGTTGTGCATCAAACAAAGTTTGTGTACACACATGAAATTCATTTAGGTTTCATATACACCTTATACACACAGCCTAAGGTTAATTTTATACAATATTTTATTACATTGTACATTAAACAAAGACCCTCATTCAGACCCGCTCACAAGCGGGTCGATGGTGGGGGTGTGCGCAAGCCCCGGAGCGAATGAGAAATTCACTGACTCCGGGGCTCGCTACAAACGGGGTGGCTGTTGATGTTGATCGACAGCTCGCCCCATTTTGTAGGCGGGGAGGAGGGGGGTGGCTGGACAATCGGATGCGTTCCTGAAGGAACGCCTGACGTTTGTGGGCGGCCCTACGGACATCACTAGTGACGTCAGTAGTGAGCTTCCAGCTCTATTAGAGCAGGAAGCTCAATGGGGCTTGCGGCAGACGAGACCCTACCACAAGGTCTCGTTGCAAGCCCGATGGTCACCCACAGCTTAGCGAGCATCCAGGAGGCCGGCTAAACAAAAAAAAAGCAGCCACCGTCATTCAGAGCGAGCGCTCGCTTTTTGTGAGTGGCTCTGAATGAGGTCCAAAGTTTGTGTTCATTGAACCATCATAGATCAAAGGTGTCACTATCTCAGTCGCGCTCTAAAAAATTCCGTATTTCAGAATATTCTGTATTTTGCAATATTTGGATATGGTAGACTCAACTGTATTAAATAATTATATTAAACAAATGTACTATATGATCAGTACTATATACACAGTACTATATGATCAGTTCTACTTGTTAAATGTGTAGAATTGTTATTATAAACTTGTTATTTACATTTGCTTTTTTTATGCTGCATCTCATGCTGGACATACACGGCATGATATACGTGCCGATATAGGTGCTATATTGTGCCGTGTATGGGCACGATATCGTACCTGATATCGTGCTGCGCGCTCCCGCAGGATCGTACCCCCAGATCTTCCCGCAGGTTCATCTGATCTGGGATGCGATGTACGATCCCATTCAGATGGAGGAACCGGCATATCGTGCTGTCAGTGGAGACCACATGATTGCCAGTGGTGGCAGCACGATCTACGGATCGGCAGCCGCCCTACACGGTGCATTGCAACGTTTCTGGGCACCATTAGAAACTGACTTGTAATGACTGTAAGTAAGCAGTTCTGCATTCAGTGAGTGTGTCTATATTAGTAACTAGAACAATTGTGTAGCCTTTACTATTGAGTGAACTAATTGAGGAGTTGACTGTTCACACAATTTATATATTTTACATAAAATAGAGTTTGGGGGGGGGGGTTTCCATCTTATAAGTAATGCATTTGTTTTTATGTGTAATTAAGCAAAAGTTAACACACTGGGCCTGATTCAGACCCACTCGCGAGCGGCTGTCCGCTCGCATGTGGGTCGATGGTGTGCACTGCGCATGCGCGAGACGCGACGAGCGAAGGACTTTCCTTCGCTCGTTGTGTCTGATCAAAGGGGGCGTGCTGTCGATGTTGATTGACAGCACGCCCCCTTTGGTGGGCGTGCCGGGAACGCCTACCGCCAGAAGCCGGCCCCACTGACATCACTAGTGATGTCAGTGGGAGTGATTTGGGCTCTGATAGAGCCAAAATCACTCCTGGCCTTGCGGTTGAAAAACTCAACCGCAGGCTTCTGTTCGCACTGGCGATGGTCGCGATGGTCAAGACCATCGCGACCATCATCCTGCACGCTCGTATAGGCTGTGGGTGGTGACCCACAGCTATACGAGCGTCCAGGAGGACGCTCTATAGTTATGGAGGTGGGCTAGAATTACTAAGCGGCGGCTTGTGTAAGCCGTTAGTTCCCAGCATTTTTACGCCTCAATTTAATAAGGAAATATTACACACAAGACCAAACAGAAGCCTGTATCATTATAGCTTCTACTCAGATTTTCATCAAACCATGGAATATAAATCGTGATCATTTTAATTCCAGGATCTATGCTACTTTCTACAGGTTTGTATGTTTAATAGCCAACAGTGGATTTACAGTGATTAATTTATTGTACAGCCAGATCCTCCATCACTTCTGCATCGATGCAGTGATGACTCTGTATTCAATGATTTACTGTATGGGAGATTTCAAATGGTTGAAGATATTTAGACCTCGTCCAGCAGTGAAGATGACTGAGACTTTTTGTGTCAATCTGGTATTTAATGTCACGTCATCACTGATGTCGGCCGCTGCCCATACTGCGCTCAGTCCAAGTGCTCGCCCCCCTTATGTTAACACCTGCACGTGACACAAGTGACAGCTTGCTTCTTTTTAAATACCATGTCAAACACACATCCTGCCATAGCCGCGGGTAGCGTGGAGCCTGTGTGCATTAATACAGCTGCATGGGTTTATTTTTAATGAGGACGATATGCATGGTGAGAATGCACGGACAGGCCTGCCTCACATCAGCGTGGCCGGAACGAGGAATCGCTGACAAATGTACATATTTCAAATTTAATTGACATTTAAATGAGTTTGAGATTGTAATAGGAGGAGGATAAAAATAATTTGCTTTTATGGGAGATTACAGGATGAGTAATATTTGAACAAATATTGACTAGAGTGCTGTAATAAACATATCTCCATCTAAGGATAATAAGGCTCTTTTTAAACTATACACTTAACGGATTTCTTGTAAGCACTAACTAGCTTCTGGGGGTTTTCTCTTTTCCTTCCAGTCTTTAATTACATATTAATAAATATAGTGTTCGTTTAATGCTATCAAGTTTTGTTCCAGCTGAAGACCTGGCAGAAAAATCATACTGACACATGTAAGCAGACAAAAGACCACAGATCTGTGACAATAGACTGATAAACCAATTTACACCATTGAGTTGCTAAACAACCAGTGCCAGTTTTAGATTGGGAATGCTCAAAAACGGTGCACAGTGTACAATACTGGTTGGCTGCTGTATGGGGGTATATTAATCATGACTGACTGAGAGGGTGCATCAGGACTGTCCGATATCGGTTACTTTTGTGTGGCTGAAACATTTTATTTCACTGGACAAAGTGTGCCTAGGAATGTAAATCTACTATAGTAATGTACTTGGAAGATGCAAAGAAAACCAAACAAACTGCTAATTCATGTCACTTTGTGGAAGAATATAGCACTGGACCCAGCTTCAATGCAGAGGACACCCCTGTAAATGGGTATTCTCCACCCCTTTATAATATAGATGATTATGTCCTGAGTGAGTACATCTGGTGTCCGTATCTAGAGCTTGTGCACCTAAATACATGACGTTACTGAATGGTGCAAAATGTTACCATCTCCAGATGCTGAAATCTATGTGTGTTCCCAGACAAGATGGTGTATTTAAGCAGAAGTAGGCACATGATGTCCCAAAGGAACACTCACGCTGTAAGATTGAACTTTCATGAATGATGATAATGGTTGTTGTATTGTAGGTGGGAGTAATAATCTAGTATATTGGTGATCAGTTGGCCTGGGATTGAGGTTCTGTAATAACGGGCTGCATGAATAGGTATCTGTCTGATGCATGAGGACTCTTGTCAGTGATTGATATAAGTGAGGGCAATAGTGAGTGCTTTTAAAATGGGGTGTTTATAATATGGCGGTCAGAGGGCTCACAAAAAGGAAATCATGGGATGCACAAAATGTATTCCAGACTTGTCTTTTAGCTGTTTTGCTGTATTTCATAATTTCACTTATATCTAAAACTATGGGGCTCGTGGGGCTACTTCCATGTGTTACTACTGTACACAACGTCCCAGCTTTGTACTTTGTAGCCACAGTTTTGCTATGTGCTGGTTACATGATAACTATTTGTTTTTTATTTGTGACAGTTACAGAGTGAAGTTTATACTATTTCTTTCTGTGAGATAGATTTTAATGGTAATGTTTCTAGGCTTGTAAACCCTAAATTCTGTATACCGATAGGCTAAATGGCTTCTGATGAAATAAACACTACAGTATGTGGGTCCATGTGGTAGGGAATATAGATTACAAACAAAAATGGCGGCTGCTCAATCAATCTAGCAGCACTAATCAGGTGTATGATCATACCAAGTAGAAAGGGGGGGGGGGGGGAGTTTAACCCCCTATTATTCCTCAGCACACTGAATTATACTTGCAAAAATATATGAAGACTATATAAAGTATAGATGTGTGCGAGTAGTTAGTAAGTGTTGAAAAAGGGGTTAAAATGCATGTGAAAAAATTACATGAATAAAAAACAAACATAAAAGGTGATGTGAAAAGTATCTATGTGTATTAAGTCCTGAGAAGGCCCAGCCAGAGGAGCCTCGGGGGCCCTACACCCAAACGCTTACCCCAAATGTAATACATACCAATTATAAGGCCTCATGATAAAGGCACGTACATAAATGCATCCAAATTGAGAGCCAGCTTACCTGGGAGTCACCCCTGGGAACTCCAACTAGCACTACTAGAACCAGCGTGCCCTGCTAATGCTGCCTCATTCTTGCATCTCATGACAACAAACAAAAAATGGCAGCTGCTCAATCAATCTAGCAGCACTAATCAGGTGCATGAAAGGGAGGGGTCATACTAAGTAGAAAAAGGAGGGGGGGAGGGTGTTAACCCCCTATTGTTCCTCATTATACTTGCAACACTATATGAAGACTATATGGTAATAAAAATGCAGAGATATTAGTTGAATTTCTATTACCATATAGTCTTCATACTGTATATTGTTGCAAGTATAATTCAGTGTGCAGAGGAACAATAGGGGGTTAACCCCCCCCCTTAGCTTTTTCAACAGGGAATATAGATTGTAAGCTCCGCAGAGACTTATGTGACTACTTACATTTTCTAAGTGCTGCATCTTTTATGTGGGCATTACAAAGAATAACTTAATATTAGTAAATACAGATCATTTCAAACTCATGGGGGTCAAAATCCAATTAGGTGCAAGTTTGCAAAAGAGAGTTTGGAAACCATCCTGGACCCCTAAAAAAGTGACAACTTTGTTAGCAGAATCCTATAGAAGGGTGTTAGTGGGCAAGGAAAGTACTGGAGGTTTTAAACAGTGTCACATGGCTGATTTGTGGATTTTTTTTTTAAAGAAATACACATGATAAAAAGCTAACTTTTCATTTAATCACAAACTAAGTAAAGGAACAAATGCAAACAAAAAGTAGAAGAATTTGAGGCCACTCTAAATTTTTTTTTTTTTAAATAAATTATAAAAAGCAACTATTTTTCATTTAAAAAAACAAAAAAAACACTTTAATTAGATTTGGGGTGTCTAAACTAACTAAAATTTGATTTTGGGGTAATTTAAGGCCATTTTGTTTAAAAAATTACATGTATATATTGGGTCAATTAAACTAATTTAAAAGTTCCAAATGCCTAATAATAACACTTTCAACATGGCTTTTTGTCGGCTTCTTGAACATGGGTTGGACCCGGGTCACAGCTTCTATACCCCTTTCACTCTGCACCTTGGTCTTGGGTCCTTTCACACAGAACTCGTGTTAGAAGTGGACATTTTGTTACAGGTTCACAAAGATGAGTCATGAAAAGTGGGTGTCAGAGCTCCTGAACCTCCAAAGAGAAAAGTTTACTGTACCCCCTGGGTTGAATAACCTGGATCAAACCCTTTCAGACCGCAGGCAACCCAGGTTGGTCCCCAGCAAGGTAAGAGAAAGTACCCGGGTCGACCCACCTTGCCCGGCAATATCCTGAGTCTAAATTGCTTTGTGAAAGTGCTATTAGTCATTAGAGGGGTGTACAAGGGGCTCTGCACTGTGTCCCAACATTTTTACCTTAAATTAACGAACCTTCATTTTTTCCACCTCTCTTTTATGTGTATTGAATGCTGTTCGGAGTGGTTTTATGTAACACTATATAGTGACAATTACATGTAGTCTTATGCTACCTAGCTGACATACAAGCTTCTAGCGACATAGCAGCGCCGACATTGCACTATGCAATTATTACTGCTCAAAACTGAAATATATATTACAATTGAATATCATATAAAAGGTGTTTAGCATATATTTGGCCAAAGATATGGATCTGCCCACCATCGTCCAGGTGACCCCTTGTCAAGCAAGTCCCTACCACTTTGGAGGTAACATCTGGTGCGCAGGGCACCCCCAAAACAGCCCAGCCAAAAACCACCCCAGGGCATCACACTGGTGAAAAATAGCAGTGGAGTGTTACAAATGATCAGGTGTGTGAAGGCAGCTACTCAGTGTTAAGAGTGTTGCGAGAATAAGATGTGTGAAAAATAATACATAGATAAAAAACAAACAAAGAAAGTGATATGAAATGTGAATATAACTGTTAAGTGGTGATGCCCTGAAGTGGCCCAGCCAGAAAAGCTCAGGGGGTAACACGGGCCACAGCTCACCCCGAAAAAACTGACACTATATATTATAGTATATTTATATATATTATACTTTATATTTAGAAATAGGACTTTTGATTATGCCTGGTCCAAAGTGCAGTCAGGTGCTAGTTTCTGCTTATAACCAGTTAGAGGGGGGGTGGGGGAGGGGTGCCAATCTAGACTGAAGCATCCTCAAGCTTCAAGTGTACATACTGTATAATCACATAACACGTTAGTGAGTCGGCAGGTCCTGTGCAACTTCGCTAGCGTCGGGCGACTTTTTTTTTTGCCGAAAATGCATCTAAGTAATCTATGACGCAATGCGATGTACTAGGACGCACTAGGACTGTGCTGATTAATTTGATAAACAACACTTGTACATCTGTGTGCACCCGAGTCTGTAATCGGAGGTTGGCGTGGACTTGGCTGCATCGTAGCACTTCGTATGCCGATTCTGAGACTCAGTGGCACAAGTGTCAAATGAATCAGCAGAGTCTGCTGGTGCTTCCTAATACATCACATTGCGAATAAGGCACATTTGTGGCAAAAAAAAAGCAAAAAAAAGATACCCCGCGCTAGCAGAGTCGCGTGGGACCTGGCACGCCGAGAAGAGCTGTTTGGTACAACTGCAGAAAAGATGTATGAGGACCCATCTGTAAGTGTTCTCACGTCACCTAGGCTGCTGACCCCCAAATTATCAGTCACATTAGGTAGTCATCTTGCCATATTATTATGCCTCCACCTTCCACTGTCTCTCCTCATTCCAACCATGCTAATAGCTGAGCAACAATGACAGGCGCCAATGGCAACAGATTAATCTTCTGCTGCATAGTAGCTGCATAGGTTCCAACACTACAAATAGCTATTTTGCTGCCCTACGTATTCATTGTGCCCCACACTTCTTAAGCCTCGTATCCACTTGCAGATATAAATGAACGATAACGACATCGTTATCGTTCAATCGCTCATTAATCCTGCAGAAATCGGGCAGTTTAATGTCGGAAACGGCAAGCGAAGCGCGTTCCCTCTGGTCGTTTCCGACATCAATCATCGCCTGAACATGCCGGTCAATCTGCCGATAACGATAGATTGGCCATGTACAGGGATGAGGGAGGGTGCCTGCACTGAACGACATATCGTTTAGTGTAGGCACTACAGGGGATGAGGATAGAATATGATTACAATGTACAATCACTATCTGCAAGTGGATACACGGCTTTAGACTGTAAGCTCATTCAGACAGGAACCTCATTACTTCCTGTTTGAGGTCATTGTGTATGTTATTTATTTGTATTGTGATCATCTCAATGTTCAGTACTGTGTTAGATGCTGATGCTTTATACTTAAAGTATGACGATATTAATCTATACAGAACAGCTCTGCATAAAATTACAATAATTTATAAATACCTTATATTAGTAAAAATTATGAAAAGCATTAACAAATCATCTGGGCCTGATCTAAACAACAGCATGATTATAATATAGGGCTATGGGAGGTATTTATCAAAGCTGGGAGAGAGAGAAAATTGTGAGAGATAAAGTACTAACCAATCAGCATTTTGCAGGCTGTGTTTAATAAATAATAGGAGCTGATTGGTTGGTAATTTATTTTTTAGAATTTTGTCTCTCCCAACTTTGATAAATACCCCCTATATATCTTATTTATAAGAAACAATAAAAAAGACCTATTAAAATCACTTAATAAGTCAGTTTATGTTAAATTTCCTAAAAAATCACTAAAGGTGCATACACACGATCAGATTTTTTCTTCAGATATGGACGATAACGATTTAAAAATCGTTCAGTCGTTCATATCTGATGGAAAATCGTTCATATCTGACATGCCTGAACGATGGACGATCAACGATGCGCGTTCCCGTTTGTCAGATAACGATATCTGACATCTGATGGGTTTGCAGTCAGACTTGGACGATTCCATTCATTTTAATGCAGTTAAAAATCGTTCAATCGTTCAAATCGTTCAAAACTTTGGTCAAATCGTCCAAATCGTTCAAATCGTTTAATCGTTCAGTCGTTCATCTGACAAATCTGACAAGTCTGACAAATCTGACCGTGTGTACGCTCCATAAGACATAATGGGCACAGAAAATAAACAGCTACATGATTGGACAATTCAAACAACATATATTAACTCAAAGTTAAACAGAAATTAGGAGACAAGTTTAACCCTTCAGGGGGCTATTCGCCCAATAAAATGCAAGTACTGATCCTGGGTCAAAGGGGCCATTAATTGGCACAAATAACACATATCAAGCTACCCCCAAACTTAGCCATCAGTCTGACTCAAATACTATATTAAACCACAAGAGGGCAATAGAGCTTCATGTTATCCACCTCTAGTAGAAATAAATAATATCACTCTGCTAAAGGAAAATACTTTATACAAAGAAATTGTTTTTTTTATTCTGTTGTGCAAATGGCAACCATCAGTTTTTATTGTGATCAGAAACTCAGATGGGTATGGCGATATGACAACTTGAAAACAAGACTAAAAATAAACACTCCGCATTAGTCAAGAGGTCCAGTTACACCTTGCTCAACTGAACAATAATGACAGTAGGCAAGTTAAAAAGAGGAAGCAAATAAGGATATGCTGTATAAGACAGAACATGGGTATGTAAAATGTACCTGTGCTGTAGTAACATACCACATGGCCAAAGTTGGAGACATAAAACTACTGTAAGCAGACGCACCGATACTTTTTTCACACAATATTTTCACACATTTCCAGCACTATAAATGATAATGTGACCAGGCTGATAAATGTATCTGGCAAATTCCTTGTACGTTGTTGCATAAATGTATAACTCCGATTCTAAATAAAAAAAATCATACTTAAGCTGGGTACACACCTTTGCGATCACTCTTTCGATGCGATGGTTCGATTGACTTCACTTAAGATCGGAAGTCTCGACCACAGGACCTTTACACATGTACACACCTATACAATCCCCGACTCCCAAAATATCGAAAGGAAATGATTGTACCACCCTACACACACTCCTGATTTCAGTCTACCAGAACGGTGGAAGATGCATACACACTGCTCGTTTGGTCCAATCTCGCCCAGTCGAATCGGATATTAAAATAAAATGTGATCCTTCGATTCGACCAATTGTCTCCCAACAAAACATAATGGAAGGGGCGTACATACTCTCGCGATATCGCATGAACATGTAGAAATCGAAACAACGGCCCGACAATATCATAGGTGTGTATCCTGCTTTAGAGTATGCAACACAGAGCTTACAAGACTAAAAATAAACTCAAAAGTAAAAAAAAAACTACATAAAGAAGATATACACTTAGAGGCCACTATATACACCAGCATATCTGCTCGTCAATGAAAATATCTAATTAATCAATCATGTGGCAGCAACTCAATGCATGTAGACATACATGTAAGTGTAATGCTGAACACAGATTCCCGATTATACAACGCAGTACTCAAAAGGTTACCTACTGAAGTGTCCACTGCAATTATATTCAGTTTTGGACAGCGACGCTACAAGGCAACATTAATGTGGCCCGGGTATGCAGAGCTTATGTATAGTCAGTCTGACTAACCAGTGTATAGTGTATGCGCTGATCACACACAAACAAAATCTGTAATACAACTGGATTTCATCTGCTATAGCAGAAAAATGGGTTGAATAGTGACCATTAATGCTGCACCGTAACATTATCATATGACAGACAAGTGCAGGGGGAATGGGCTCATTTTAGTAGTCTCTGTTTTTACAAATGTGGGGTTCCCAACCTACCTTCCTCTACTGTACGCTGCCATCTTGGATAATTATAGTTTGAGCAAAAGCATTAGTGGGAATAGTGGAAAGCAAACTGATTCATTGTGGAATAAAGCCGTTATCAAGCTGAGTATATGGACTGAATGACTTGGATGACTAGGCACTTACTGATCCGGGCTGGAGATAGTTGTCCTCTCCACCACTGCATTGCTTTTGGGTCGTCGAGCCACATTTGGCCTTGGAGGGCGGACCTGTGATAAGAACATTACACAGCTGTCAGATATGGCTTAGGTCTTTAACGCATTTCAATGTCACTGATTACGGTGGACACTATAAAAAAAGAGCCGAACACCAGCTTCATGCATTTCATCATCAACTTTGTTAAAAAAAAACACTAATAAAACTCTATATCACCAGAAGAGAAATTGCAGTAAAACAAATCTCGAATACATATATTCTTGGCTTTTTTCACCAATGAGTATTATTTGAGGAAGTATTTTATTATACCATATAAATATAAACTAGATGTACAAAAATATGTGGCTTTTACAGCAAACCAAGACATGATGCTCGCTGACTTTGATGTATTTTATAGAGAAGGCACAGTCACTGTTTGGCATTAACAAGGTGTGTGTAGTACTGAGCTGACAATTAAACCTCAAATAACTGAAAGGTTAATACTCATCAAACGTAATACTCTTTCACTGGAGATTGACAGGCATGACTTGTAGAAATGCACTGTGTGGGCTGGATGACATCCATAGGGTGGGGCTAGTGATGTCACAGCAGCTCGAAAGACTGTACTTTGATTGTTTTGTCTGATCTAATTATAAGACACTGTGGAAGATGTGAAAGAAGTTACAATCTTCTGTAATGGAGTGCGGACTTGATACGTTACGTTAGATCCGTAGAGTACTGCTAATACCAAACAGTGTTGTTCATTAAGAATAAGCAATTTCTTACAAAACACTCACATAAATATACAGATATATTTGATGGTGAATAACAATCTAAGAGGAAAAGTGGATTGTGAAACGCAGGAAAAGAGAAGATTGCAGCAACAACAAAGTTACGATTGAGAGATAATCTGTTTTGATAGAGTTAAACATTTGTGGGGTGAGACAGATATTACAAATGTCTGCTTTTCTGAAGAGGTGAGTTCACAATACATCATATACTGTACTGCATGGTTCATGTAGGAAAAGTAATTTGCACAAACAGTTTAACTCTCACTCAGTTACTAAGCAGAATTCAATTAGCAGTGAGTCCTGTGACATATGCGCCAGCATTAATAATCCGCGGACTTCACGTTTTAAGTGTTTTAATGTCAATCTGTGGCCATCTCGCGGGTATTGCCCTTTAATTCTGCCGTGTGCAATCCACGCACAGTGTATGAAAGAGTAGGGAAACCATCCTGAACCTCAATAGAATGGTAAATAGGATCGGTAATTGCCAGAAGCACAGCCTAGGAGGCTGTTAGTGGCCATCTGAGGCTGTTAGATGGTCACAGGCTTGAATATAACAATGTTTAGTTATGGAAGAAAATGTTAGCCAGCAGGAGTATTTCATCAAATTAGTGTATTTGGTATTTTGTTGCTAAACTATCTGGAGTTTATATGTTCTCCTCGTTGTAACACTAAAATCAGCAGAGTTATTTTGCAGAACTTTAAAAGAGTAATTTCACAATGCTTAAAATGTTATACAATAAAGAAAAATATATTGTACATTTCCCTGTGTAGGATCACATGTGGTCAGGAAACAGACAAATCATAATGTGTAATTAGTTTTTTTACATAGTTTCACAGGGAAAGTAATAGCAAATAAAGATGCAGCATACATGTATTACATAATCCCCTAGCAGCATGGCTCACTCCAGCTTTTCCTGCCCCCTCACAGCTCTCATTGCATCCCATGTGGTCCCTCCATTCCCTGCTACCAGTACTCTGCAATTATGTGTCCCCTGCACAGCTGCAGGCAGATCGGTGCCCCAGCTCTGTTGAGCTCGCCCTGACTGTCAGAGCTGCAGTATTACTGTGCCCGGTGTTGCAGTGAGATCTGGCCCCATCCTGCCCCACTCCGCCCCTGTCAACTCCCATTTGATACAATGATGTTTCCAGCAGTGCAAGTATGGTGGCAACACGTGCCATTAAGAAATTCGTACCCGGTACGCCATAACACCTTACCGCCGGCCGGACCCAGTTTATTCTATTTTCATGCTCAACGTGAAAAAGGGACAAACTGCACAGAGAGGAGCAGAGCCGGGAAAGCGGTGGCCGCAGGTGGGCTGGACACTGAAGAGAGGAGTCAAACCACAAGCAGTAGAAGGAGAAGGGAAAGTGTGGCCTGCGCTGGGGAGACACAGGTCAGGGGCTGCAGATGAAGACACGGCCCGAGACTGATTGACATGGGGGGGTGATTGACACAGAGGGGGAGGTTGAGAAATACAGAGGGGCCTCCCGAATAGGCTGAGGAACACAGGGGAGGGGGGGGGGTTGAGGCTGAGAGAGACACAGGAGGCTGGAAAGACAGGACAGGAAGCTGGAGAGAGGGGGCAGAAGTCTTATAAAGACAGGAGGCTGGAGTTACAATACAGGAGGCTGTGCCTTGCGTGAGGCTGGAAAGGCACAGGGCAGGAGGCTGGAAAGACGGGGCAGAAGGCTGGAGTGACGATGCAGGAGGCTGTAAAGGCAGGAGGCTGGAGTGACGGGGCAAGAGGCTGTAAAGATAGGAGGCTGGAGAGACACAGGAGGCAGGAGGGGATACAGGGGGAAGGGGTGACATGGGGCATGAGTCTGGTTAAACCTCTGTTGTATGATGATGATAATGGTTATATTACTACACAAACAGGCATCTTCTTCACGATGTGATCTTATACATGAATAGTGAATACCGACTGAAGACACTGTCTGCCCAGGGAGGATCAGTTTCTTCAGAGGTTCCCCATTGCATCGAAACCACCATATAGGTAAGGTGAATTTGGAATGGAATGCTCCCAGAGTGACGAGAAATGGGTGGCATGTCATGCTGACACTCCCCCATTGGAAGTGGCTATGCCCTTTGGCACACACCTACAATACCACTAAGACATTTTTTCTAGTTACACCGCTGGTAATTCCTCCATTCCTTGCTGCCAGAGTCTTTTCACAAACAAAATCCTTTCAACAAGTTGAAATTTTACCAACTGATGAACCAGGTATGCTAAAGCAAGATGGCCGAGTATTTACAAAAAGTGTGGTTTACAAGGAAAGATTTACTCAATGAATAAACACTGCAATGCTACTTATTTATTCAATAACTAGTCAAAGTATATCTGCTCGAGATTCTGCAAATGATGGGTCAAAGATACTAGTGTAATATATTAGGGTTGTCAGTATCTGTAAATACCTTTCAATTATTATATTTAGAGAAAGCAGTGAGGACTAGGCAGTGTTTCTAAAATAGAAAGTCTATAAGTATTAGCAAGAAAGAGAGAATAAGGCGCTCACTACACAACACACTTGCTGATTTTTCAGCTTGAAGCTTAAATACTCTTTAAGTCTTAAAAAGGCTGCAAAAAGGGAGAACAACTGACAGAATGGTCCTCCACGTCCTAGTAGTATAAGACTGAACCAATACTTACCTAATCTCCTGAAGAGTGGGCAAGTCTCCCAATTAGTTTTAAGGCAAAACCAGGTGGTTTGTGGTGACAATGGTTTACGGATGGGCTGCCAGCAAAATACTCATTTTATACATCTCCTGCCTTGACCAAGTGTGGCAAGAAAATTCCATGCGTCAGTGGCTCACAGCAAACAGAACTACGCACTTTTTTCATATATTGACATTAGGGACCTGATTCAGAGCTGGACGGAATTGCAGAGCTGCACACAAGCATCTTTGCAATTATGTCCATCTTAATGCAACTGCAGGAGGAGATGTCAGACACAACCCTGCTGCATTTGCAAGCACCATTGCATCCCCTTCTGTGGTGAGGCTGCGGGAGCTGAAGCTTCCCGCAGCCTGACCGGGTGCTGGTCACTTCAGAGGCCAAAAGTCTGCATCCGCCGACACAGACCCTGGCCTCGTCCCTCCCGGAAAATGGGGCAGACGTCCCTTTTCCAGGAAAGTTGACCAGCCATGTCCCCGCTCCACCCCCCAAATCCCGCATTGATTGATTGACATGCTTTGGTGGATCTGCAAGCGTAATCGCAGAACAGGGTCTGCGCAGGCCCCTAACCACCGGAAATGTATGTTCATCATCAGGTGAACGTACATCTCTGAATCAGGCCCTAGGCTACCACTATATGGTCCTATAATCAGGAATACAATGTGGAACCCTAAAACATAACCCAATTTTGCTGTCCACATATGTACAGTACATATATTTACTGACTCTATTAGGATAACTATGTACAACCAACCTGAGTTTGTCATACACGGAAGTGCGTTGTCATCAAATGAAACATATAAAAAAAGAAAATGACGATGTGAAGACAATTTCCTAAACAATAATAGCATAAATTGCTCCTTGGTGTATCCCCAAACCACTGCCATCTTAGCAGAGGGTTGGGTATGATTTCCCGGCGGATGAAATACCGCCTCTGGAATTCTGATGGTGAATTATACTGTACCAACAGGGGCCGGTAAGTACCCTAACCCTCCCCCCCCCAACACAAACCCTCCCTTGGTGGTGCTTAAACCTAACGCCCCCTTCCCGCACACTTACCTAACCCTCCCAGGGGTGCCTAACCCTAACCTGCCCCCCCAGTAGTGCCTAAGCCTAACCCCCCTTCCCCCACCCAAACCATTCCCAGGGGTGCCTAACCCTAAACCACTCAGGGAGGCTCCTAAACCTAATCCCCCATCCCCGGCATAAGCTAATACTTGACATCTTTGCTTGTGATGCCGGTGGTCGGTATGCCTGATGTCGATATCCTGATGTCTTCGGGATAGCGGTGTTGGCATTATGCCTGGGATCCTGTCCACCAGCATTTTCAACGTATCCCCTTACCAGCAACGTCCTCAGTTATAAATGGAAATTGTTCGTTTACCAAGCAGTGAGCTGACCACTAGAGGTAAAACTCAAGGTGCCATCAGCACCAACATATACTGTATATGCATGTACACCTTGTAGACAACAAAAATAGAATTAATATGATTGGAAACTCATACTGGAAAGCAGGCTAAAAAAAAAAAAAAGACTTGGATCTGAGCAAGCAGAAATATTTTGTATGGGGGCTGCCCACAGAAAGTTAACTCTAGACAGGTTGGTTAGAATGTAATTTAAAAAACTTGCAGACAGGAAGTTTGGCATGCACTGGAAAAACATCTTCCCCTGTGGTCACATATTACCTCGTCTTAAACTCTGCTAAGCTCCTCAAACAATTCCATATATAGTTGTGAATGTAATTTTTTAGGGTTTAAAATTTCTTTATATGTCCTGAACAAAGAGGTAAGGTGGTGCCCCAAAAAGCTGGGATGTCACAGAACAAGCTTCCAGTACCCAGCTAAAGGGTAACATCAGATGTGCCCAACAAAACTAACATTTTGTACGCTGTAACATAAATACATCATAAAAGCTTTCATTTTGGACTTTGGCTTCTATTCTGCAATATAGAATAGTGTTAGAAATAAAACTGTACAGAGTCATACTGAACAGCAGATTCTGAAGGCAGCGCACGACTGTGGATTTATCCATAGATTATATTGAAAACGTTTAAAATTAATTTGTCCTGAACACTTTGTTATCCTCTCCACAGCGACTCTGTACCACTGTCATTGGAAGGTAAACCATCTGTATGAATACACCATCATCAAGTCAAACACATCAGTTTTTAGCTATATATGTGGGAAATCAAAGTTTTATCTAATGACTGATAATAAACAAGCTCCCACAGACTGCATAATGTCCTCAACTAGCCGTCCTTCCTTGCCAGCTTCTGCTCACTGTAACTGCTGTGGGTGTACCCGATAAGGAGGCAAAGTAAATTAGCTTGTTAAGTTTTATAGACTGGCAGAATAAAATGCAATAAAAGGATGTACTTACCTCTATTTCATATAAACAGCATAACAAAGGTTTTACAGCTTATTGCTACTAGTAAGAACAATTAGACATATTTGTAGTCAGCAAAATGGAAATACCTGGAGCGTTACTTGGATGAGAAAATGATTAATTATTGTGAGCCCTTAATAAAGAGAATAGCCAATAGGATATGTTCTGCACTAATTAAAGAGGGAACTTAGTTTATAGATTTTTGCACTGGTAAAGTCAGTTCCCTTTAAAAGGTTCTGTGACATGTTTACACGTCTCTCAAGCTGCCGGTGTTTTTCATTACTCTGGGAATGTAAAAAGGCCTATCACTCTCAGTGCAGACATGCCACTACATAGAGAATGATCTGATTTCACAAATGATACTGGTGATATTTAGATTTTACCGCACAAGGGTCCCCACTATTACCACCATATTATTTATTACCAGTTACTCCACTACCTGGTAAACTTTGCTTCTGCAGAATTAGGCTGTTAAAGCACCCAAACTGCAATTAGCTGTGATACTGCAGGTCCAAATAAGGATTAGTAGGGGTCTCGTTAGGTTTGGTTCCATCTTGTTCTGTGGCATTATCAATGGGGTTTGCATCATTTTGAAATCTCCTACCAGTCCAAAGTTTTGTAGGCCAATCCCAATTATGTAAGGCAATGAATGTTGCCAGATAAAAAAAGGGGTTTAGCGTATATATAATGGGTGCACAAGGACTCATGAGTAGAGGTGAGCCCTGCTCCCAGAAAAGGCTGCCAGTGTTACCATCTTTCCATTGTCACAGGACCCAGCGAAGACTTTTCCATCTTCTACGCATGCACCAAATTCAAGAAGACATTACCATGAAGATACCGCCGTTGACAGCTACAGATGTGTCCTGATACACCTAGTCTCAATACACCATGCGGCTTGAGAGATGCCTGACTCGAGCGAGCCGCCAGGTCCCATGCAAATCGACTTTCAGCCGAAAATGTGTCTTAAGCCGCGTGCACACTAAACAATAAGTTTCATGATTTGAACGATAACGATATCGTTAATCGCATCCAATATTGTCCAGTGTGTATGTGGTGAACGACCAACGATGCGAGCTCCCGCGGGTCGTGGAAGATGTCGTTCTTTGCCTGAACATGCAGACCTACCTGACGGTACCATCAGGTTGTGCAAGTTCGGGGATGAGGAAGGGTGCCGGCACTGAACGATTTATTTAACGATATCCTTCAGTGAGTGTGCTCAATGTTGTTAATGACATTAAGAACGTCGACTGTGTACGCGGCATTAGTTGCAAATGGATGTGACAATCTGCTTCCTGAGACTGTACTGATTCATTTGATATGTCACACTTGTATATCAAATTAAGCCGTAGCATCTGGTGAATTGGTTTGTCGGGTGAAAAAGATGATCGGTACAAGCCAAGCCAGACTGGACCTGGTGCACCAAGACGGGCTGTTTGGCGCGACTGCAGCAAATACTGTATGAGGACACATACTGTAGGTATGGGGCGGATACATAATGTAGGTATGGGGGTGATACATACTGTAGGTATGGGGGGGATACATACTGTAGGTATGGGGGGATACATACTGTAGGTATGGGGGTGATACATACTGTAGGTATGGGGGGGATACATACTGTAGGTATGGGGGGATACATACTGTAGGTATGGGGGGATACATACTGTAGGTATGGGGGGGATACATACTGTAGGTATGGGGGGATACATACTGTAGGTATGGGGGTGATACATACTGTAGGTATGGGGGGGATACATACTGTAGGTATGGGGGGATACATACTGTAGGTATGGGGGGGATACATACTGTAGGTATGGGGGGGGAAACATACTGTAGGTATGGGGGGGGATACATACTGTAGGTATGGGGGGGATACATACTGTAGGTATGGGGGGGATACATACTGTAGGTATGGGGGGGATACATACTGTAGGTATGGGGGGGAAACATACTGTAGGTATGGGGCGGAAACATACTGTAGCTATGGGGGGATACATACTGTAGGTATGGGGGGGATACATACTGTAGCTATGGGGGGGATACATACTGTAGGTATGGGGGGGATACATACTGTAGGTATGGGGGGGATACATACTGTAGGTATGGGGGGGGGATTCATACTGCCATTGGTCAATTTCAAACACATAACCCAGATGCTGTGAGGCAGCAGCCACTGTACCATCTATTTACATGGGCACATGAGATAGCGTCACTGCCTGGGATGGTGTGTGTGAATTTCAGCAGGGACCCATAAGTCTGGAGTTTGAATGCTCTACCCATGTTAGCATGGGTACCATGGGGGGTGCTCTGGTTTTCTCAAACATTACAAGAAAAACATACTTGTAGGTTAATTGGCTGCTGATAAAAACAAATTACAGTAGATATTTGTATTATTATGTATTTAAATTACCTTGTGCCTGATTCAGAGATGTACGCTAATGCTGCAGCGATCTCGTATGCAGCAGTAGTACGAAAATATTCAAATGTTGCAGCCGCCGGGATTTGTACCGAGACGCCCACCAGCGGCTTCGCATATCCAAGTGACTGCGTGCAAAGTTCCCGACCAGGTTACAATCCCAACGGCTCTAGATAAGTAATCTAACCCTCCCTTCCCGACAGAGGCATCGCTAGGGTTGGTGTCACCCCCCCCCCTCCACCAAAAAAATAAATAAAAAATCAGGAACAAGGTGCGCAGCTCTGCGCTCTCCCCCCCTACCCGTACTCACACAGTAGTGCTCCTCCCAGAATGCTGGGCACGCCCTGCATTCTGAGTAAAGAAGAGAGGAGGGTGGTCCGACGGACTGGACCAAAATACTGCCGGGGTGGTAGTGCGGAGTGGACTGGTGGGTACGGGCAGGAGTGTGTTGGCAGGAGCGAGTGCAATGGGTGTGGTCAGACATGGCTATGAAGAGAAATCTTGGGCTTTGGTACAGCAACCTCTTGGGGGCCCCCTTGGAAAGGGTGTGGCTCTAGCATGTTGGGGGAATGCTGATATACATATAAATATCTTTATCTATCATCTATGTCTGTATATATGTGTGTATATACTGTATATAATCGACTTAAGCTCTGGGTACACATTGGAGGATACATCGTCCGATCCAGTATATCGGACCAAAATATAATTGACCTCAGCACATATCGGGCAGTGTGTATGCCCGATAAGCATGACCCCGTAGTCAGTGATGTCTTCTGGTCAGCCCTCTTGCAGGGACAACTAGCAGGTAACACTAGCGATGATGTTGCCGAATGCAGCATGGGATCCTGCATCGCTCTCCTGCATACACAAGTGTACAGTATATGCGCTTGGCGATGCACGGTCACCATCGCCAGCCATGTCGGGCTGGGAACATTATTTAGGGTGTACACAGCTTTGAGCAAATATATATATTTTTTCTGAAATAATACTGGAATAATATCGAAATTACCATTTGTTTGTTACAAACAAATTGTAATTTCAATACAATCCACTTTTACTTCAGTAAAAAATATATATTCCATTAAAAGACAGACAGTAGTATATATGGTAAATAAACAAGTCTGTAACATGTAAATACATATTAATTCAGTTGCTAACTAGTAACTTTCAATTCACACCTGCAGACAGCTGAGCCAGCCAGGGAAATTGAGCCTGAGCCTGCACTGGGTGGGTGGGCACTTCAATGAGGTCTTCATCCCTTTTAGCAGCACACAATCTCCTCCAGCTCCTACTTCTCCCTAACAGCATCACAAGCGGAGCCAGCATGCCACGAGCGCGATGACATCACCGCAGCTGGCGTCCAGAGCCACAGAGTAATTATGTACAGTAAGGACTACCGGCGACAGCAGGCAGGGCCAGCCAGTGTTGGCTTAACCTTGTCAGCGAGTCTGCCCATGATGTCGGCGGGGGTGTGCCAGCGGTGATCACGGCTGCGGTGCTTGGTGTATTCGTGACTGTGGATGGGGTACGGCTGTTTTTGGTGTCACCCCTTGAAGGGTGACACCCGGGTGTGGGCCGCACCCCCCTAGTGACACCTCTGCTTCCCGATGCCTGAATCTAACCTCCTCCTAGTGCCTAACCCTGCTATATACCCTTTGGTTAGGATGCCGGCGCTGGTATTCTGATAAGTGTCTAGATTCTGGCGTCGACATTCTGAACGGCGGAATCGCCGCTGTCGGGATCCTGAGAGTATCCCATTGGTACTGTATGTGTGTTAATAAACAAACTTATCAGACTGTTCTATTAACTTACCATGTTCTGTGCATGACAGGAACACTTTAATTTGACTTGAATAATAATAATAATAATAATGTAACAAACATTGTATTACTAAAGATGGCCATAATCATGAAACAGAGGTCCTCATGCACTGCTGAGCGCAGATTCCCGATGATCAGCGGCACTGTAAAGACGCTTGGCACTACCGAGTTGCTCCACAGCTTGGTACGACTAGAAGGGCTGAGGACACATCCGGTCTTTACACAGATAACAATTCTTTAAAATGTTCACATCTATTCCACAGACGACAGGAACTCTGCCTACTTTCAGTGGGTATTTTCACAGGGCCGTCATTATTGATTGTACAGAAGAGAACGTAATACGCCTATGTGGAAAGAATAAGGGTCTTCTTCAGTAGCAGATATTACCTAGGGACTGCAGACCCTTCAGTAAAATTCGCCATTCCCAGTGACTGGTAGCGGCTTCCCATTGGTAGCGCTTTCTACGTATGACATGTAGTCCCAGGGGTAGGTGTTTTCTACCCCACGTACTGCAACAGCAGAAAGTGTATTCAATAGGAAGCCACTCCACTGCTATTAAAGCAGCCATACCCTGCTTCTAGGGGCTGCAGCCGATTTAGTCCCTAGAAGCTGATCTGTTGATTTGTGTGCCTGCATGAGCTTTACAGACCCCCAGCTGGTAGGAGCCACCGCTGGTATTCTGTGTTACTGACAGGCAATGAGAGAGAGGAGATGGGCGGCTGCATCCCCTTCTCTGAGAACTCAAGTGGATTTGCAGTTTGTCAACACCAGACAAGTCTCCTTCAACACTGCAATAGTCAGCATGGCTAAGCCAGTTCTTATTGCTTTCATTCTACCAGATAATATCCTAGATAAAACAAAGTAAAAACAACATGAGAAATAATCTATATAATGAACAGTGATCTGTCCAGTCACTGTAACAAGAAGTGGAGTGTGGTTCCCACCCCAGCTACGGAAACAGGACAAACAAGGGGAGGAGGACTGTTGCAACGGCAACGGGTTAAGTATGGCAGGGTGAGGACAGGGGGAAATCTGCATATGGCGAGTCAATATTTCTAGTTACTAAGCCTGGCATAAAAGAGTGGAACATAACTTCTTCACCTGAATGTTATCTCATCACTGACTGACAGGGGCATTCTGTAACGTTGCACAACAAATGAACAAGGGTTCCTATTTCTGCACTAAATATATGCTCTGTATATTTGCAAATGTGCAGTCCATCTCTAGACATGTGAATGCAGACATTATTCACTCTATAGATGGCAGAACAAATTCATGACAGATTTAACGGAATGAAAAAAATAGACAAATAAACATAACTATTTAAAAAACATAAGAAATTGTTAAAAAAAACGAAAAAAAAAAAACATAAAAGATGTGAGAGGCAGTGAGAAATGAAGGCTGAAGGGGACCGCAGAGGTGGGACGGTCTCCCACAGATAATCCACATAAAACCCAGACAGATCTAAACATTGCAGGCAATCATCTGGGAACGTTTTTCTGATGGCACAGCTGCACATGTGTTACTTCTATAAAGGACCATAGGAGAATACTATTGTGTATCACTGGGCTTGCATTGTTGTGCTTTTGACACCTTTCAATCCATATAGCTTTAACATATTCAGGAGCATATATATCAAAGCTTGATGTGAGATAAAATTGTGAGATATATATCACCAACCAATCAGCTTCTAACTTACAATTTGCAGGCTGTGTTTAAGAATTGATAGTTTGGAGCTGATTGGTTGGTGATCTATATTTTATCTCACATCAAGCTTTGATACATATGCCCCTCAATACGTCAGATGTTTAAAGATGCATAAGCGGTTTTGAGAGTGTTTACGCCTGAAATGAATTAAACTGCATTCTTGTCATACAGAAGCAATGGTAAAGATGTAAAAGTTATTTCCCAATGATATGGTATCATAATATAACAAGGGCTTAATTTCCATACAGAAGGTCGGCACTAAAGACTGGCAAGTGATGTCATAGTTACTCTGAAGGAGGATCTTGCTAAAGGGTTGAGCCCCTTCATTAATACAGCTAAAAATGCATCTTCTGGTCCTCCGGATTATAAGGATACCAGCTGCCTAGGTAACAGCCCAGGACAATTGGAATGTGGCTACTTTTGCAGGAGTAAACAACCCATGCTGAAAAAGTAAGGTTTTATCTTGAGAGATATTTCAATACTATTCAATAATGAGTGTGCACAAACCAAGCGTAAAGGTAGTAAGTAGGAGCTTTAAATTAAACCTTTACTTTTGCATGTAGGTACCCAGTCTACAATTAGGTAGGAACTTCCTAGTCTGTCCAAGCCATTCCCACAATGAAATGCAAACATTTTCACCCTCTGTATTATTGGCCATCTTTACATTAGGGATCAATTTAACTACAAAAATGTCTCTACCACAGCACGCCATCTTGAGTACTCAATAAAAAAAAAAAGAAAAACCTTAAACACACAAACTCATAAAAGCGTTATCTATGCCTGAGAGCTGAAGAACACACCAATCGTCAGCAGAGCACTGGCAAACGCTCACCGCAAACAGTTCGTCATCATCATCCATTATTTGCACATGGCTATGACCACCTGGAAGTTTGTGAACACACCCTTAAGGTACCTACACACATAGCGATCTGCACACGATCAGCCAATGTGTGCGATTTGTGTACTATTTCCCTTGAAACTCTCCCCGGCAGCTCTGCACACAATTTGGTGTCCAATCTTCATACGATCTCTACTGCATGCAGACTTTCACAGTGCATCGGGTCCTAGATTGTCAGATCTGCCCTACTGCACGGCAGATTGTCAGATCTGCCCTACTGCACGGCAGATCTGACGATGTGATGTGCGACCAGCGGGGACGCGCATCGCATCGTGATCGTGAGTGGGAAATCACGATTTCCTCACGATTTTGGCATATTTTACACGATCTGCCGTTCCAATGCGTCGGAATCGGCCAGATCGGGTAAAATATGTGTTGGCCAGCCTTACTGTACTTGGCCTACTTACCTCTCCTACCCTGTTCCGCCCAGTCAGGTGCAGGCGGGACTAAGAGGCAGAGCCACCGAAACGTGCATAGCAGCATATGCAAGCACCCGCTGTTCTGGGCATGTACAAGCATAGTAATAAGGTCCACACTGGCCGACAACTTGGCCTCTATTGCTCACACAAACCTCTCTTGTCCTTCAAGTGAAATTTCCAGGTAGGCTCTATTCCAGTACATATGAGAGATTGTTCAGGCATTTACTCTTTGCCATAGGGAGAGGAGCAAATAGTGTCAGCCAAAGGAAAGGATGAAGTTTGTGGCAACTTGTAGAGTTGGAGACTTGAAAAAAAAAAAAAAGAACAACAGAGCTAATTAGGGAGCTGAGCTGTCACAGAGCGGCTGGGTGGCTAAGTGCCAAAACACAAAAGAATATATATAGCTGGCAATCAGTAGGACAGAGGCAGAGGAGACAAGAATGTTACATTAGTAGAGGCTGGTAAGAAGGGGGAAGTAGTGATGACAGGTAGTGATGACCACGGAATTGGTCTGACCTGAAGAAAGGTTGGCACACGGCATACTAAAGAATGGAAAGGAGTTGAGTAAACAGACAAGAATAAAAGAACATTTCATAATAATAATAATGTAGTCAAAGTACAGCATTTTTCAGAAATAGTCACGTAACAGGATAAAAATACAGATGAGTAACAAAAGTATATAAGGGCAAAGGGGAAGAAGGTAGAAAGAAAGAGAAAAGCAAATGAACTACGGGGAAGCAAGAAAGAGAATAGAAATGAAAAGGGAACAGTCAGAATCCTAGTGATGAGGAGGAAAACTATGTAAGAAGAGGTGCAGTAAGTATGCTTTATAAACGCACACAGCTATACTATTAATAGCCCTTCCTCACACACGCCCTGGGTCTAACATGGGTTACTATACGTGTTCACACCACATTGAGGGCTCGGGAATACCATGGGTCACACTAGATGTACAGGAAACTCGCTATTTCTTACAGTGAGTTCAATCCTGACTTGTCACCCCTGACCACTTTTACATGAAGAATGTGCCCCTAGATCCCAGTATGCCCCACAAAACAGGGTTGTGACATTCATTGCCGTAACGTCATCCAGCACCTACGATCGACCAATGAGGTTCCTTGGTTAAGCCTGGGTCTCCCGTTTCATACTGCAGACAAACTGGGTTATACTCTGGGAAATCTCAGGTCCATAACCAGGGACTTGAACATAACCTGTGCCACAGGGGCAGATTGGGATGGAAAACCAGCCCGGGAAATTTCTGGAAGCAGCCTTAATTGGGGCGTGGTCTGATGAGGGGGCAGGCTCTATCATAGGGGGCGGAATCCCTCCTCATAGGGCCTGATTCTGAGTTGGACGCAGTTGCTCCCTTATGTCTTTTGCTGCAAATTTGTCTGTGACTCAATGCTGATTCTGCTACAGTTCCCCCCCCCCTGGTGCACATCCATGTGTCCGAATGTGCAAGGACTGAGACGCCCACTATAAGTGTCTACAGGTGCTGCAGTCATGCTTTTTGTGTCTTTAGATGTCACCATACTAGGTGCAGATCATCTGTTTGAGCATGGCCTCCAATTTGAGCAATGCAGAGTCTCTGTACACAGCGGCTTTCAACGACACACCTACGACTCTAGAGTAACATGGCCATACTGCGCTACATCTGCATCTAATAAGCCAAAAACCTGTAACGGCCCAGGAATGCCCATCACATTTCTAATTCACTTTATGTCAGACTCCTACACCAGGCCATACACAGTTTTCAAGAGACTGACAACTGGCCCAGCAGTCCATAACAGAGCAAAGCACACAGGCACCGACTATTAACCCGAATGCGCAAATAGCCGCTGCCCGATTAGAGTTGTGCTCCGATAACTGTAGCCACAACCCAGCAGACATGTGAGCATGAGACTGACCCAGCAGGAACTTTCCTGCATTTTTGGTGGCCCAAACCACCCTTGCATATATTCAAAAATTTGAAGATTGGTGAGTGCCCTCTTTGTATTTCCTATATAATATAATATATATATATATATTCCAGGTATGAACCGGCACTCGAAAAGTAGAAGAAGTATGTGCCAGGGTGCCTTCTGTGTGTATCCAATATGCATGGACTGTTGTCATAAGCAAAAAGAAATCACATAAAACATGTCCTCACCTGTACTTCAACACATGTAGTCTATTTGATAATGTGCCCATGTGGGTACTATTATGTCGGCAAAACCATCAGGACAGTGAGAGAACGGATGGCTTTGCATCGATCGGCCATTAAATCAGCCCTCCTAAAAAAAAGTGGCTGAGCAACCTGTGGCGAGACATCTCTTGCAAGCTGGCCACCCTTTGTCTGCTTTGAAACATATTTTAATTGATCATGTTCCAACCACGTTAAGGGGAGGAAACAGAGGCGAAAAACTTTTGCGTCTGGAAGCGTCCTGGATACACAAATGAAATACTATCTATCCTGCAGGACTTAATGAGAAATTGTCGCTTAATGTATTTCTGTAAGGACAATAGCTACGCTTTAGTCACTCCTTCGTATCGAGTAACCATTTAAAGTGTCGTCAAGATTTCTTATCTATAGTTCATCATCACAGCTGTTCTAATCGATGTTATATGTAGTTAGTCTGTATGTATGTCTTAAAGTAAATAGTTTAAGCGACTGATATTTATACATTATATTTGTGTTGCATGTTTGTAACATTAATCTTTTTCGTGCCTCTCCTTGTAGCTGACGCGGGCCGGTCAGACAGTATACCAGGCTTGTGGTTTGTCCCCATGACAACCAACAAGCATTGGAGTGACGTCATCAGCGGAGGACAGAAGCCGCCGCATGCGCGCCACCCCCTCCCCCTGCCTGTCCCGGCCGGCACCAGCACACGGGAAGCATACTGCTATTTAAAGGTAAGACTCAGCAGTGTTTATGTCTGCTGTTTATAATGTAACTGAATACTGTTATGCCTGCCTTGAGAAAAGGGTCGTGTCTGGCTCTGAAACGTCGGCAATGTGGCATGCATTACATTTCTTTTTGCTTATGACAACAGTCCAGGAGTGCCGCTGATTCTTTGCATGTATATATATATATATATATATATATATATATATAGCACACATTTGGGAGTTATATATATATAAAATACATTTATTAGTCATTGAAATACTTTAAATAATGCAGCCCCCCTTCCTCCCCCATCAAAGCAGAGACAGGCAGCCTTAACTTATCAGCCCTTACCTTGATGCTAAATAATGTGAGCGCCCTAGCCGGAGGAGCAGTTCATCTTCATTGGCAGTTTAGCACAGTGCTGAAACACATGCAGCAGGAGGGTGGGCAGAGGTGCGGTCCTGGTGTGACGTCATTGCTCCACTTTACGCAGCCAGAGAAGGCGGAGCTGGACATTGGTAGCATTGCAGTAGTCCTCCCGGTCGGTATGTATTCTTGACTCCGGTGGCTTCATGGACCCTGACTGTAGCGCAATGACAAGCGGGCGGCTAATCAGGCCGCTTGTCATTGTGCAATGGTGGGGGGGGCAGTGGGATAGGAAGGATTGGACTGTGGGACGTATTTTTACCATCGTCGGGGGCGGGGCGCCCCGTGCAATCACACGGCTCGTCCACCCCTAGAAACGGCCCTGCTAGTGACTAACCTCCATGGGGATTTCTGGTGGCATTCGCGCCGCGGCCGCTCGCTTCCTTGGTGACTGTCCTACGGCTGATCCACCCACTGCCCCATTCCCGGCTCCTGTGCTGGTGAGCAGGGCTGCCATCATAAATGTTGGGGCCCAGGACAGATTAAACAGGCAGGGCCCCCCATCATCCTCCCCCCGGGCCTCTGAAACGGACGCAGAGGTCCAAAGTGCCTTGGTGATAGCAGGGTTATAGACAGGGGTAACATGAGAAAAAGTCCATATGATTTATTAAACAAAAATTGTGCTTACCTGCTATCTTTAGGCTCAGTTATGCTGCATTGAACACAACCTTGTCTCTGCTTATCCATGGTACTTCTGATCAGCAGCCCCCTATGAGGATTGGAGTCGATGTAACAGTTGTGGATGGGGAGGAGGGGGGGCTGGGCAGGGGAACACATGGGGAGAGGCGGTCAGAAGCAAACATGGAGAATGATGTTTTCAGGCATACATGAGGAGCAAAAGTCTGAGGCATACTTGCGGAGATGGTGGCACAGGCACACTGGAGGAGGGGATGGCACAGACACACTTGGGGAGGGATGGGCATGAGGAATATTTGAGAAGGGGGATTAGAGTCATACTTGAGGAGTAAGTTCAAATGGATACTGCCACTGCCGACTAGTAGTAAAGAGAGACGGCCGCTTTGTAATACGTGTACAGGGTCTGCATACCAGCAAATATACAGATTTTGTCTATGCACGCTTCTTTGGATACTTGGGGAGGGGAATCAGAGACACACTTTGGGAGTGATGGGGTAAACACCAGAAATTGGAGGGATGGGGGCACAGACACACTGGAGGAGGGAGTGACACAGGCACACTTGGGGAGGGGGTGGCACAGGCACACTTGGGGAGTGATGGGGGTAAACACCAGAGTTTGGAGGGATGGGGGCAGTGGCACACATTGGAATCTTCAGTGTGCCACTGTGGAAGCAGTGAGTATAGCAAACAAGGCACGGGTACAATTGGAGCAGGGAGGGGAGGAAAATAAAGAAGGAGGAAAGTGGGGGGTGAGGAATGGATAAGCCGACAGCAAAGAGATGAGGGCTGTCTCCTAACTGAAGCCTCAGCTGAGTCAGCTCTGCCCTCCTGAAAACGGGCCAGGGGAATGCAAATCTCAAGCCCCAGCGCTGCCCATATTTTTTTTTATAGAAATGGAGACCAGTGAAGGTGCCTTCAACTGTGTAATGTCCGGAGGGATAAAATTGTACAGTAAGCAGATGCGCTGCTGCACTGTACACTTAGCAAAGATTTACACTAGGGAGCACCACCATGGAACAATAGTAACACTGACCTCGGAGACCTCCAGGCACATAGAGATGTAACATAACACCAGCCCGCAGACAAGAGCTCTGCCGGGAGCTGGTGTTATATTACACCTCTATCTTCCTGGAGGTCTCCGCGGTCAGTGTTACTATTGTTCCGTGGTGGTGCTCCCGAGTCAATAGTTGTAGGGGGCAGGTATTAAGGGCGGGACTGACACTGAAAGGAGCCCACAGCATGTCAATGATCCTGACCGCAAACTGCTTTGTATTTACAGGCAGTAGTAGCAGTGCATAGGCAAAATCATTGGCAAGCTGCGTGGCCCCCTCTGAGCCCGGGCCCTGTACAGTAGTACCGGGCCCGGCTGTAGCCCCCTGATGACGGCCCTGCTGGTGAGTGCAGTGGCTGCTTGAACCGGAGGCGGAGCCGTGAGGTGTCACTCACGTGCTCCGCAATGGCCCATGGGAGGAGCTGCTGCAGCAGCCCTCCCGCGGCCATTTCACATTTTACTGTTGAATGAGCTTCTGCGCATGTGCAAAAGCTCATTCATGACTACTGCTGCCTGATCACGGTATCGGCCGTCAGAGGAGCCGGCCGGCAGTCAGTCAGTGTAAAAGCAGCCCAGCAGAGAGAGGGGGGACCGGCCCAGCAGGAACTATCCCGCTGTCCTGGTGGCCCAATCCGCCCCTGCTGTGCCGGCCAATTCAAGCCTATAAATAGCCCAGGTTTTTCCCAGCTCTTTGCCTCGGTGAGAAAGGGGTATCAATGAGAATAACGATTATGCAGTATTTACACAAAGCTATGATTTTTAAAATAGAGCTTTGAGCACCAAATACCAATGACTAAAGGCCCTAAGGACCGAAATGTCACATGATCTCCCAGCTCTCCCATCCATGTTGTGACTTTTTATCCAATAAGAATTGGCCTCTTCTTTAACCAGCCAACTATTTACATATGTGATCGATTTTTTCTTTTGGTACAATTGTTACCTATGTGGATTTATTTACTGCAAACATATGTGCATATCTTGCTATGTTGCTTATATTTGTCTGTTTTATTGTGTTTAGATGACTCTCATGTTCATTCGTATTGAATACATATGTATTGAATACATACAAATTACCACCGGACACAAGTCCAGCGGTTCAAATCCCGGCAGCGGCAGGCCGACACGGCTGAAAATCCCGATCGTCCGCAGGTAAGAATGAACTAACCTAACCCCCCTAACCCTCCTTAGGGGTACCTAACCCTAACCTTCCCCCCAGTGCCTAACCCTAATCCCCCCTCTAAGTGCCTAACCCTAACCCTCTCTCCCCCTAGCCTAACCCTAACCTCCCGGGGGGGTGCCTAACCCTAAGTCCCCCACGGGAGCCCTAAACCTAACCCTCCCCCCACCTCGCGTCTGTCCGCAGCCGCGCAAGGCATCACTTCGATCGGGATGCCGGGCGCCGGTCTCCTGGCGTTGGTAAAATGACAGGCATCTAGAATTAGACGCCTGTCATTTAACCCTTGCCGGTATAAAGCAATCGGGAAGCCGTCTGTCTGGCTTACGTCTGCCGGCTTCCCGATTGCATACCAAATATGCTGTTCTCCTAACAATAACATTTTTTTTTTTTTAAAAAGAATTGACTACTTCATATGTTGAGTTCTATTCATCTACCTCTGCTATGCGCTGTAAACACACCTGTAGTAATTAATAATCATCTAAACCCACCACCAGGATACACTTACAACCTATTAAGTTTGAGAAGCATTTTGCCCTCTTAGCACTGCAAGGTTTAAGTAGTACTGTAGTTTCTTCAATAAGTAAGATCAGGGAAACCGATCCAATCGACATAAAAAGTCCTTCTTATGCTCTAGAGTCTAGATCAAGGCCACTGTGGCGGAATACTGTACAATAGGTGACTGGTGCAGGAGAGCTATGTACTTTATGTAGGGGCCCAGAGCTTTCCCCTCCAAATCTGTACTTGCTAGTGAAATAAGGCTAAGGGTTTGCTGGGTACTACAGTGAATACTGGGAAGGTGTTATTGCAGGTGCACTGTACAATGACTGAGGCGTAGAGGGCGCTGTGCAGTTTACTGTATGTATGCAGGTGAGGAAGTTTGATAAAAGTGGTGCAGAATGGATATTAGGAGATACAGGACCTAATTTAGAGGTGCACGCTATTGCAGCTGCAGCTTAATGCTAATGCCACAGCCGATGGGCTTCCTACAGAGATCGCCAAAGGCTGCTAATTCGCCACTATACAAATCAATACGCACCATTGGAAGCATCAGTTGCACCATCGGAGATTGCACCTACCCTATGGCAGGTGCCATTTCTCCATCTGACATAGCCGGCGGGTTGAGTGCAACTGCGTTTTTGCCTTTACACACCTATGCCTGGCTAGCCACCACCATTACCCCCTGAAACACCAACCGAAATTGCAAGGATGTGCATGCACAACAGCTGCACTGTGCATGTGCAGATCTGGTCCTGTAATGTTGGACGTAGTGCGGCTGCAGACTTCCAGTGAGTGACAGTTTGCAGCCATTTGGTGGCAAGGAGGGGGGAGCGTTGCAAAAAACGAGGGCTTTGTCCTTAGATGCAGTTTCACTGGCCCCGACAGCGTGGTTTTGACAAATTTCCTGAGTAATCCTATGCTGGGTACACACTAGACCAGCGTTTTCTAACCACTGTGCCGTGGCCCACTAGTGTGCTGCGAGGTCAGTGCAGTCAGAGCTTTACTTGTACTGCTGGCCCAGGCAGTGTTGGGCTCTACAGGGAGGCTCAAACGGGCCCTGGTCGTGACCTTTGGAGACGCGGCAGGTCTGATGGGGGATATTGTTAGCGAGGGCCATGCTGCGAATGCAGCATGGCCGTCGCTACGGCACTGCCAGCATCGGCAAGTGTGTGTGCCGGCTCCCCCATGGCTGAAGATGTCGGGTACACTAGACATCGTCTAGTGTGTACCCGGCTTTAGAGTTACCTGAGGGTCAATCAGATGCCCAATGGCCGTCCTATGTTCAAGCAGTGGATCTGATGCGGCATCTTTTGACGCAGTCAGCGGATCTGAGGAAGCCAGCAGTGGGTGTCTTTTTACTAAAGACACCACCTGCTGCATTCGCTAAAATACACAGATCCTCTGTGTCTGAAGTCGCTGCACCGATCCACACGGCATTCATCTCTGTATCAGGCCCTTTGTGTAATATTCATTGGGCGCAGGGTGATTCGGACGTATGGACAGACTGAAAACATTGTCCGCTTGTGTGTGGCATCAACATTACGTGCAGCTCTGAACCAGGCCCTCCATGTGACACACACAATCATTGTCTCCAGGCAGGGGCCACAGAAATAGGTTAGGGGCAGCCAGTAGCAGCTCTGCTTTAGAATGAGATCAGGCTGCAGACAATAAGAATGTATACGGAATCTTCATGACAATGAAAAGACGGTAGTCAGGAGATAACATATTGTCAGTCAGTTCTGCTATACTAGTTACTAAAATGCAGAGAGGACTATAGATAGCATTGTGCCACTTGTACGTACACAGCCTACTGGTAAATAACTGTATGTATGTTTATTATAATATACAAACCTATTACAAATTCTGAAAATAATGGATTTCCAGCTATTGTGATCTTCTAAGGAGGAGCTTAAAGAGATTTTCTATTGCAATCTTTTATAACAACTTCAACAACCTGGAGATTTGCAGCTGCTGAGCAAATCCATCATTCTATAACAGGAGGAAGTGCAGAAAACTTGTGCTTTAATTATATATAAACATTATTATCGGAGCACAATTCTACCAAGAAACGAAGCCTACACATTTACTGCCTAACATTCCCCTACATGTGCAAATGAATCTACAACAATCTTTGTCGATTAGTAAATACAAGTTCGCAAATTGTAAAGGGCACCTCTTCCCAATGATTCACAAGTCATAGAACACATATGTGACAAACCATGCAGTAGAAGTGAACTAACAGGGCAGGCATAGCAGAACATGCGTTGTTAGCAGTAAGTGACTCAAACAGTCCCCAGGTATAAAATTCAAGATCTAGAACTAGAGCAAAAATGAATTAACAAAAAAAAAAAATCCACACAAAACACAAAACTTGCATTTGCTCCTTGGAAGGAACAGGAAAAAAAGAACAGACAGGAAACAGATGGATGTAAAGTTTATAGAAAAATACAGCTTGTGGTAGCTTATACCACATCCAGAAAGAACTTTGCACAACAGACTTCATTTTCCAAAAAGCTCTCATTACTAACGCAGCAAATGACACAGATTGTGTGCAGGGTAGAACCCTCATGTCTTTACTGAAGCCCGAAGGCAATGACGGTGTAACATAATGTGGGGGAAGACCTCGCACTGTGGAGGGATGATCCCCAGTAGGGGTGAGCAGCTCTCTCTCTAGGGGTGACGTCCCCTAGTGATATACAGTTAGAATAATCAAGTGGGATGAATGAGCGAGTAAATGCAATTACTACAAATTAACCCATGAGGTATCTTGGAGTATACCGGTACAGTCCAAGATAATTAATTTGATAATTGGTAGTAAATGCATTTACTCAGTGGTAATTAATTCGCTACATTGTATACTTTTAATCTATGACATATGTAATCGAGTTTATTATTGCAGAAAATTAGGTAACAACTCAATAGCTGAGCGCCTACTCATCCCACTTATTATCCTAATGAAGGCGTACAGTCTAATTGCAAAAAGGACTGTGCTACACTGTGAGTGGTATGACCACTTAGACCTGTACTGGGACATCATATACCTTATGGTAAGGTAATGCATATATAGATTAGATTACCAGCACTGCCTTATATGCATCTTTACACTGGTACAGTACCCTATGAACTGACAACTATTACTGTATACTTTAACCATGTAGGCTATACTGCTGCATACAAACGACAGCATTTATCAGTATAGTTGTTAAATGCTGTAGTTATACACTCTGTCAAAACATTAATTAACCCTGATACAACTCTTGCTGGATACAACACAAAGTTATATAAAAATAGATTATTTCTTTTTTTAACTAGGTTATGTTTCAGATTAATTTCTCTATTGAGCTCTATACAAGAAGGGATGCTAACTTTAAACCCATGGTTTAACCAAACGCATAGACCCATATATAAAAATGAGACTTCTCAGTTCCCATTCTACAGAAGTCTTCTCATACATCTATCCTTTGTTGCGAAATCTGGCGCGAGATGCCCGGTGCGACCCACGGGTAGCGATCACATGCTGCCTACTTTTTCCTCAATTTTGCGTCTTAAGCTGGCCACACATCTAAAGATTATCTGTCCAACCAGCCAACTAGTTGATTGGTTGGAATGAAAATCTGGGAAGGTATGAAGGCAAATGACAATCAGCAATTTGCTCCCAGACGCCGGAAAATGGACAAAAACTGTTGTTTGAACAAATTGTTTAGATCAAACATTTAACAAACTTGTCTGACGACCATTTTCATCTGTTTTCTGGCATTTAGGAGCAAATTGCTGATCATCAGTCACTACCATACGTTACCAGATTTTCATTCCAACCAAGCAACTAGTTGGCTGGTTGGACAGATAATCTTTAGATGTGTGGCCAGCTTTAGTATGCAAATAGTGTACTAGGTACTCAGGATGTTTTTTTGCTGCAAAGAAATTGGTATAAAGTGCCACCCTTATCAGACCTATCTTTGCCTTTTTATGCTACATTGTGCACTTCTGCTGCTTTTTCCGCAATTATGCATCTTATTTCGCATATTGCTAGGTAGTTAGGATTAGTATTTTGGCGCAGCTAAGTCATGAAATCCGTGGCACGGTAAACAGGGTGCAATTTAAGGATGTGTGTACTGTATGTAGATACATCTGTAACTGAAACACCATCAATTAAATTGTAGTGAATCCCAAGTCTAAAGGGGCACATCCACTAGGCGATATTAATGAGCGATTGAACAATATCGTTATTGTTCAATCGCTCATTAATCGTGCATGAATTGGGCACTATAATGTCAGAAACGACCAGCAATGTGCGCTCCCGCTGGTCGTTTCCGACATCAATCTTCATCTGAACATGCCGGTCAATATGCCGATAACAAAAGATTGGCCATGTTTGGGGATGATGGAGGGTGCCTGCACTGAACGATATATCGTTCAGTGTGGGCACTGCACAGTCTAATGAACGACTGAACGATATTGTTATCATTCAGTCCTTCACTAGTCGCCTAGTGGATGTGCCCCTTAACATTTACTGGTAAATACCTTATTTATTGTCTATGATTGACCAGTCTTATATTACTAACTTAAGCAGAAAAGTAAGACTGAGGAGTATGGATTACAGTAACTCCCTATAGCCACCAAAAAGGGACAGCACTAACCCAAAAAGAGACAGAATGTACAGGCCAGAGATATACAGTACCAAGCCTGGAGAAATGCAAGTTTCAAAACTTTACCCAGAGAAATATTATAAAGTCCGGATGTCATTTTTGCTCATTCAGGGTAAGACAGACCCAACTAAGGATGTTTATTAGAGCTACAAAGAGCGAGTCAGGGAGAGTTATAAAAGTGATAGTACAGACTCGCAGACTCTACTCACTGGCACGCTGGAGCGTTGGATCCGAGGTGGAGGAGGCCGTGGTGGGGCGATCTTTTCCTGCTGTATTAAAATGGAAACTGACAGATCAGTAATAAGTAACATATGACACCTGGAAAGCATAACTTGATTTTTGTAGGGTTCCAACATGTTCCAATGCCTGCTGCGAATAGCAAGCTTACTGTTCACCCAGAATCATCAAAACCACGCTGCAACTGCATGGGCCGACATCTCATAGCCATGAAAATCAAACCCATAATATATGCATCCAATTGAAAGTGATTCCACTGAGTAAATGCCACTGTTTTTGCTTTATTACCTATGCAAAGACTTAGAGCAACAAAGCACTGGACAAGTAGGAGTCTGTCAGATTTTGATGTTGCACAAACGCATGTTATGTATCTAGGCTGTCATGTGTCACTGTTATTAAATGTGTAAAGTCGGTACCTAGGCTACTTTACAGTGTACAAATATATAGACAGCAATGAAGTAAGTACATCTAATAAAACATTGCAATGATTAATAGCATACACATATTAATGCTGTGAGATTGCCAGAGCTTGCGAGTACCAGTTGTGCTTTTGACGCAAATGCGACCAACTCGCAGTAAGCCGCTGCATGTATAATACAAAAATATATAACCATGATAACTTAATTCACCATGGAGATGGAGGAGAAATATTCAATGTAGCAAGTATGATGAATGACAAATCAGTATGTGCCTTTTCAATATGTGCGGAAAACCTCTTTTCAAAGATGAAATTGTTAAATGAGACTTAGGGTGGGTACACACCTGCACGATATCGGCCCCGATTTGGCCGATTTAGCCAAATAGGAACGACACATGGGGCATATTGTGCAGCGTGTATGCCCGATTTGCGCACTCCCATGCTATATAGTGTGATTGGCTGTGCAGCACGGCCAATCACATGATATCGCATGCGGCGCCATACATATTAATGAAGGACGGAATACATGATCATCTGTCGTTCATTAAATCGTGCATTGTGTACCGGCAATCATGAGATGTCCAGGGTGAAGGCAAATTGCCCTGACCATCGGTAAGATTGCCGTCCGTTCAGGTGTTTACCCACCCTATAAGGAGCAGAGGAAGAAGAATACTCAGAGTTATAAAAGAAATAATAAAGCACAGTTATTTGGTGGTTGATTCTCCTCTTGTTGTTGCTTTCCCTGATTATTTATAGAAGGGAATATTCTATGTATAGCACAGAATGTTGATAAGTTATTATACAAGCTGCAGAGAACGATGGGAACAGCCGCAGAGCACACTTCAATACTACTGATAGCAAATGGACACTTCCCCAAACAGTCACCTCTTTAGGCTAGTCCGGCAGGGGTGGGCAACAAGCGACCCTCCAGCTGTTGTTGAACTACACATCCCAGCATGCCTTGCAACAGTTTTAGCATGGCCAAATAGCAAAACTGTGGCAGGGCATGCTTGGATGTGTAGTTCTACAACATCTGGAGGTCAGCTTATTGCCCACCCATAGGTCCATGTGGATTCTCTGCATCACTTTCCTAACCCCATAGGCTATTCTACCTGATTAGTACCCTCTTTACATAATTCAAGCAAAACGTGTATTCTATTCTCCCTTCCTATACAAACAGCTCATTAATTCCAAAACCAGCATTGCTGTGTGACTGGATTACATACTGTAGCCCACTAAACACTGACATTGCTATTTGTCTCCACCAATATGCAGTATGTGGGATGCAACTTCTATTTCCTTATTGATTTCCTTTTTACCAGATTTTTTCCCTGTAAATACTGTCTTTATTTCTGTATTGTTGCCCAATTATGCAACTCTGCAGATTATTATTATCTGCTGGTATTATATAAATAAATGCTAAAAATAGCAAAAGGTACTGGGCACAGTGGCCCTGATTCAGAGCCGGACGCTCTGACAGAGCGCTCGCTCTGAATCAGGGCCGGCCTTCTGAATTTAAGAGCGGCCTCCTGGCCGCTCGCATAGCTGTGGGTAACCACCCACAGCTATAGCGAGCGGCCAAAATGATGGTCGCAATGGTCAAGATGCGGTAGGGTCTCGTTGCCGCAAGCCCTGGAGTGCTTTTCGCTCTATCAGAGCCAAAAGCACTCCCACTGACATCACTTGTGATGTCAGTGGGGCCAGCCCAAGACGGTAGGCGTTCCCATGGGAACGCCTCTGTCTGGGCAGCCACGCCACCGGCACGTCCCCCAAAGGGGGCGTGCTGTCACTCACCATCGACAGCACGCCCCCTTTGGTGCGAGACCCATAACGACGGCTTGGCCATCGTTATTCGGGTCTCGCACATGCGGACGGAGCCGCCTCCGTCGTGCGCATGTGCACTTGGCCAACATCGACCCGCTTGCGAGCGCTCAGCGCTCGCGAGCGGGTCTGAATTAGGCCCAGTATTTGCACGAAAAGACAGTAGGAACAGTAGTTGTAGGAAAGTATAGTGGTCACAGTGCTATACCTTTTAGAAAAGTATAATAGGAACAAGATGCATTACAGACACAAAAATGTCAACACTGTCTGTCAACATTCAGATTGTCGACTGGATCTTAATATCGAGCTGTTCAACTGACATAATATCGAGATGTTCACCTTGTCAACAAAATGCATGTAGATAGTGGGAATGTCAACTGTACTATTTTACCCTAACCGCAGCCCTCATATGTTCATGATGTATTTGGTCAATGTTGACATTATGAACAAAGGGGGTCATTCAGACCCGCTCGCGAGCAAAGGACGCTCGCAAGCGGGTCGATGTTGCCCCACTGCGCATGCGCACGACGGAGGGAGCTCCGCCGTGCGCATGCGCGAGACCCGGATAGCGACGGGCTCTGTCGCTCCGGGTCTCGCACCAAAGGGGGCGTGCTGTCGATGTTGATTGACAGCACGCCCCCTTTGGTGGGCGTGCCTGCCAGACGGAGGCGTTCCCATAGGAACGCCTACCGTCTGAAGCCGGCCCCACTGATAGAGCCAAAATCACTCCTGGGCTTGCGGCAGCGAGACCCTACCGCAGGGTCTCGTCGCAAGCCTGATGATCGCGATGGTCAAAGACCATCGCGACCATCTTTTTGGCCGCTCGCATATGCTGTGGGTGGTCACCCACAGCTATGCGAGCGTCCAGGAGGCCGCATCATTTTCAGGTAGGAGGGCACTGATTCAGAGCGAGCGCTCTGGTCAGAGCGTTCAGCTCTGAATCAGGCCCAAAGTTCTCAACATTCTGAACCATTCAACAGTAAAGTGCCGACATTCTAAATGCCGACAATGCGACTGTATACCTAGTGACTAATACTGGGAACACAGAATGTAGCAAATATCTGTGACTGATGAATTGTCATATGAAGTCACATTACTGCCTGCAGTATACAATTTCTGATGACTGACTGGCATACAGAATGGTGCATATTGCAGCATAAAGTGTATGCAGTGTCACACATGGGAGAAGTTATTGCCGATCTGCCTATAGCAGTTACAGAAATATACCTTCTATTCTGTCCAATGTTGATAAGAAAATGAATACAGACTTTGATGCAGAAGGGTATTGGGCATCTGGCCATCATATAATGCCATGGATTTTGTTTTGTAATTAGGAAATGTTTTGTAAAATCTAACTATTGCTGCATGTGATCATGTGGGTCTCCTGTATGATCTGACATGAAATGACACAGATCTATATTTTGCACATTGCAGGGATACTGCATTGGCACTGAATTTGTTAATATCCTTTTGTGGCACCATCTAAACATGGAGGTGGAAGCACTGGGACACAGCCAGCCTTGAAATCTGCGTCTGGCTCGGGCTCCTCTGGAACGATTCACTCTTCCCACTTCTAGTAAAGAGACAAAAACATGATCATATGGTTCCTATCACAGGTTGTAAAATGTGCGGAGACAGAGGAGTGGGATGTTCTTCCTGCCCAACCTTGCTGCTAGCGGATATGTCAGACAGTGTAACGCACATGGATGGAGAACATTACCTGTGCTATCTGCAGTACATATACTTATCCCTGATATTGTGTAGATTTGATCTTAGCCAGTAAACAATAATTTACAGGAACTACAACATGAAAAGTTCAACACTGATGCAGTGGAAATGATAACACTGATCCTTTTAGCTATAATTAGTACAATAATTTAGAATGCAATTTGGTTTATTGTTAAAGCCACAGATCTGCAGAAGAAGTTTGCTGTGGAAAACATAACATTAAAGCAGGGCCGAAACTAGGATTTTTGTCACCAGGGGCAAGACAGTAATTTGGCGCCCCCCCCTGGTAATTCCCCCTGCAGCAGTGCCCCTATAGTAATGTCCCCTGAGGTAATGCCCATATAGTAATGCCACTGTAGTAGTGCCCATATGATAATGCCCCCATAGTAATGCCCATATTCTAATGCCCCCATAGTAATGCCCCTGTAGAGCCCATGCTCCCATATTAATGCCCTTGTGGTAACGCCCATGCTCCCATATTGATGCCCTTGTGGTAATGCCTCTGTAGTGCCCATGCCCCAATAGTAATGCCCCTGTAGTGCCCATGCCCCCATAGTAATGCCCATGTGGTAATGCCCATGCCCCCATAGTAATGCCCCTGTGGAAATTCCCATGCCCCATAATAATGCCCCTGTAGTGCTCATGCCCCATTAGTAATGCCCCTTATTGCCCATGCCCCCATAATAATGCCCCTGTGGTAATGCCCATGCCCCCATAGTAATGTGCCTGTGGTAATGCCCATGCCCCCATAGTAATGCCCCTTATTGCCCATGCCCCCATAATAATGCCCCTGTGGTAATGCCCATGCCCCCATAGTAATGTGCCTGTGGTAATGCCCATGCCCCCATAGTAATGCCCCTGTGGTAATGCCCATGCCCCCATAGTAATGCCCCTGTGATAATGCCCATGCCCCCATAATAATGCCCCTGTAGTGTAGCTTATTAAAAAAAAATACTTACCTTGAACCCTGCTCCTGCATCCAGCGTCGTCCGGTCCGCCGGCTGCTCCTCGGAACTCTGGGGGAGACGTCATAGTGCCCGTGGGGAGAGCCGGAAGCTGGAGTTCGGGAGAGAACTCCAGCCTTCGGCTCCGACTACACCGCGTCGCTGCAGAGAAGGAGCCGGGCGCCCGCTGGTTATATTACCAGTGGACGTCCGGCTTGGAGCCTCTCTGCAGCGCCGGGCTGGAGGTCCCTGGCACCGGGAACAGCGGCACACCTGGTGCACGTGCACCTCCAGCCCCCCCTAGTTGCGGCCCTGATTAATGTATATAGTGGATTCTATTTAATACACACATAGTTGCCAACAGAGCCGTAGCTAGGGTAGTGTGGCCGGTGCGCCCGCACATGCCCTGTGGGCGGAACCGCCCGCCTCCACCTGCGATCACCCCCTCTAGCTTGCCTCTCATCTACCGCGGCCCCCCCGCTACAATATATAATAGTACTGGTGTGCCCGGCTACTTCTCTGCCATGCGCACTGCTACTAATACACATTACAGCGGGAAGTGCTGCAGCTGCCTGCCCCGTGCTCTGCCCCTCCCCTGTCTCCTGTAGAGTCTCCAGGGACTGGGAGAGAAGTCATGTCAATGTTTGCGAAGAGGTAGGGGGGGGGCGGACTGGGGCACAAAAGTTCTTTCTGGCACAGGGCAACAAAATGTTACGGTTATGGCTGCCAACATTTCAGAATAGCTTTAAGGGAAACTAAGCAGGGGTATATGAGCATATATGCTCTATCTATATAAATCACTGGTAGGCAACAGCCTTCACGTACGGCTCCCATATCTGTGCCCACGCCCTGGCTTATTCTTTACTGTTACATCATAAAGCAGAGAAAAAGACTGAGCTGAATAGGAGCTGCCAGCTTTCGCATCATGTGACCTCCCATATGCATTGCAGTGTGGTTACACCGCACATCAAAGGTACTGCACCTCCTCCGAGGGCTACAGACTAAAGGTAAATCCATCATTAAAATTAGGTTACCAGACTAGTCACTGTATGTGGGGAGGAATGAGTGGCATGTAGAAGATCTGAGTTACATGAGGGGGCATTTTAGGATGATGATAGACGGATACCAATGTATTTTGGGGCTTTTTTTTTCATTACCAAAATTACAGGTACTGTGTTGTCCTTTTAAAGGATGGCTGAAGTGTATCAGGCTGACTATTAGAGGAATCAAAACACAGGAAGAAAAATAAATGTCCTCTTTGTTGGCGCACTGAAGATAAATATAAAATATAACTTTTAATTCATTATGGTAAAATGTGAATAAACTTCTAACGTGAAATATGAAAAAAAAATGTATTAAAAATAATAAAATAATATTAAATAGATGTGTGTGTCATTATTGTCCCAATAGTAATAAAGATATAATTATCCTAAAATCCTCGTTGTTATTGTGCATCTAATTAACACTAGGATCCTGATGGTGAGATAGGTAAATATTCATCCTATATAAGGTAATGTATCAGAAACAATGACCTGTAATAATTGTGCTACACAGTGGATACTTTTTGTAGCACAATTATTACAGGTCATTGTTTCTGATACATTACCTTATATAGGATGAATATTTACCTATCTCACGATCAGGATCCTAGTATTAATTAGATGCACAATAACAATGAGGATTTTAGGATAATTATATCTTTATTACTATTGGGACAATAATGACACACACATCTATTTAATATTTATTATTTTTAATACATATTTTTTTCATATTTCACGTTAGACGTTTATTCACATTTTACCATAATGAATTAAAAGTTATATTTTATATTTATCTTCAGTGCGCCAACAAAGAGGACATTTCTTTTTCTTCCTGTGTTTGGATTCTTCATTGACCTTGGCAGCACCCCCATCATCCTGACAAATAATACCATTTGAGAATAATTAAATTGGGGTAATTGTGTTACTTGTATATGCATACCTACTAGTGCAAAAGTTTCTTCCATATTCCCCTTTCCCCGATATACTTGACTATTAGAGGATCAATATGTTACTCGGTCCACTTAAATTAAACTACTCAATAAGTATTAATGGGAAAAAAATATGAATAGACAGTAATAGTTGCACCCAATATGTAGAAAAGAAAGGACTGTACTATGAAGTGGGTCGTCAGTAAAATTTATGTGTACATTAATACATTCTGGCAGTATAGAATTTCTCATTGTCAGGAATAGCGGCAATAAGAAATTACCATTATCGAGTCTAAAACCCGATAAACAATAGAAACCAAGATACTTATCTACTACCCAGCACTGTCAGGGAGACTCCTAGATTCCACATCTCTTTGTTGTAAAACCCCCTTTGACGATGCAATATGCGTCATCACACACCGCCTATGGACCTTGCACAGTGATGGCCGTGCCTGATAATAATCCCACGATTATGCCACCCCTCTCCCCATCTGTGATGAAATTTGTGCCATTGTGTAGAGGGGGGTGAAGCAAATCATGTGACCCTACTCCCCGCATTTACAGATGTGTCCACGCCATGTCTAGTCGCGCCATGCCATGACTCGGTAGCGCTGAGTGCTTTTCGTGCGACTTTTTACCTTCAAATGAGTCTTATTCGCAAAGTGATGTGCGCAGGACGCACAAGCCGCTAATGCTGATTAAAATGATATGCGGCATGCCTATATTTTGTGTGCAATTGTGGGTTTATCTGCATGCAAAATTATATGTTACAGTGTCACAGCTGGTGACACTGTAACGTAGCATTTCACATGCAGATACAGACGCTGTCGTACACAGACTATAGGCATGCCGCATATCATTTTAATCAGCAGAAGCTGCTTGTGCAGTGCTTTGCGAATAAGAAGCAGTTGAGGGTAAAAAACGTGTGAAAGGACGCTCAGCGCTACCGAGTCGCATAGTGCTCATGTGTTATGATTAATGTGACTTGTAGCGCACGGAGGTAAGATATATGTGGACACAACTGTATTCTCTGAATCTCCGCTACGGAGTATAAAAAAAAATGTGAATATGAAAACACACATCTTAGTTCTTCAACTCCAAAATTATCAATTGAAAATCTCTGTGCACCACCATAATTTAATTAGTGAAGACATTGGGCCGGATTCAGACCCACTTGAGAGCGGCTGTCCGCTCGCAAGTGGGTCGATGTTCTGCACTGAGCATGCGCACGACGGAGGGAGCTCCGTCGTGCGCATGCGCCAGACGCGACGAGCGAAGGATTTTCCTTCGCTCGTAGTGTCTCTTCCAAGGGGGCGTGCTGTCGATGTTGACTGACAGCACGCCCCCTTTGGTGGGCGTGCCGGGGGCGTGCCTCCCTGACGGGGGCGTTCCCACGGGAACGCCTCCCGTCAGAAGCCGGCCCACTGACATCACTAGTGATGTCAGTGGGAGTGATTTTGGCTCTGATAGAGCCAAAATCACTCCGGAGCTTGCGGTTGAAAACCTCAACTGCAGGCTCTGGCTCGCAGTTTCGATGGTCGCGATGGTCACGACCATCGCGCCCATCAAAATGCACGCTCGTATAGGCTGTGGGTGGTGACCCACAGCTATACGAGCGTCCAGGAGGACGCTCCATTTTTATGGAGGGCGGCCCTCATTCAGAGCGTGCGCTCTGCTCAGAGCGTACGGCTCTGAATGAGGGCCATTGTCTGTCCTTTTGCTTATACTTTGTTATATGATATAGATATGAGAACAGGACTGACCAATTTATAGTGGAACATTATGGGTAATATAGTTCAGTAAAAACTGAAGTGCCCGTGGTCAGATTTTATATCACACATGCATTGTGTCCATCTATAAACAATCAATAAAGTTTAACTTTATGAATAATCTGGGTGCAATTAATCCCACACCACAGGTGGCTGCCGCCTAGACTAACATGAAGCACTCACAGAAAAGGATGCTGACAGAACCCACAGTAGCCTCTGAAGAGAAAAACACCCTTTCTTTTAGGAGCATTACTCACTGCAGTTCTGTGAGAACATCGAGAAGATAAACATGCTTATCGCAGGAGCTGGATGCTGACCACTTGGAGCTCAAAGGCTCGTTTTAATTGCAAATTTGTGCAACGTGAAGATTTACCTATCCCACATATGTCCTTCAGCTACTCCAAGGACATGAGATAGCCCTGAGAAGTAATGTTTCAAACAAAGATAATCCTTGCCTTAAGCCAATTTTTCCAATAGAAAGTTTTCGTGCTCTCTCCGGGCTGCACATACAGTAAGCTCGTCCACAGCCTGAGCAGGATCCCCTGCGGGATGGAAAAGCTGCAGCATATTCTAAAAATGATACATGCAAATCTGATAAGCTTGGGGTTCCTGCAAGCAGGTCTTGGGTTAACCCTCTTACTGCCGCAGCTAACACTGTACAGCCATTGACAACTGGCTGCCTCTAAATCAGCTGTACTGTAGAACACTCATTGGTATCTACTGTACCCAACATTCACTTCCAGATGCTACTTTATGTAGCATAAATTCCTGTGATGATGCCCTCATCTGCAAGACCTTCTCACTTTAATGTAATTAGACAATGAGATTCCAGTGGTCTCCTCCCCATCCCTCTAAGATATACAGCTGCCATCATCTCTTCAGGACGTTCAGCCATATGTGGGAGCCCACTCGCAGGGAGCAGATATTATTTACCAAAGCAACATCTCTATTTGCAGTTAATTTGTTGATGCAGCAAAACACATTGTTTCAGAAAGGTCAGAAGGGGAACTCACGCTGGAAAATCATCTTAATTAGCGCGTGGCTTGTATGAAGGGCTGCACAGTGTTTGAAGGTATGGACAGACATTGCAAAAAAAAAAAAAGCAAATAGATTTAAATGAGCTTCTTGTGAAAGAAATCAGTGTACAGGACTTTATCTTCAGGAGACAGTCAAGCAGAAAAGTTACTGAATATTGTTTGCATGGGGCAACCTGAATGTGACATAATTCCTTGTTATTCAGGGATACAAAACAGTGTTCTCCTTGTACAACTTTTATTTTTTAAATAAGCAAGTTTTAGTCTCTCTCATCCCCCTCCCTCTTTCTATAAATACAGCCATGGCCAAAAGTTTTGAGAATGACACAAGTATTGGTTTTCACAAAGTTTGTGTTTAGACCTTTTTGTCAGATGTTACTATGGTATACTGAAGCATTTCATAAGTGTCAATGGCTTTTATTGACAATTACATTAAGTTTATGCAAAGAGTCAATATTTGCCATGTTGACTCTTCTTTTTCAAGACCTCTGCAATTCGTCCTGGCATGCTGTCAACCATATTCTGGGCCACATTCTGACTGATGGCCGCCCATTCTTGCCTAATCAATATTTGGAGTTTGTCAGAATTTGTGTTTTTTTGTTTGTCCACCCGCCTCTTGAGGATTGACCACAAGTTTTAATGTTATGGCTGATAGGTATGTGTGTGTATTTGTGTTTATGATATGATTATGCTCCTGGGGTCTATTCAGCATTGATTTTTTTTTACATAAAAAATACAGAAACTATGATTTCCGTATTTTTTATGTAAATCCCCTATTTAGAAATGGGATAATGGAGAAGATAACACAATTATCTTCTCCACTAATTCCCATCTCGCTGAGTGCTGCACTGTAGGGATCAGCCATTGATCTCTACAGCGCTTTAACGCTTGTTGCTATTCAGCATAGCAAAAAGTGTTAAAGCACTACTTTATATAACGCCATTTCAGAATGGCTTTATATGAAGAAAATGCCTTAAATCTCCCTAAAACTGCAGGGACAGAGGGCATATTTCCCATAAGTCCCTGCAGCATCTAGTAAGCCCGCCCAGTCTCCGTCTGTGCTTCATGGTGATCGCCAGCAGGTAAGGCCAATTAGAGCCTTTTAAACTTGCCGAATTGATTGGCAAGTGTATACAGGGTTTATATTAGCCTGTATACATTTATATTTATGTGCTATTATATTTAAAATGTATACATACATTTTAAATATAAAAGCACATATATATATATCTATATATATCTATATTCCATAGACAAAATACCTTATGGTTTCACATGTCCAATTAAGGCTGCTTAGACGTGATCTGAAAATTCACAAAACCTATTGATTTTCTGCCAAACTTCAGAAAGCAATGAAATTACAATCATTAAGGCTGACGCCTTAATGGACGTATTCCTTGCGCAATACAGATTTGGTAGGCCATCACACCCTGTGGTTAACTGCAGATTCAGCACTCTCACAGAATTAGATTGCTGTCACTCACAAAATGGTGGAGCTGCTAATTCACAGAATTGTGTGCTCATTGGACTACACACATGCAATCTATGCAACTGAGGTTTGAGCAGTTATGTGGCACCCACATCCCACTCAGTGCCCACAATCTTCCCATTGGATCACCAAAACAATCTCACTGGCTTCCAACATCCTTCTCACTGCATACATTTATCTCATTTAGAACACACGTTCAGCTCCCTTATTTTTGAAAATATACTCTTTCTATGCATGTACACTTTCTTCCCCTATATGCCTCCATGCTGCTATATATTCCACAATCCCTACTGCTGTGTGGTTTCCCAACTGTGATAGTCTGCATTCCCTCATCCGCACCAATGTTTTTCCACAGCCGCACCGCCCTGCATCCGTGCCTCCTCCACAGCCACGCTGATGTCTCTCTCTCATCTGTGGCACTTTCTTCGTCCATCTGCACTACTCTGTCTTCCCCAATCCCTACTGCTGTGTGGTCTCCGAACTATGGTAGTCTGTGTTCTCTCATCCGCACCAATCTGTCTTTTTCCATCTGCACCGCCCTGCATCCGTGCCACTCAGTTTCCTTCTGCACCACTGCCTTCCCCTAAGCCACGCCGCTGTCTTCCTTACCTCTGTGGCACTCTTTCTTCCTCCATTTGCACCACTCTGTCCCCCCCAACTGTGCAACTCTGTCTCCTCCCCCCACCTGCACTACTCTGTCTTCCTACCCATCCACACTACCATCTTCCCCAATGCCTACTGTTGTGTGTTCTCCTATTAGTGCTAGTCTATATTCCCTTATCCAGACCAATCTGTCTTTACCCATCTGCACTACTCTGTCTTCCCATGCCCATGCCACTCTCTTCCCCCATCCACGTCGCTGTCCCCCCAAACCGTGCAACTCTGTTTTCCCCCATCCGCACCAGTTTTCCACCCATCTGCATTACTTTGGCTACCCCCCCTCTGTACTGCTTAACCTTCCCTCCTCTACACGCCTTTGTGTCTCACCTATCCACACTACTATGTCTCCTCCCCCCATCCACCCCACTTATCCCATCTGCACAGCTCTATTTTCTGCTTTGACCTCAGTTGCACAGACTGCATGTGTGTATTCCAATGAGCACACAATTCTGTGAATTAGCAGATCCACCATTTTGTGAGTGATAGCAATCTCATTCTGTGAGAGTTCTGAATCTGCAGTTAACCACAGGGTGTGATGGCATACCAGATCTTTACTGCGCAAGGAACATGTCCATTAATGCCTTAAGGATCGTAATTTCATCGCTTTTTGAAGTTTGAGTGGCAGAAAATCAATAGGTTTTGTGAATTTTCAGATCATGTCTAAGCAGCCTTAATGGGACATGTGAAACCGTAAGGTTTTTTGTCTATGGAATTTCATAGCTTTTTTAAAATGTATTAACTATCAGGGTTTGGATGAGCAAACCGGGCCACCTGCAGGGGAGAAGGGCAACAAAATGGTACATTAACACAGGTGGAAGAGGGGACAGCACACAGGAGGTTGGTTTGGGAGGTGCAGAGTGCGAGACGGCTGCAGGCGTGTGAGGTAGCGGCAGCAGCGGTGGTGCAGAGCAGTGGCAGCAGTGCATCAGTGGGCAACAGAGGGCTCAATGGTAGTGCGTATGCACCTGAGAAAATCAAATCAATGAGACACAGATGCAAGAATGCAGCAGTGAGCACCATCTACCCATCTGTTAAAAATGTAAAGTGAAAAAAAAAAATAAAAGGCATAGCCCCGCCCCCTAGAGGACAACCAGCCCCAGGCTTTGTAGCCCCAGTACTGGTTGTGCTACATACAGGGGAGAAACGACATAGGGGTCCCCCGTATGAAGCACAACCAGCACCAGGCTTTTGAGAACCAGTCCTGGTTGCCAAAATACGGGGGACAAATGACGTAGGGGTCCCCCGTATTCTGCGCAACCAGCACTGGGCTCTGAGTCGGTTCTGGTTCTGGAAATACAGGGGGAAAAAATGCATAGGGCCCCCCTGTATTTCCCAGAACCAGCACCGGACCATTTCTAGCAAGGGGGTGATGCCACAGCCAGGGGAGCCCTTTCACCGGGCCCCCTAGCCAAAGCATCACCCCTGACTGCTAGTCAGCCCAGGCCGGGGATCCCAGGGGAGTTGGGGACCCCCCCAATAAAGGGGTCCCCCTCTCCAGGGCACCCCAGACCCAGGCTCATAGCCCAGGGCTATCCCCTGCACCCCTGGGCAGTGGGTGCTGGGTTGATTTGTGTTGTGTATGAATATAAAAGTATTGTCTTTTGCAGTAGTACTACAGGTCTCAGCAGGCATCCCCCACATACTGGCACTTGGAGAACCACAAGTACCAGCAGGCGGGGCACCAAGGGCCTGCTGGTACCTATAGTATCCCTGCTAAAGAAATATTAAAATAAAACAGACACCGTTTTTTAAAATATTTTATTTAGCGGGACCTTCACCTGGGGGGCGGCAGCTTTAAGCTCTTTTACATGGCTGCCGCTCCCCCGGGACTTCTATGGCATCTTCAACTGGAGGGCAACGGCCTTTAAGCTCTGTTTCCTGGCCGTCGCCCATCCAGGGCTTCCACGGCGTCTTCTATCTTCTGTCTTCGGCAGCTCTTCTCTGCTGTCTCCCCGCCGCTGACTGAGTGCACGGCAACTCGTGCTGGCAGTATTTAAGCCAGCCGAGGAGGCGGGGCAATGACCTCGCGAGCCGTGATTGGCTCGCGGTGGCCATCTTTGAATTTCAAAATGGCGCTGAGGCGCCATTTTTGAAAAGGGCAAGCTCAGTTCTCACCATTGAATTCAATGGTGAGAACCGCTCATTGGCTGACAGGCGGAAGGTTCTCCTCTCTCAGCCAATGAGCGCTCCGCACCGAGATTTCTGGACTGAAATCCCGCAGTGGAGCTGTCATTCGGGTTTAGTGTTCTTAGAGAACACTACTAATGTTCGTGGGCTCGGGTAATTAGTTTTCTTTTTTTGCCAAGACCCGGGATTTGCCTACTTTGAAACGAAGAGGACAGATCAACGCATAGGAGGAGGTGAGTATGAAATTTTTTATTAAAGGTAATCCATTGGATTGTCTACTGAAGAAGAGGACAGATTGGCTTAAGAGATACTAGGTGAGTATGTGAGATAGTGTATGCATGTGTGAGTACATGTGTGTGTGCATGTATGTTTTAATAAAATTATACTTTTCTACTGGGGGTGTGTTTGTTTCTCTAATATTGCTTTTGTTGTGGAACTACAGCTACCAGCATACCACTAATGCCCCGCATGCTGATACTTGTGGTTCTACAAGTACCAGCATGCAGGGGAGACTTGCTGGGAACTGTAGTTCCACAGCAAAAGACAATATTTTAAATGTTATTGTACCACACTTTACATAGTCAACCCGGCACCCACCGCTCCATGGGTGCCGTGGATATCCCCGGGCTATCAGCCTGGGCCGCCATGGAGATGGGGAACCCTATTTTGGGGGGGGGGGATCCCCGGTCTGGGCTAACTAGCGGTCAGTGGTGATGCTGCAGCTGGGGGGCCCGGTGAAAGAGCTCCCCTGGCCGTGGTATCACCCCCCCACTAGAAAGGGTCCGGTGCTGGTACTGGTAAATACAGGGGGGGCCCTATGCATTTTTCCCCCCTGTATTTCCAGAACCAGGACTGGCTCAGAGCCCAGTGCTGATTGCGCTGAATACGGGGGAACCCTACGTCATTTGTCCCCCGTATTTTGGCAACCAGGACTGGTTCTGAAAAGCCTGGTGCTGGTTGTGCTTCATACGTCGTTTGTCCCCTGTATTTAGCACAAGCAGTACTGGGGCTCCATAGCCCGGGCTGGTTGTTTTTTTGGGGGGTGGGGCCACGCCATTTTTTTTTACAGGTTTTTTTTTTTTTTTTCAACACAGGCAGCCAGTCCTGGTTGTGCTTAAATGCAGGGGACAAATGACATAGGGGTCCCCCGTATTTAGGCACAACCAGCACCGGGCTAGTCAGAACCAGCCCTGGTTGCCAAAATACAGGGGACAAATGACACAGGGGTCCCCCATAAGTTACGCAACTAGCACTGGGCTCTGATCCAGTCCTGGTTCTGGAAACACAGCGGAAAAAAATGAGTACGGTCTCCCTGTATTCTCCAGAACCAGCACCGGACTATTTCTAATGGGGGGCTGATGCCACAGCCAGGGGAGCCCTTTCACCGGGCCCCCCAGCCGTAGCATCAACCCTGACCGCTAGTCAGTCCAGGATGGGAATCCCTGAGGAGGTGGGGACCCCCCCCAATAAAGGGGTCCCCCTCCTCACGGCACCCCAGGCTGATAGGCCGAGGCTATCCCCAGCACCCCTGGGCGGTGGGTGCCAGGTTGATTGTGTCATGTGGTGCATTTTAAAGAATATTGTCTTTTGCAGGTGAACTATAGGTCCCAGCACGCCTCCCTGCATGCTGGTACTTGGAAAGCCACAAGTACCAGCATGCTGGGCATTAGGGCCCACTGCCACCTGTAAAAAAAAAATATGAGATATAGTAAGAACTTACCTTTGTTATGTCTATTTCTACGAAGTCCATAGGGTTCCACAGGATACCTTGGGTATAGGTGTGACGTCCGTCATCGGGCACCATAGAGTTAAGCTCTTAGCCTCCCAGGATGCACTAGGGTCCCCCTCCTATACCCCGCCCCCGAGCCAAGGCACCTCAGTTAGTTACCAAGCCATAGGCCGGAGGAGGAGAAGGAAGAGAGAGAAAGAAGATCTGGATACACACAAGAATCACATTCTCACCAGAGGGAGACGGAAAAACCGGTGACCAGAGCAAAGCCCATCTGCAGCACAGGTGCGACAGGGCGGGAGTCCTGTGGAACCCTATGGACTTCGTAGAACTAGAGATAACAAAGGTAAGTTCTTACCATATCTCATATTTTCTACTTCAGGGTCCATAGGGTATCCACAGGATACCTTGGGGATGTCCCAAAGCAGTATCCTTTAAGGGTGGGGACGCTCCTGTGCTGAAAGGAGAATCCGCCGCCGGAAGGAAGCATCCTGAGAGGCGAAGGTGTCAAACCTGTAATACCTCACGAAGGTATGGACAGAGGACCACGTAGCAGCCTTGCAGATCTGGACTGCAGAGGCACCACGTCGAGCTGCCCACGAAGGACCCACAGACCTAGTGGAATGAGCCTTCAAAGAAGGAGGAACCGGCAGACTTTCATGAAGATAAGCTTCAGAAATAGCCATACGGATCCAGGCTGCCAAAGTTTGCTTTGAAGCAGGCCAACCCTTTTTACGGAAGCCATAGAGGACAAACAAGGTGTCCGACTTCCTAAACGAAGAAGTGCGGTCAACATAAGTCCTTAAGGCCCGCACAACATCCAAAGTGGCCTCACCCACTGAAAGACCAGGTGAGTTAAAGGCCGGAACAACTATTTCCTCGTTAACATGAAACTGGGAAACAACTTTGGGAAGAAATTCAGGCCGAGTGCGGAGCACTGCCCTGTTCCCATGAAAAATCAAGAAAGGGGGTCTACAAGAGAGAGCCCCTAAATCAGAAACACGTCTGGCCGAAGCTATGGCCAGAAGGAAAACAGTCTTAGCTGTTAGCCATTTAAGATCCACTGAGCCCAGTGGTTCAAACGGCGGTCCCTGAAGAGCCCTCAGGACCACAGCCAAATCCCAAGGCGCCACAGGTGGAACAAAGGGCGGCTGAATGCGGAGAACACCTTGCATAAAAGGTGCGCACATCCGGGATTGTAGCAATCCTACGGTGAAACCAGACAGACAGGGCCGAAACCTGTACCTTCAAAGAGGCAAGGCGAAGCCCATGCTCTAGTCCCGCTTGTAGGAAGGCAAGTATCCTAGACAGACGAAACTCCCGCGGTGCATAACCTCTCGGTCGACACCATTGGAAGAACGTATGCCACACGCGATGGTATATCCTCGCGGACGACGGTTTCCGAGCTCGCAACATGGTACGCACCACAGAGCTGGAAAACCCCCTGGACCTCAACATGGCCGTCTCAACAGCCACGCCGTCAAAGACAGCCGAGCCAGGTCCGGGTGAAGACAAGGACCCTGCGATAGAAGGTCCGGTCGTAGCGGCAACCGCAGAGGACTGTCCACGGACAGACCCTGAAGGTCTGAGAACCAGTGCCGTCTGGGCCACGCGGGAGCTATCAACAGGAGCGTCCCTCCTTCCTGTTTGAATTTCCGGATTACCCGTGGAAGAAGGGAAACCGGAGGAAACAGGTATGTGAACCGGAACGTCCACTGGACGGACAGAGCATCCACCAGAGACGCCTCTTCGTCTCTTGTGCGAGACCCGTACACCGGCAACTTGTTGTTGTGCCGGGACGCCATGAGGTCGATCTCTGGAAGACCCCACCTGTCCACCAGCAGTTGAAAAACGTCCGGGTGCAGGGACCATTCCCCCGGATGAACGTCCTGGCGACTTAGAAAGTCCGCCTCCCAATTTAGCACTCCCGGGATGAAGACCGCTGATATGGCCGGAAGATTGTGCTCCGCCCATACCAAGATCCGAGACACCTCTACGAGAGCCGCCCGACTTCGGGTTCCTCCTTGCCTGTTTATGTAGGCCACGGTGGTAGCGTTGTCCGACTGGACCTGCACCGGACGACCCTGGAGAACCCGATGTGCCTGCTGGAGAGCATTGAAGACCGCACGGAGTTCCAAGATATTTATTGGAAGTGCCGCTTCTGACGGTGTCCACCTGCCCTGGAACAAGTGTGGACCTGAAACTGCTCCCCAGCCCCGAAGACTGATGTCCGTTGTCAACAGGACCCAATTTGGTACCCAGAACGGACGTCCCTTGCTGAGATGGGTCGTCTGCAACCACCAGGCAAGGGACAGGCGAACCTCCGGGGTGAGCACTATCGTCTGGGACTTCAGAGACTGAGGCAGCCCGTTCCACTTGGACAGGATCAGGTGCTGCAGATGTCTGGAGTGAAACTGGGCATATTCCACCATGTCGAACACAGACACCATGGAGCCCAGTAACCTCATCGCCGAGTGTAGAGACACCCGGCGGCTGTGCAGACAACTGCGCACCCTCGACTGTAAAGCAGAGATCTTTTCCTCCGTCACAAAGATTCTTTGCTGTCCCGAGTCCAATAAGGCTCCGAGGTGCAGAATCCGCCGAGACGGGATTAGAGTGGACTTCTGCCAGTTGATTAACCAGCCGTGCCGTTGCAGTAGCGCAATGGTCAGGTCCAAGTGGCGTAGAAGGAGCTCTGGAGATCCTGCCACTAATAACAGGTCATCCAAGTACGGCAACATGCGGACTCCCTGCAGCCGCAGAGAAGCCGCCATGACCGCCATCACCTTGGTGAACACACGCGGTGCTGTCGCCAGGCCAAAAGGTAATGCCCGAAACTGAAAATGGTCGCTGCGGATTGCAAACCTGAGAAACTGTTGACGGCGCAAAAGAATAGGGACATGCAGGTAAGCGTCCTGTATGTCCAATGACACCATGTAGTTCCCAGGTTCCAGCGCCAGAATGATGGACCGTAGGGTCTCCATCCGAAACTTCGGCACCCGCAAAGACTTGTTGAGAGCCTTGAGGTTGAGAATTGGATGATACGACCCATTGGGTTTCTGCACCAAAAAAAGATTTGAATAGAAACCCTGGCCCCTCTGGGAGAATGGAACAGGCACTATAACTCCAGCCTGGAGCATAGTGTGCAAGACCTTCCGCAGCTCCGTGGCCTTGTTCCGGTCTGATGGTAGCCCCGTGGTGAAGAATCGAGCCGGGGGTCTGTGCTGGAACGAGAGGGCGTACCCATGGGAGACCACCTCGAGAACCCAAGTGTCTGTCGTGGTGACCGACCAACACCGGGCTAACTGTAGCAGGCGGCCTCCCACTTTGGGATCCCCCAACGGGAGGCCCGGACCGTCAGGCCGCAGGCTTGTCATCAGGCTTAGGGGCCGGACGTCTGGTACTCCATGCCTGCTTCCGGGGCTTGGCCGATTTTTTGGGACCAGCCTGTCGGGGAAAAGACTGTGGTTTGGGCCTGCCCTGGGCCCTATAAGACCGAAAGGATGATGGTCCTGAACCAGAAGGAGCCGCGGCCGACGGGAGACATGCCGATTTGGCTGCCGCCAGCGTGGCCACAATCTTGTCCAGATCTGGACCGAAGAGAACTTCTCCGTTAAAGGGCAACGACTCCAAACCCTTTTTGGAGTCAGTGTCCGCCTTCCAGGATCGCAAGGTGTGATGAGCAGCCACCGCTGCTGAAGAAATTCGAGACACCAGTGTACTAATGTCTAAGGCCGCCTCGTTGATATAAGTGGCCGAATCACGGAGATTACCAATCAACTCCGTTTGTTCGGCCGGACAGTCGGAATCAAAGGACGCCTCCAATGAATCCGCCCAGCGCTCCATCGCTCTGGCAACCCAGCAAATGGCCATAGCCGGCCGCGCTGCCCCCCGCGCAAGGGAATAAGCGGACTTCAGGCAGATCTCCACCTTGCGGTCCGTAGCATCCTTAAGGGAGGACATGGAAGGCATTGGCAATGTGGCACTACGGACAAGACGTGTCACATGAGAATCCACCTGTGGAGGGGATTCCCACTTAGCAAAATAATTATCCGCGAACGGATAAGCCACCGCCAGGCGCCTCTGCGGCTGGTATCGCTTGCGAGGCTGTTTCCACGCCTCCTCTAAATGGTCCATTAACTGGCCCGAAAGAGGAAAGACTGTGGCGTCACCCTTCACATCCTTAAAAAAGGCATACTTGGATTTAGCCGCTGGGGGAACTTCGTCCTCAATCACCAAGGCTGTGCGGACTGCTCGAATAAGTCCAGGAATATATACCTTGGACCTAGCGTCAGCGTCCTTAATATGGAGAGGTTTTTGATCGTAAGGATCCAGAATCTCCCCATCATCAGACGTCCCTTCGTCATCCTCATACGGAGCCGACAGACGCCACCGGCCGTTTATGTGGCCGCATCACAGTCTCCCCCTGCAACACATCCGACAAGTGCTGTACCGAACTTGTCAGGGAGTTAACCCACGCCGGCTCCTGAGAAACCGGGAGAGGGGAAATAGGGAGACTGCGGGGTACCACCAATTGTCTTGGGAAACCCTGCATGGGTGACGACACCACTGACTGCTGGGACAAACCCATCTGTGTAAACGCGGGCTGCGGAGCTAACTGGCCCACTAAGGTTGTAAGCGCCTGAGCGAAACAAGCCCAGGGCGGCTCCTGTACCGGTGCTGTAACCGTAATAGGCCGCGCCATCGACAAACACTGCCGGCAGAGGCCCTCCGCGCTACCCTCCCCCTCCGCTAAAGGTACTTTACATGTAGCACACTGTAGCCGGAGAAGAAAATCACTTTCAGACATGATGGTACTAAGTATGTGACCCCTCTCACCAATTGTATTTTAAAGAGGTGAGAGACCACCCTGCAGCACCGCACCGCAAGGGCTTAGCAGAAAGAACAGGGACAGTAATAAAGCTGACAGTCAGAATAGAAGATACAGGCAGCAGCGCTAGCACAGTCACATACAATGCAAAGAAAATCAATTCCTGCACTAACCAGCGCTGATCACTCAACTACGCAGACACAGGGTCTGGTAGGACACAGCGCTGCATACACAGACCTGACCACAAGCGGAGGAGAGGTATGCGGGGGGACCCAGATCAAGAGGCTTCCTTCCAGGCATCCAGCAGCGTTCACCATGCGTTCAGGAAGATGGCCGCCGAGGAGCAGAGAGGAGGCTGGCCTGGGGGAGGAGCGCTGCCACAGGGCCAGTCGGCAGTGTGCAGAGAGGGCTGTGTGCAGCGGGGGAGGCACCGGCTGTGAGACAGGGAAGGCGCGCTCCCCTGGCATGCATTTAACCCCTGGGACACCGCAGCGCTACCGCTCTGCTGCGGTCCGCTGTCCCAGGGGGGTAATGGAAGCGCAGGTTCTTACCTGGCTCCACGCTGCAGCCAGTCCCCAGGGAGCCCCCTGCCTGGGGACTCTGGACCATGTAACAGCGGGGACCCACCGCGGGACCCCGCAGCTTACCTTGCTGTCCCCCTTGAATCCGGCCATGGTCCGGAACATCTGGGGTCACCGCTAGCTGTGACCCCAGATGCTCACCAGCATCCCCGGATCGGTACCGGCGTTCTGGTACCGGCAGGGGTGTAGGGAAGACAGCATGGACGTCAGGACTGACTGTCCATGCTGTACAACCAGATGTGCAGCCACAGCTGCATGCAGAAAAGCTTCAGGGGATCTTCTTAGCCCCCACTCCAACAGGTGCACCCGACTCCGGCCGTGCACCAAACTAAACTGAGGTGCCTTGGCTCGGGGGTGGGGTATAGGAGGGGGACCCTAGTGCATCCTGGGAGGCTGAAAGCTTAACTTTATGGTGCCCGATGACTGACGTCACACCTATACCCAAGGTATCCTGTGGATACCCTATGGACCCTGAAGTAGAAATATTAAAATAACACAACACACTTTAATATTGTAATATTTTATTTTACAGGTCTTTACCTGGGGGACGGCGGCCTTTAAGCTCTTTTACGTGGCCGCCACCACCCAGGGCTTAGGCATCTTCGCCTACCGAGCACCAACCCACCACGGCTTTGGCAACCTCGCCTGGCGGGCGCCAACCTGCCAGGACTTTGTCTGGCGGATGCCAACCCGCTAGGGCTTCGGCGTCTTCACCTAGTGGGCGGCAGCCTGTGTCAGCTTTTTCATGGCCGCCACCCACTAGGCCTTCCAATGTCTTCGCCAGGCGGGTGCCAACCCGCCAGGGCTTCAGAACTTCGCCTGGCGGGCAACAACCCATCAGTGCTTGGGCGCCTTCAACTAGCGGACGCCAACCCGCCGGGTTCACAGAGGTGGCCATAGATGAGGCAGGGGCACAGAGGAGAGGGGGGTGCAGGGGTGTAGAAGGGGTAGTGGTGGCAAGGGCACAAAGGAGAGGGGGCCATAGATGAGGCACAGGCAAAGAGAGGTGCAGGGGTATAGAGTAGGTAGGGGCACAGAGGAAGGGGTGTGTAGGGGTATAGAGCAGCTTATGGGTCAGGGGCACAGAGGAGAGGGGGTGTAGGGGTATAGAGTGGGTAGTGGCACAGAAGAAGGGGGGTGATGGTGTATAAAGGAGGTAGTGGGAGCAAGAGCACAGAGGAGAGGTGGCCCACAGAGGAGAGGGGGTGCCGGGGTGTATAGGGGGTAGTGGGGGCAGGGGAACAGAGGAGGGGTGTGCAGGGGTATAGAGGAGCTAATGAGGGCAGGGGCTCAGAGGAGAGGTGGGGTGGAGGGGGTAGGGGCACAGAGGAGAGGGTGTTTGTGGCTGGAGGCCGGCCAAACGTAAGTAATGGCTACCTTGGCACTGAAGGGGTTGACCCCAGTGCTGCAGCGCCATTTTTGCAAAGAACAAAGGGCCGCTCTGTTCTCCACGCTGGGGGCCGGGAGCCTGGCTCCCGATGCCCCAGCTCCACAGGGACGCTGCCGGTCCCTCTATGATGGCTGCTCACTGTGGCCAGGCAGCAGAGGGCAGGGCTGAATGCCGACCGCTGGGGGAGGGGAGCTCAGCTTTGTGCTGGTGACCGGGAGCAGCGCACATGCAGGAGGGACCGGCCTAGCCAGCTCCCTGCGTGGCGCGTGTATATTATCATAACCATCCACTGGTGCATGATGACAAGAATCGTGGCTCGTAACGATTGGGGCCACCAAGACTCGACAATACAAGACTTGGACTTTAAAGACCTCACCTATGCAACTCCTGGAGTGCAGGTCTACAAAGTTAGCGAGTTTGATCAAAAACATCTCCATTAGTATGACCCCCCCCCAAAAAAAAAAAAAAAAAAACCCAAAAGACAGACACTCGACAAGTTTCGAACAAAAAAACTTTAAGTCCTAGGTGTCTAAACTGGATTTCTTATAATGTATCTCTCTCTTCCATTACAGTATGTCTGATTTGAGATATTGTGTGGACACACTGCAGGGTGGTTCTCATAATGGAAATCTACTGTATACTCTCAACTAATAAGATTTTGGTCGGTTTTTCTACCCTTATAAATGGTATTTTATATTTTATGTTTGGCATACGTTCAGAATGTCATCACTGGAATGTCAACATACAAAGACGGGAAGTTGACATTAAACAGGCACAATGTTGGCAATGACACAATAGCGACATGACATACTGTGGACACTGTGAATGTCGACACCAAATTTTAGGATTAGATAAGAGCCCTATAGGAAACTGCATGGCCGACATGACGAATGCCAAAATTCGCAATGTCTACATTAGGTCAATGTCTCGTCCATGTCGAGGTGTGAATGTCGAAATTTTCTACTATACCCTTTTGCTTAAAGTGTAGAGCAAACTAACTTGTTTTTGTTAGTGTGCTAACATATCATGGACAGCTTTGTGCATTTAAAATATTGTTTTTATAGTTTACGCACATCCAGTTCACTGACAGCATGGGAGATGATCACAGCATCCACTGTTTGTAAGTTATCCAAAAAATCAATACATAAGAAAAAAAAACAAGAGCAAGGAAAGTGCTGAATATAAAGTAGAAAACCTTTATAAAGCTTCAGTTCTGCACAGGGAAAATCCCAGCTCTCCATCCATTTGTGTGATAGATTCAGAATATTTGGCAGAGAAATTATGACTATTGGTACTTGTATGAAACCCCCCCCCCCCCCAACACAAATGCAAAGTATACTGCCCAGGGGACAAAAATGAACAGCTTATGCACAGACCATCGAAATTTCACAGTACCGCGTGTAATACTTTCACACCACTGAAAACAGAAAAACAAAATGCTTTTGTGTGTGTGAATTAGCAACTGGTACCCAGGAGATTTTTAAGCTTTGTCTGATGGTTAATTCTCATTAATATTTTTTGCATAAACGATTCTTAGCAAATTCCATAGCAGCATATTAAAGGTGTGATTTCACCCACACTCATAGCTGTACCTCAAATCAAGCTGATAATGCCAGAAGAGCTCTAACTAATATGAACATTATTTAGACTTTGGGCCTGATTCAAGGATGTACGCAAACATGATTGTTTGTGTACATCTCCGAATGTTGGGGGTCTAATCATGCGCAGGACTCGTTCTAGGCATATGCAGGACGGGTCCTGCGCTCACAGTCCCCCTCTTAGCCGCGGCAGCGTTTGGGGGGACGGACACAAGGACCATTCTACAAAACGGGGGCATGTCACAATCAAGGGGCCAAGGGTGTGTGTGGTGTTACAGTGAGAGGTGCCCAACGATCACTACGGGGAATAGACGCACCCCACACATTTGGTCATGTTCCTAATAGTAACGGGACCCTAAAAAATTATTTTACAGCCTATTTAAAACACTCACTTAAAGCAAAGATTATCAGAGCAAAGCACTTCCCTGAGCAATACTGCCCACTTTGAGTATTTATCATTAGAGCCTCTACCAGCAGAGATAACGGTTTACAGCAGTGAATAAAACTAAACAAGTAATTGCAAAATTTAGCACAGAATAAATAAATAAATCACTGAAGCAGCCGAGCATTACTCAGTTGCTCCAGTGATATGTCCGGAAGAGGAGCTGTAGTTGTGAGCATGCTTATCAGCCAGTTTGGGGCTTTGTTAAAAATAAATAAATTAGTAAAAAAAAGCAGAACACAACTTCACTAAATCTTACATTGCTCCCTTGATGTACAACTGCAGCAAATGCATACTGTATACATAAATTATTACAGTCAGGTGCATAAATATTGGGACATTGACCGAATTTTCATATTTTGGCCTCTATTCACCTCCACAATGGCTTTGAAATGAAACAAACAAGATGTGCTTTAACTGCAGACTTTCAGATTTAATTTGAGGGTAATTACATCCAAATCAGGTGAACGGTGTAGAAATTACAACGGTTTCTATATGTGCCTCCCACTTTTTAAGGGGCCAAAAGTAATGGGACAAACTAAACAATCCTAAATCTAACTTTCACTTTTTAATACTTTGTTGCAAATCCTTTGCAGGCAATTTCAGCCTGAAGTCTGGAACGCATAGACATCACCAGACGCTGGGTTTCATCCCTGGTGATGCTCTGCCAGGCCTCTACTGCAAATGTCTTCAGTTCCTGCTTGTTCTTGGGGCTTTTTCCCTTCAGTTTTGTCTTCATCAAGTGAAATGCATGCTCAATCGGATTCAGGTCAGGGGATTGACTTGGCCATTGGATAACATTCCACTTTTTAGCCTTAAAAAACTATTTGGATGCTTTTGCAGTATTCTTCGGGTCATTGTCCATCTGCACTGTGAAGCGCCGTCCAATGAGTTCTGAAGCATTTGACTGAATATGAGCATATAATATTGCCCGAGACACTTCAGAATTCATTCTGCTGCTTTTGTCAGCAGTCACATCATCAATAAATGCAATGGAACCAGTTCCATTGACAGCCATACATGCCCATGCCATGACACTTCCACCACCATGCTTCACTGATGAGGTGGTATGTTTTGGATCATGAGCAGTTCCTTTCCTTCTTCATACTCTTCTCTTCAAATCACTCTGGTACAAGTTGATCTTTGTCTCATCTGTCCATAGGATGCTGTTCCAGAACTGTAATGACTTTTTTAGATGTTGTTTGGCAAACTCTAATCTGGTCTTCCTGTTTTTGTGGCTCACCAATGGTTTACATCTTCTGGTGAACCCTCTATATTCACTCTTGTGAAGTCTTCTCTTGATTGTTGACTTTGACACATATAGACCTACCTCCTGGAGAGTGTTCTTGATTTGGCCAACTGTTGTGAAGGGGTTTTTCTTCACCAGGGAAATAATTCTTCTGTCCTCCACCACAGTTGTTTTCCGTGGTCTTCCGGGTCTTTTGGTGTTGCTGAGCTCTCCGGTGCGTTCTTTCTTTTTAAGAATGTTCCAAACAGTTGATGTGGCCACACCTAATGTTTTTGCTATCTCTCTGATGGGTTTGTTTTGATTTTTCAGCCTAATGATGGCTTGCTTCACTGATAGTGACAGCTCTTTGGATCTCATATTGAGAATCGACAGCAACTGATTCCAAATGCAAATGTCACACCTAGAATCAACTCCAGACCTTTTACCTGCTTAATTGATAATGAAATAACAAGGGAATAGCCCACACCTGTCCATGAAATAGCTTTTGAGTTGATAGTCACTTTTGGCCCCTTAAAAAGTGCGAGGCACATATACAAACCGTTGTAATTCCTACACCGTTCACCTGATTTGGATGTAATCACCCTCAAATTAAATCTGAAAGTCTGCAGTTAAAGCACATCTTGTTTGTTTCATTTCAAAACCATTGTGGTGGTGAATAGAGGCCAAAATATGAAAATTCTGTCAATGTCCCAATATTTATGCACCTGACTGTATGTGGGAATAGTAAAGAGGATAGGCTTCTTTTATAAAGTTTCTCTTGGATGACACAGCCATTGTCACTTTATTTATTTTATGTATAGATGCATTCAAATGCACCAAAAGTGGTCAGAGACATTTACAGAGAAGAATGAAAATAATGATAGTAAAATGCATACATCTGATAACAGTAAGTACTACTGGCTCACTGCAGCGCTACACAGTCGTTTCTCTTTTAAAAATGTTTACAATCTATGAGCTTGAATTTAGGGCAGTAGTTTACTATGCAGGTGACTATGGAACACATTTTTTAGACGCACGGAGTAAAAAGACTGACAGGTTATCCGGGACTAAGAGTGCAGGAGACCTAACCACCGCCCCCCCTCCCCACTGTGATGCCGCGATCATGCCCTACAGTGCACACGCCGCATAGTTAGGTATACAATGAGGGGATGTGGCCGTACCCTCTCCTGCTGCCGTGCTCTCCCAGCAAAGTCTCGGTGGACCTTAGCAATCCTGGCGCATTTGCTACTGGTGCAGAGCTGGGAGCATTTTGCTTGGTGTACGCCTCAGCAGAAAAGCATTAATATGCTCATTTTAGGTGCTCGGTTTTTTATTTATTAATTAGCGGAAATTAGTCTACTTAACTTCTACAGTCTGTTTTTTTCTCTTATTTGTATTGTCCAGTGGCAGATTTTATATAGGGGCGGCACAACTGCAGCCCTCCCAGTAAAATCCCCCACCCCGCAGGAACTGTCTAGCAGTGGCAGTGACTTCTCATTGAAAGTGCTCTTAGCGGGATGTAGTTATGACTCAATCCTGACATGGGGATTTCACATAGGCGTCGAAATACCGACGTCTATGTTAATCCAGACACCGGGACCCCGACAGGATGCCGTACTGATCGTCCAGCGCCGGAGGTAAGTAGCAATGAAGCCGGGGATGGGGGGTTTAGGGACCCCCCGAGGGGACTTCGGGTTAGGCACCCCCCCCTGGGGAGGGCTAGGCTAAGGAAAGGGGAGTTAGGTTTAGGCACTAGGGGGGGAGGTTAGGGACCCCCCGGGGGGGTTAGGTTTAGGGTGCGGGGAGGGGGGGTAAGGCTTAGGCACTAACGGGGGGAGTTTAGAGTTAGGCACGCCTAAATGAGGGTTGGGGGGGGGAGAGGGGAGGGTTAGATTACTTACCTCTGCTGTCGGGATTTGAGCCGGCGGCTAATGCAGTCTGCAGAAAGATTAGGTTCTCAGGACAGGCACAATGCTTCCTTATCCCTAATGCAACTGCAGATGGGCAAAAGAAACAAATGTAGGGTGCCAGGGGTAGGTTGGCGGAGGATGGATGTGGAGATGAAATACAGGGGTAGCAGGGCCGGACTGGGACTAAAAATAGGCCCTGGCATTTAAAGCACACAGGCCCACCTCGGTGTCAGCATCTGGCCCCAGGTGTAAAGTCCTCCCCTTACTATTCCTGACTCCTCCTATCTAGTCTATGCTCTTATAATATAATTAACAACATAAAAAAATTTAAACATACAAGTGTACATCATTCTCTGTATTAAAATACACACAAAAGAGCTCATCCAACAGGGGATTCAAACATGCCATAGTCAGACATTTGTGGTCAATTGTAATAGGGTGAGTGTTTAGAAAATGTGAGAGTTTAGCAGTAATCTCTCACACTGGTCGAGTTTTATCTCCAAAATGGGAAAACATCTGGATGAGATTTTAAAACATGAGAGTTCACTCTGTTACTTTGTTTTCGGACTCTATTACAGTGTTCTCCCCAGAAATGTTTTCCAGCCAGGTGACATCCAAAAGAAGGTGGGTGGGGGCTTTCGCAATTATGCGTGCGCCGGGAAAAGGGGTATCTCCCTTACCAATGCAGCCCGACAGGTCTCAGGCTGCTCCCCCACTGGCTCTCAGTGAAAAGTGCCCATTATGCAGTGCCCCCTGTAGTTTTCCCCTTTATGCATTGCCCCCTGTAGTTTAACTTTGCCCTTATGCATTGCCCCCTGGCTGAAGTAGTGCCCCTATGTAGTGCCCCCAGACTGGTCCCTTATGCAGTGCCCCAGGTTTAATAGTGTCCCTTATGCAGTGCCCCCAGATTTAATAGTGTCCCTTATGCAGTGCCCCCAGGCTGGCCCCTTATGCAGTGCCCCCAGGTGTAATAGTGTCCCTTATGCAGTGCCCTCAGACTGGTCCTGGCCCCAGCCCCAGCCCAGCACCTACCTTTACTTGATGGCCATAGCCGCTGCCTCTGCTTCGCACTGACTGGATCTAACTATATCTAGCAGGTTCGCAGGGCAGGCTCCTCACGTCGCGGGTGACGTCATGACGTCACCCGCGCAGTGCATCACTGGGAACGCTGGCCTCTGAAGCAATCGGAGGCTTCTTTAGCCTCCGGTCACTTCAGAGGCCAGTATTCCACAGCGCGGGTCGGTGGGGGTCGGCGGGGAAAAGTGCCGGGCGGCAGGCTGTTTCTGCAGGGCGATGCGCCCGCAGAAAACAGCCTGGGGAGAACACTGCTATTACATTGGTCGAGTTTAAAAAGTGTCAGAAACTCTCAAATTTTCTAAACTCTCACCCTATTACATTTGGCCTTTGGTATTTGGTTGGTTCTGTTAGGTAAAGCCAGAACTTCATTAGTGGAGGTCACACACAAAGAAAACATAAGGCATTTTCCCAATTGACCAAGCCCTAGCGTAGCAGTTGTAGAGGATTAGATAGTGATCACTGTAGAAATTAAGGACAGGGGTGCTGAACAAAGAGGAGGACACATCTGTGCACACCAAAGTAGAGGCTCATCTACAATTTTGGTCCCCTGTGTATATAAAGAACAGTGGTGTTCCCCTACACACTGTAAAATAAAGAGAGTGCGCGCCGAAGGGCACAAAAAGGGGTGTGATCTCGCTGGGAAGGGGCGTGGCCACACAGTAGTACCACCAATTCAACCTTAGTCACATTACAACACACAATAATGCCCCTTATTCATGTTACATCACACAGTAGTAGTGCCGTATAACACATTATGCCACACACAGTAGTAATGCCCCTTACACATTATGCCACAAACCGTAATTCCCCTAACACATTATTCGGCACACAGTAATGCCTACACATGGCAGCCTCATTCTTACCAGGCTGGGTGGCTGCTTCCTATCCAGGTGTCCTTGGCTGCAGCTGTCCCGCTTCCTTGTACTGCTCATTGTCAGGGGTTTTATATGCCCATGACCCTTTTTTGTTTACAGTTGTGGATTGATCCTTCTCTTACTGGGCTGATGCTAGATGCAAGTTGGCAGAAGGACCTCTGACGTCACAACCATGTGACCACTACGGTAGTGCCAGACAGCTACCAGTATTACCATCTACGTGAGCACGGCGGGGAATTATTAACCTGTGGCGAGCGAAGCAAACCTGTGAGGGTACACTTTTGACCCCCTGTCCTGAGAGATGGCAAATGAGGTTCAATGAATTTACATTGTGGTAATAATTATTTTATCTATACAATAAATGAGATGCAACTGAGGGGATCAAAGTTGTGACAGCAAGCATGATTGCAGACAGTAAGCTGAGTAGTAGTACCGAGCATCAGACAGCTGCTGCAAAAGAATACAGCGGGATGCATAACATGGCAGCAGAAACTTGTGAGATGTAAATGTCATTTTGCCATTGTATAAACATGTTAGACCGTTGCTTGTACATGACAGAGCTTTGGGTACCTATGTAGAAGAAAGTAGGAGAACATAGCAGGATTCAGATATTAGCCACTTTACCTATTACAGAGACAATGTGGATAAATTATGATATGAGACTTGACAAACCAGGATTGCTTACATTGGAAAAAAAAGAGCATCAGAAGTAAAATACAGTAAGCAGCATAAATTAAGAACAGTACAAAGGTTTCCCTGCTTTTTAAACCCAGGCGACAAGGGTGCATCGCATTGTCACTGCCAACCATTCATGGCTGTCTGCAATAGGAAAGTGTTAACTCCAGCAGGAATGCTTGACCAAAGATAGAACACGAGAACAACTAATAATATAACTAAAGTTCGACCTACCCAGCCGCTCAGAGCCCAGATGCCCGTCTGCCCTGCCTCACTTTTCATATTACTCCACACTGAGCACAGGGTCTCCTGTCAGCTCTGCACGCCAACACACCCGCCTGGGAAGGTAGAGCTGTCGGTCAGCTTTGCACGCCAGCACACAGGAGCTGTCAGAATTGAATATGGCGTCCAGCCACCCGCCCTGCTCCTTCTATATGGTCCAGCAGTGTCATGGCGGCTCTACGCGGCCGCGTCATGACGTCACTACGCCATGACGCGTCCGCACATGAAACTTCACCCGCCGAGTATGTGCTCAGTGTTGCCTGCGAGGCGCTGCTCAGCTGCTGGACGGACTTGTAGACAGCCAAGCCGGCCCATCTGTCCATCGGCCCTTCTGGCAAATGCCAGAAGTGCCAGATGGCCAGTCCGGCCCTGGGGGGTAGTAACAGTTCAGTTTCCTGATTGGAGGTGATGTGGGACAGACCTGGGTGTGGGTACTGTCCCACATGTATAAAGAAAAAATTAGTCAAATAATATCCTAACTGGAGAAAGAATTAAAAGTCATGCACGATCTGTTGATAGTAAATAATAAAGTTGCAGGTGTTGCGCTCTGGAGGGGCGGCGTCCCGTGCCCTCCGGTCCGACAACTTACCCTGTGGTCCTGATTCTCGTCATCCTCTCCGCTATGTGTCTCCGATGGATGGACAAGTCACCTTCTCCGGGCTGCCTGGATCACCAACAATGGCGGGACAGCTGAGTCCCACGCTAACGTGAGGTCACATGGTCCTCCGCTGCCGTTTGGGGGCTCAACTCTCAACGGCGGAGACTGGTCCGGATGATGCTGGTCACGGTGCGTGCCTTGTTACGCCCTCCGTGCAGATGCTCAGTGACCCTGAGAATGGTGAGTCGCGTGTGTAGAAGCGGAACCATAAGTCAAGGGTATGCTGGGGAATGTAGTTTTCTGTGTCCAACTACAGAAAACTACAGAGGGCATAACCAGGCATTCTGTGTAGCGCCTCTCCAGCCGACGTAAGACTTCGGAGAGGTAAGTATTAAAAAGTATGGGTGCAGAGTGTGTGGTGTGGGTCCCCCCTGAACCGCACACCCTGTACCCATTATAGATACGCCCCTGGTTCTTGCAACATAATAAAAATGACAGGGCATGCAAACCACAGTAGATACAATGTATGTACGCAGCGATGGAACAATACGATGTAACAATACATTGCGCACGCTGTATACACTGCACAATCTGGTGTATGTCGGCGTGATGTATCGTTACACTCAGCATATTGCAGCTTGGCGTCATTTATTGGATCGTACTATCTGGAAGACTACCGGGAATGACGAATCGGGGCGTACCTACTGCACGATCTGTATGATATATCGCTCTGACCCGCAAAGGAAGTATATACCGTATGAAGGATCCCATAACGTGTACCCAGCTTAAGACAACTCAAGTACGACTTTATGGGCAAAATTTATCTGTGAGGAGACCTTGAAAACATACACTGTTAAGAGTCCTGAGGACTGAGTATGAGAACTTGTGAACTACACGCTTTGTAAAGGTTATGTTTAAACATATATGTAAAACTATACAATTTCAATGGTGGGGCCCTTTTCACCACTTAACTGAAGTGGTCACATGGGATGCGAATGCAGCCAACTGTGCTTCAGCTGACAAGGTGCGACCACACAGCCCCACTGTCTTTTTGAAGAGGAAATCTGTTCAACACATGTGCAGAACAGGTCTGCTATGACCCCCTCGGACTCTCCTGTGGACCTGGCAATTTCTGACCGGTTTTGCAGAAAATAATCGGCTCTTAGGTGGTTAAATTAGTTTTTCATTGTGATTATACAATGAATCATTTCTTCTTTTCCTGATTAGAAGAGCTGCAAGACTATACCTAAAAATTTAAATCCTGATTGGTGTATCTGGCATAGAAATGTAATGTAGCCCCCACTCTGCAGCTAGAATGGTATCTTGTAGTCTTTGCTGTTAATTTGTCCTGGCATTTGGGCTTTGACTACCTGTCAGATTTCTCTGCCTTGAACACTGGTGACAAAAAAGCTGAAGTCTCCCTCTGACACAGAGCAGGGAAGAAGTGCTGCAAACACTACTCTGTCAGCTGCTGAGATAGAATTCACTTCCCTCTCCCAAGAGACAGTTTAAAGACATACATGTTATTATAGTAAATGTACTGAAAAGCAATGAGGCACTAAGATTAGGACAGAAGGTCATTCCACTGGATATCACCCTTTCTATGCTAGACAGCAATGCAATACTAACTGCTCCCGCTACTAAGAGCGATGTGGAGCGCCGATTCCTGCTTGGTATTGAGCTATAAATACAATTGTGCAATCCTCACAGAAATATAAATATCATGCACTGTCTTGAGAGAAGACGTTATTAATCAGATGGAAATGGACGCCGAGCGCATATAATAGCCTGAGACCTCTGGCTAGAAGACTGAAACCTGTGATTGGTAACTATATAGACAAGTAGCAGCAAAAATAAGTATAATAAATCCCTTAAAACGATAAAGGTGCTATAATACGAAGAAAGATATAAATGATCAAGGATAAAAACTTATAATACAGTAGATATCTAAAATCCTATGAGGAGATTATAATAATATAAACGTGCACTACGCATGTCTGGTACAAATACATTTATTAGAAGCAATCAGGATAAAGTAGAAATGTAAAATTACAACAATAAAATAAATGAGGTTGTGTTACAATTGGTATTGATATAAAAACATTAAAATCTCAGGACAAATGTACAGATAATGCTCAGTTAATGTATGGAGGGACTAAAACCGGTATACAATATAGATACAACATAAAACATGACATATAAATATAAATGTAAGTGGTGTGCAGAGTGATACGCTAGAAGTGTTTTACTCACTCCGCATAAGGGGTCTGTAGAAGTGCAGATAGTCCATGTTCTTTTGTGTCCTGATGGGACTGGAGTAGTGTGGCTGATGTCACTGTCAACCAATGATCCCCACTGCACTTTAGGATATCTGTCCTGTGCGTGTGGTTTGTAGTCAGTGCCGTAATGATAAGAAATAGGGGCTCCGGTCCTATGTAGTAGGAGAGTCTGTGCCTGTTAGTCCCTTTTCTTGGTGTACGAATTACCTTTGTTCTTCGGGTGTAATTCCTCTCTGGAACTGCGGTGTAGCCCTTGAGAGTCCTGAAGTGCTGGGAGTCTGCCGGCAGACTTCCCGAGACGGCCGCGAAGTGCGCTATGCAGCTCGTCGCGATCGATGTATCTGCGAGCGTCGCGTTTCAACTTTAAGAAGCGATCTGCTTTCACATCCGAGGGTCCGAAGAAGTCAAGCCAGGAGGGCCTCTCCATTGCCCCAGTACCCCAGCACTAAGATCATCACCCCGGGCATCATTTATTAACTATTTTTGCCACCCCCCCCACCAGAGATAGATTAGCGGGACGCCACAGTCTACCTAGACTCTTACACTCCATTTACTATTTGGATTGTCTATCACTAGCAGCAGACCCCGCCCACCTACGGGTTATATTCTTTATCAAACTTACTGGAACTGGATGATTATTTAATACCATCATCATACCAGCATCCACTGTTTATCATTATTAATATATTTGCCTTTTTTACTGTTTTGCACCTGTATACTCTTCATATGTTATGGTTTATTTATTTATCTGTGTTATAAGTAAAGTTATTTTATATACTTATATTATTGGGTTCTCATTGTAACCAGCTGAGATAAGACACACACACCACCACACAGGTAATCATTGCTATACAGCTCTATAAACTACAGTCTGAGCGCTACACCGTCTCTATTTTCCATGTTTCTACTGAATAGGTGAGGGTACCCATTGGTTGTCAGCAGCTTACCGCAACCACAGGGCTCAGTGCGCAGGACAAACCCTCTATAAAAGAGAAAAATGGTCATGGTGTACATTATAAGGGCAGAGCTCCTTAATGAGATGTTCCAGATAAGCACATATCTGCTTTTGTGACTCTATCATTTATTGATATAGCGCCACAAAATAACAGCACACTGTACAGAGAATATTTATATCAATTCAAACAACCCCCACGGGTTAACCCGTGCAAACATGGTGAGAACATGCAAACTCCACTCATATAGGGCACTGGTGAGGAATTTAGCTCATGACTGTCCTGTGAACCTAATACTGTCATGTTTTATAACAACCTAAACCGTATCACTTATCTTGTTCTGCATTAAAGTTTGAGCATCTGTTTTAATTCTGTAGACAGCGAAAGACAAAAAGTAATTATAGTAATAATAAAAAGAACAAAAATAACACATATATATATATAGATAATATTTAATCATTCACATCAGCTCCTATCCCGGTGGAGATTACCTTCTATATTCCATACACATATGCTAAGGCTTCAGTTTTATCAGAAGCCAATAAACCTATCAGTATGTCTTTGCAGTGTGGCAAGAAAGCGGAGCACCCGGAGGGAACCCACGCAGTAACGGGGAGAACCTACAAACACCACACAGAAAGGCCCCGTCCTGTTCAGAAGCAAACCCATGATCCTAGCACTGCTGTGAGGCAACAATACTAACCATGGTGCCACAATGCTGTCCACGGAGAATGTTATGTTTAATTTATTTGTTAACTTTTTTCATCGTCATATTTTTATTTTGTTTACCAGAGGAGACTTTGGTGATTATTATCATCAAGCAGTTACAATACAAAGGAAATAACATATTTCTCGTGTCCTCCTAAAGTGTCACCTGGAGCAAGAAAAGGTGCAGCCACCGAACACAAAACTGCCCCTGGATGTTGTGAGCCGTAGATTCTGCATTACTCTCTGTCCCCCAAATATAGTATACATATATATGGGGACAGATAATATATACCCCTGTGCATTCTTAATGTTATCAGGAGAATTACAGCAAAGACAAATCATAAATTACAGCAAATAACGATTCCAAGGAAATTGAGCCAGTAATATAGATTACTATAGTAAATTGTGTCACTTGATACTCCAAAGAGTTTAGAAAGATGGGGAGTCCCTAACTGGTCCTGCTGCCTTCAGATCCCAGTTGACGGCTGACAGCTGTTTCTCCACGGCTTCAGACAACGAACTGAGGAGGGATCTGCTCTCCAATTTGCTGATACTGAGCTGTGCCACCTGCGCTGCGTGTGTGACAGGGCTGACATGCCATACCAAGAGGATGGGGGAGTGCGAGTGACACTTTTTATTCATGGCGCTGAATGCCCTTGTAATGATCAGCCCTGCTGGATGTATCTGTGCTAAAGCAGCCCCTAAGACAGAACACAGGCAGCTCTTTCCACTGGCTTATTAGGTGCTCCTTGCAGCCTAACGAAGAGAGCAACTGCCGGGAAATCTGACTGTCAAATCAAATCCTCCAGGGCAGCTCCTGTGCACAGCATCTTCTCATTTATACAGCAGAGTGGTATTAATGTAAAGGTGGAGAGCACCTGGGACTTGCTGCTGGTCATTGCTGCAGCAAGGCAGGCCCAGCACTGCGTGTCACTCACTAATCACGCTGCTCATGGATGTCTGCAGCTGCTGCTGTAACACACATAATAGAGGGCACATGGGGAGACTGGAGACCCTGGCTAACGCTTCCCCCGGTGATGTGTTCTCTCAAAGTGCTGAAACAAACGGAAAACATGCACAATATGTTGCCTCCTCAAAAATAGCCCCATGCGTTTATGACATATCATGGACATGCAGCATCAGCACAATAAATGCAAATATATGAGACACAGAGTCAACAAGATGGGCTCTTGCTTCCTAGGAAGCCTCATGGATCAGAGATGCAGAACTAAAGGCTGTAAGGGGTCAGGGGTCATGTAGCGTGGCATACAACCAATGAACAGGTCCTGAATATACAGGATAAATTCACTTATTCTATCCTGCTGGGCAACATAGTAATGTGAAATAAAAATTCGTAGAGAACTACAGCAAAACAGGACAGTCAGACGTTTACTGAAAACGTATTGCATGATAATGGCATATTATTATGGTTATATGACTAGTTGATACTAGTGTTTTATGAGGGCGACTCGGAGTTGTCAGGAGGCGTCCTGTATAAGTAATGTCTCCTGCCAGCTCCTGTAATCCGCAGCTGCGTCCAAGAATGCAGCCATTGAATCATCTGCGAAAACATCGTCCGTAACCCTCAGATCACGCAGGATGGCTGGTGTTTTCACTCTGCCAAAGCCAGTGAATATGCGTTGGAGACGCAGCCACTGGCTTCAGCACACCGTTAAAACAGGGCAGACGGGCCCCCATTATCAAGAGTGATTTCTGGCATTCCCCCGCCTACCCAAACGGCTTAGGGAGGACTGCGGCTGCCAACAGTAGTCAGTGATCGGCACATGGCCAGTACAGATTCTGCGTATGTGCCGATCCTTAAACATTGGAGTGTACGCAAAGCGTCAGGCTTGCTTACAAGTTTGAATAAGGCCGTGTCCGTAGAATAAATATGGAGCATTACATATGAGAATATTTGATGTCATAGTGGATAATGCCACAATCACCTAAAGCAGTGTTGGCTAACCTTGACACTCCAGCTGTTGTGGAACTATATATCCCAGCATGCCCTGCCACAGTTTTAGCATGCCCTAATAGCAAAACTGTAGCAGTGCATGCTGGGTTATGTAGTTCCATAACAGCTGGAGTGTCAAGGTTAGCCAACACTGACCTAAGGCAATGCTTCGCAACTTTCTTGAATCACGGCGGCCTAGAGTATCAGCAATTTTTTCATGCCAAACAGAGTCCAAAAATCTCTTATTGAGAAATTCTGAAAAAATATTAAATGAAGTAAATGGTGGTTATAGGTCATCCTTAGGGTCAGGTAAGTGGTGATGGACAGGGTTGTGCTTCTGCTTGTCCACATATTTTTGTTAGGCAAAACCAGTTTGATTTGGTCCTAAACCACCAATCTGTGGAACTAGGGCCGTAGCTACTACAGTAGGGTGCAGGGAGTGCGGATGCTATGGGGCCCGGCCCTTTCCTGGCACAGAGTTACACTGCCATCTCCTGAGCTTTTTATTCCCACCAGAGTGCTGCTGCAGGGCACCTGCTGTCACTGGTTGGGCCGTCTTCATCTCTCCTCACTGACTGATTTATTAGTGAATCATTGCCTTCTTATATGCCACGTTATACATCAACAAATAGGAAGACTATATCATTTATTTATTTTTTTAAGATATATATTTTCACTTTTAATACTTACTAAATACTAATCATCATTCATTTAATTCTGAATGTCAGCTAAGTAGGCAGATATTGCAAATATGACATCATATACAAACAAAATGTATAAACTGCTAAATAAATTGCATACAGTATGTGCATATTATTTAGCAGTTTATGATTGGAAATCATCTAATATTGCAGTATCTGCCTACCTAGCTGAAGTATTAAAAGCTAATATATATATAAAATTATATAGTCTCACTAATCCAAATGTGTATGATATAACGTGGCCATAATCCAATACTACCCTATGTTTAACTGGTGCCATTACTGCACCCCTGGCTATTCCTTCTCCCTGGGCCCAAGATAGTAGACGTGCTGACCTGAAGTAGCACACAGGGCTCAGGAAGTGAACGTATTATATCGTAATAGAAATTCAAAAATGGAATAATTTATTTCCATTTAATTATTGTATATATACGATTTTATTAGTTATCTTACACATAATAGGCGGACCCAAATGGAGAAATGACTATTCACAATTTATATTGTGGGGAATGTAATCTCTGGCTGCAGCAGAGCAGTAGTAGGTATTATCTTGCTGAACGTACACAATGGGCAGTCCTGGTCCTGGCCATGTGGCTATGTAGAAATAGCAGCACTAGGAATCAGAGTGAACTGGTTCCAGGGAAATCGGTATGTAATGCGGCAGCCCGGTGGGTTGAAATCCTGACAGGTACAGTTAAGTAACCTAACCCTCCCCTCTCCCCCCCTAACCATTCCTTAGGGGTACCTAACACTAACCTCCCCCCCTTAGTGCCTAACCCTAACCTTCCCCCCCAGGGGTGCCTAAGCCTAACTCCTTCTCCCCGCACCCTAAACCTAACCCTCCCGAGGAGGTGCCTAACCATAACCGTCCCCCCTAGTGCCTAACCCTAACCCCCCATTCCCCTAGCCTAACCTTAAGTTCCCCTGGGGGTCCCTAAACCTAACCCCCCATCCTCGGGCTAAGTGTAATACTTACCTGTCAGAGGACGAACGGGGTGGCGGGGTCGGTCTTCTGGCATCGGAATTAATATAGTTGTCGGCATTTCGACGCCTATCTTAAGTCCCGTCGGGCAGGTCATGTCGGGGTTTACACCGGCGGCATCGCATCCGCCGATCTATTAACTACATGCGGTTCCAGGCCTCATGATCATTATACATACCATAAGAGGAAATCCTTGTGTTGTTATCATGGGCTATTACAGGTATTTCTGTTCACAGAAGGCCATGTTACATGCATTGGAGATATGAAACATCTTAATAGATTCATGCAAAGTGGATAGTAAAAGTAACTGCTGTATTAGTTGATTGCAGCCTTAAAATTAAATGGGATCTGCTAATGAAAACAGGGGAGTACAACAATAGTGTCATAGGATTCCTCAAAATTGGCACTAGAAGAAAAAAAAAAGATAAAAGAAAAATGAAGAATACCATTGTACCTGGACAGCTATGTCGCACAGTGGGCGGCACAGCTGCCTCACAGAACTAGGACCAGGGTCCCATCTGTCTGGAGTGTGTATATTCTCAATGTATTTGCATGGGTTTCCTCTCACTGTACCTTGGTGTGTTTTTGAGTGGTAGATAATTTAGATGCAAAGCTCCAATGTGGAAGGGACTGGCCGTGGCAAAGGTAAGCTTTCTTTCAGCTGGGGCCAATCAGCATCACACTGCCTCTTCTATATCTATGTTATTGCCCCCTCCGTAGCTCTCTCATTGCTCTGTCCTTTCTCTATTAAACTGCCCATTCATAGATCTAATTGCTCCCTCCATATCTATGTCATCAACCCTCATGCTCCTCTTACCTTTTCAATGGGTGCTTGTCTTCAGACACCCTCCACATGCGGCATGGAGGCCAGAAGCCCAGTCCTCACCGCCCTCACTTTGCTTCGCCCCTGAAGACATACATTATGCTCTGTACAGAATTGTTCAATATGGGGGAACATACTGTAAATAAACAGTAAATAGCTGACCTAGCTAAAACCAAATCTTTATTATCATAATCCCTGCTCTCAGGTTAACTGGGTAATAAGATGCTGCTGTCATTTTTTAGGAATGCGTCAGTTTAGGAAGAACCTAATGTATTTGGGCTTGTTTCCCCTATGTTATAACCATGACAGACATATTTCATATGCTACCAAGTAAAACTGAAAAACTTTACTAGTGGAAGACACTACTGCAAAAAACACCCCTCAGCAGTGGTTCCCAAACTTTTTTGAATCACGGCGCCCTAGAGTATCAGCATTGTTTTCATGGCACCCCTAAGCCAAAAGTTTCTTATAGAGAAATTCAGAAAGAAATGTAGTAGTAAAGTGAAGTAAATTTTGCTGACCTGTCATCCTTTGGTTCAGTTATGTGGTGGTGGACAGGTTTGCGCTTCTGTTAGTCCATATATTTACATTACATTGACCAGAAATAAGTTGATTTGGTGTAGGACCACCAACCTGAGGCACCCCTGCAAGTGTCCCAAGGCACCCCAGGGTGCCACGGCGCACAGTTTGGAAACCACTGCCCTACAGCCATGGCCAAAAGTTTTGAGAATGACACAAGTATTCGTTTTCACAAAGTTTGCTGCTTCAGTGTTTTTAGACCTTTTTGTCAGATGTTACACTGAAGTAACATTACAAGCATTTCATAAGTGTCAAAGGCTATTATTGACAATTACATTAAGTTTATGCAAAGAGTCAATATTTGCAGTGTTGACCCTTCTTTTTCAAGACCTTTGCAATTCGCCCTGGCATGCTGTCAATCAACTTCTGGGCCATATACCGACTGATAGCCGCCCATTCTTGCCTAATCAATGCTTGGAGTTTGTCAGAATTTCTGGGTTTTTGTTTGTCCACCCTTCCACTTGAGGATTGACCACAAGTTCTAAATGGGATTAAGGTCTGGGGAGTTTCCTGGCCATGGACTCAAAATTATGATGTTTTGTTCCCCGAGCCACTTAGTTATCACTTTTGCCTTATGGCAAGGTGCTCCATCATGCTGGAAAAGGCATTTTTCGTCACCAAACTGTTCTTGGATGGTTGGGAGAAGTTGCTCTTGGAGGAAGTTTTTGTACCATTCTTTATTCATGGCTGTGTTCTTAGGCAAATTGTGAGTGATCCCACTCCCTTGGCTGAGAAGCAACCCCACACATGAATTGTCTCAGGATGCTTTACTGTTGGCATGACACAGGACAAAGACTTTTGGAGGACTGCCTGGTGTCAAGAAGGGCAGCAAAGAAGCCACTTCTCTCCAGGAAAAACATCAGGGACAGACTGATATTCTGCAAAAGGTACAGGGATTGGACTGCTGAGTACTGTGGTAAAGTTATTTTCTCTGATGAATCCCCTTTCAGATTGTTTGGGGCATCTGGAAAAACGCTTGTCTGGAGAAGGAAATGTGAGCGCTACCATCAGTCCTGTGTTATGCCAACAGTACATGTGCTCCAGTTATAAGGGTACAATCTACTTTTTATTTTTTTAAATGAGTATTTTTATAAACTTACAGAAACATTCACTTTTGAAGCATGATTACACATCATGTAAAATGCACTTTCAATAAGTACATATTGTGGAGAGAGGGGTTGTCTCTCACCTGAATTGCCCACTTTCTGGTGGGATAAGCTCCCTCCAAGGGAAAAAAAGACCGGCACATTCTGCACCTGCAATAGAAGTTTGGAACTCCAGGTTTTCTGGGCTGCACAGCTCAAACTGGAAATATAGAATTCTGGGTTTTCCAGGTCGCCCAGAGCCAGCAGTACAGGAAGGGTTTAAAACTCTCACACACCTGTTGCTCCTTGCCCTGATGCTGTCTAGCGGCCAGGTAATAGGACTAAGTGTCTGTAGTGCCAGGGTCCAAGGGATATGCTGGGAGAGCATGGCCAATTGTGGCTGCTTACTGCAAAGCATGAGGAGTGCTGTGACCTTTTAGGTTTAGTTCAGAGGTTCCCAAACTTTTTTGAATCTTGGCGCACTAGAGTAACACCACTGTTTTCACGGCACCCCTAAGCCAAAAGGTTGTTATTGAGAAATTCAAAAATTGTTTTAGTAAAGTAGTAAAATGAAGTAAATTGTGCTTACCTGTCATCCTTAGGTTCAGTTATGCGCTTGTGGACAGGTTTCAGATTCTGTTTGTCCACATATTTACATTACAGTGACCATAAATAATTTGTTTTGGTGCTGGACCACCAACCTGAGGCACCCCTGCAAGTGTCCTGAGGCACCCCAGGGTGCCACGTCGCACAGTTTGGGAACCACTGGTTTAGTTGTTTATTTGTGTTATATGGTTGTGTGTGTTCAGGCCTAAGCTCATGTACGCTAAGTGCAGTGTCTGCTGCCATTAAAAGACACTGCTTTACAGAGTACCTGCCTGTCTGGATTCCTCATTTCTACACCCTGTGTTACAATATATAGAGACATGCTATAGTACAATCTGTAGAGCTGGGTAATTCAGGGCTGAGGAGAATATAACATTGACACTGACACAGATATATTACAATTTTTTTTATGTAAACCCACACAGTAATTGTGCAATATATTATAGCTTACATCTGCAATGGATTGCTCTAATTCCCCGTTCTGCCAACGGCAGGAAATTGTGGCATCTAACATGTTGGATAACCTGAAAACTGGACAAATCAGCTAGTCAGAGATTTTTAACATGTTGAATTTCCCTGATAGAACGCTGATAAATGATGTTCATGGATCTGTGTTTTTGAATGTGCATTGGCGTCAGGAAGTTGCGGTGCTGATGTATGGCCTACATTAGTTAATAATGCTTGGACGCTCACAGGCAACTTTGACTTTAAAGTCATGTAGATTGACTAGCTTCCAAAGCATATGGAGACACCGGGCATCGTGCACATATTTTTTTCAGATTTCAGAAGACAATTTCTGCTGTCATATAAAAATCTCTCATGACCAAGAATTGAGTTAACTTGGACAACCCATTCTGAGAAAGAGGCGAGACAAAAGCCATCCAGCGTCTATCTATGCCAACCTTTGCCAACATACATCGATTGGTAGCGTTCTACTGCTGGAGCACAGAGTCCTCCCTGCCAATTCCAAATATACATATCCCCAGATTATGAAGAGGAATATGTACTCCCGTTTTTATAATACAGTGTATCACCAAATACCAAGATTTGGAAATTTCAGGACAGTCCCATAACAGATGCCAAAAATATTCCCAAGGAGTCCCACATTTAGGACAATCAGTACTTTCTCCCCTCTCTAGTTTAGCCAGTGTAACCGGAGTTCAATAAACTCAGTCAGGGGCGTATTTATAATGGGTGCAGGGTTACGCGCACCCTGCACCCATATTATACTTACCACTCAGGATTCCCACGTCAGCACCGGTGTCAGCGTTGTAAAAAAAGACACCTGCTAAATGGCAGCTACGACCACTTTCCCGGCGTTTTGCGAATGCGCAGAATGGAAAACACAAGGAAAATGGCTGCCGCTGCCATTTTCCCGGTGACCTGCGCATGCGCTGTAGACTCTGGGCACACTCTAGTGCCCAGAATCTATCAGTGCGACGCTGCGCTCAGTGCTCTGCTGGCTGCCAGACTGAGAGGAGGGGGCCCATGACGAAGACTGCAAACGGGCCCTCTCCTCTCTTGAAACACCCCTGAACCCAGTGGAGGATAAAAGCCTTAATTTGTTGGAATCTCGCTAACGCAGTGACTTTATGGGTGAACTCAAAACAATAGACTAATCTTCATTCCTCAGTATACCCAAATTAAATGTCCATTTATCGTGCACTCTTCACAATGGGTCACTAGCCTCTCCACCCAACAAATAGGAGTATACATTAATACATTACAATTTAATCTCCGCAGATTTATAGAGATGGATTTTCCTGGTCTGAACCCTGACTATTTCACCAATACCACCAATACTAGTGGTCAGTATTTTAGCAAGAATGTTAATATTGGTGGACAATAGGGAAATGAGAAAGTAACAATCAGAGCATACAGGATCCTTTCCCGGCTTTAGGGAGCACAATTATAAAATCCTCTGACATTGACGGTGGAAGACGGCCATATTCCAACAGGGAATTAATAATTTCCAATAGTTTGGGAACAAAGAAAAGGACATGAATTTTATAAAGTTATATGGGGCAAACTTTATTCTTGGCAAAGGCACTACTGCAGAAAAACCCAAGATGTGCTTTATGGTCATATGGGTACAATTTTTACAAAATTCTGTGCAATAAGGTCTCAATGTACTCTGAGCCTGATTCAGCACGGATCGCAGCTGCGATTGCAATGAAGCTGCGAAAATATGCTAATGTCTGCCACTACTCAGCCAGCATAGAGATTGCCACTACTGCCTTCTTACATCTGTAATACCTCGCAGTCCTGCGTAAACATCGGCTTCGCACGCACAATTACAGCGGGTCTGACCTGTCCCAGAATTTGCAAGTCTCGTCGCACGCAGTGAGTACTCACGCTATGTAGGCAAACACAGTGGCCAATTTATGCGGCCCATGGAACGGCGTTCACACGGACAGGAACCGTGCGTTTCTGTAACCACTCCCCCATCCCCAAACACTCACGACCTGTCACTCACTCTGCGATGGATTGCACAGTGCGTCCATAATCGCAATGTGATCGCCCTGCATGCGCAGTACGCAACAATTGGCCGATCTGCGTACGCGGTTGCAATTGCGATCCATGCTGAATCAGGCCCTCTGTTACTTATACATAACTTAACATACACAGAACCTCAAAGCTGCTATAGTACTCTATATACAGCTCTGCACAGTTTTGGAAATATACTAACTGCATCAGCAGCATATGTGCCTACTCTACTACAAGTCCTCACCACCAGTAGTGTGTACTTGCAGCTGCCCAGTACCAGGTGGATAAAGATATGCTTCCTAATAGGCATATATATGCTTACTCGCTGGTCTACATGGCCCGTATTTACATAAATATTCTCCCCTCTTTTCCTCGTTGGTTGTAAAAGTTGATACATTCAATATGTGCATGGGTCTGTATAGCGTCATATGCATGGTCACTTGTGGACAGTGCAAAATATGCTATGCAAATTGGCCTAGCAATGACTCTATACATAAGCCCCAATGTCTTTTATGCAGTCGGTCATAAATAGGAATAAATGTGATTAATATCGTTGATTTGTAGGGTGCCACCATGCTGTACATTGGCGAAAACAGGGCATACATAAAATAGGGACATGCAAGGTAGACAAAAAATGAATCTAGACATAAAACAAGTTATAGGGAAAGCCCTGCTCCTGGGTTTGATTACATACTAATTGGAAGAGTACGCAGCTGAAACAAGAGGAGCAAGTGCTGCTGAAAATGGTGATTGGGGCAGTTGTTAGGGTGTATTGGATGGTGGGAGTAGTATAAGTTCTAACAAAGAGAGAAAGGGTCTGATCTGGCACGGTAGTAGCCCAGGAGAAGTTTTGAAAGGTGGAGGGGGTTACCATAGTTAAGGTGAGTCACAGATCTAAGAAAGCGAATACTTTGTGATCAGATTTGAAGTGTATGAAGGGGTGGTGCTACTGAGCGCTTTGTCTGTAAATATGGGTTATTTTGTTTTTACTCTGGAGGACACGAGGAGCCAGGACAGGAATTTCAGGGGGGTGTTGCAGATGTATAGCAGTGATGTAGGAAGATCAGTCTTGATGCGGCATTTAAGGTGGATTTAAGTGGTAGAGTTGGGTAAGAGGGATGCCAGAAAGGAGGAGGTTGCAGTAGGTAAGGCAGGAGAGGAGGAGAACTTGGATAAAAATGTTGGTAGCTTCTCGGGTAAGAGAAGGGCATATTCTAACAACATGTCTAAGGTGAGACGTCAGGCCTGTGACAGAGGCTGGATGTGAGGAATAAAGCAGTGGGCACAGTCAGCAGTGACACGAAGACAGCAGTCAAGGGAGATGGTGGAAATGGCGGTCTTAGTGATGGCACATTGAGAGGAAACAGTGACACTGGGAGAACAGAAGACATTAAGCTCTATTTTTAGTTTACCTAGTGATGCAACAAGGGACAGTCTGCCACTCCTAAATTTATGCTGTCATCAGCCCGGGGTTTATAAGACCATTCACAAACTCAGACCTGTGTACTCAGGAACATTATTGTTACATTTTAGGAATACACAACAGAACGGTCACATGTTACAAGCTCCATTGACATTCCCAATATGCCAACTCTCAACAAGTATACAGTACTGTATATGTACATACAAATACAGCATACAGTTATAAGGATAGTGGCAGTAACAAAACATATTGTTGTCTAACTGGGTGTAATATAGTGACGGGGGGGAATTCAATTAGCTCCGTTAATTTTTTTTCACAATTCAATTACATTCCGTTTTTTTGTGTGGAAAAAAAAAGGTGAAACAAATATCTTCCGATAACTGCTGGCTTCGGTACTAATTGAATAGCCCCTGGGGAATTAATTAGTTGTGGTAAATTACTGAGGCTAATTGAATTCCCCCAATGGTATCAATATGTATTCAAATAAAAAATGTTTTTGTTCTTCTCTGACTACCAATATACAATTTATTTTTTTAATCACTACAGACCCCCAATGACAATATCTCTCGTCTTTTTTTTTTTTTTTTTACAGATCCACTTCGTATAAAATAAATATTGAAAACGCATTGCGTATTTCTGGACACTACTGGTAAAGTAAAAATACATTAAATATTTTTTGCAACAAGTTTTTAAATTGAAAGGTCACAGGAATACAAAAAATAAATAACTTCAATGATTTACTGAACAATAAAAATGTTGTCAGTGACTTGTTGATGAGCGTATGTTAACTCAATTGTATTGTTATCATGTGTTGATGTACCTTTGAGGTTTGTATTACACAATATAACTATTTATAAAACTATATTGTATTAGCCCTTATTTTTCTTTTTACTATTTCCCCTAGAGAAAGTGGCCATTTATATTTTTGTCTAATATAATTTCTTTGCATGAGAATGAGTACATGCCTACGTACTCTGTTTAGGATTGTGAATAAAACGTGAATTAAAAAGGTAACAAGTAACGTGCGCTAAACACTGAATTCCTAAACAGGAGCCTGGATCTGTTACTAGATTCTTGTGAACTAACTGGTGTTACTTTCTGTTTACATCCTGCCCGCTGATTTCTACGTGCTGCAAGTTTTCACGTCTCTCGTTATGGCCCGTTGGTAAGTTCATTCTATTAAAAATACAGAGTGGAATACTAAAATGATTGCAGTGCTTTGCAAAATATATAGTTTATATGAAAACAAACATCTGTCAGAGGTAAACAGTCACAGTAATTAGACTGGGCAGTCATACATGTCAGAACTATCCTACATACAGTATTTGGAAAATATCTTACCAACTAGTCTTCTAGTAAGCTGGTTGGAACGATAATTGTCCATTTGCTCCCACATTCTAGAAAATGGCTGAAACAGTTGTCGGGATGCCGCTGGTCAGAATACTGACAGCCAGAATACCGACACCCATAGGGAAGACAGTTAAGTGTTTTACGAACCCCTACCCTAACCCTCACCTCCCCCCCTAGTGCCTAAGCCTAATCTCCCCCTCCCCGCACACTAAACCTAACACCCCCTCCCACGGTGCCTAAACCTAACCTCCCCCCTAGTGCCTAAACCTAACCTCCCCCTCCCCGCACCCTAATCCTAACCCTCCCTCTCCGGTGCCTAACCCTCCCCCCTAATGCCTAACCTTAACTCTGCACCCTAACCTCCCCGTAACGCCCCGATACTTACCTTTGGGATGCCGGCGGTCGGGATACTGGTGCCGGGATCCCGACCGGTCGTGATTTCGGCCCCGGTATTCAGACCGTCAGCATCCTACACGCCGGGATGCCGATTACATCCCGTTCTAGCTAGGGAGAGAAACTAACAAGGTGAAATAACATTGATAGTATTATGAGACACACACACAGTAAGCAGTATGCAGTTCAGTACAAATAGCTAATAACATAAGGACTGATTCAAACTTCCAAGCACCAACCTGAAGATTTGTGTACAACTCCGATGTTTAGATTGGCACATGGGCAGGATCTGTACTGCGCATGTGTGCCAATCACTAACTGTGACGGCGGTAACAGTCCCCCCAAGACGCCCAACTGCGGTGTCTCAGATCTGCCACTTGCATACAAAGATGCAACAATTGGTCACATATCAGTCAATCAACAAACTTCAGAGTAACTTAGTATGGCTGTCAGAACATCGGAGCTTTCACAACTGCGTAAAGGATCGCAGTCGCAGGTGTGCTTCAGACATGCCTGCATTTTAGTCGCCACCTCACCGTTACCTTCCATAAACGATCCCTGCTTGCCAATCACTTTACGAATAAATCCGCACTGCGACCGCTGTCACAAGACCACCACTGCACATGTGCGGTACACACAGTATAAAAACCATCACACAACAGCGTAAACATTGCCATTGCGTCAGTCTCTGAATCGGGCCCATTATTATAACACGGGTGTAATTGTTGGGGTGGCAAAGGCAGCCCCAACAATACAGTGCAGGTTTATAAAAGTGGAGATGTTGCTCATAGCAACCAATCAGATTCTAGCTATTATCTAAGGTGCTAGATAAATGATGAGTAGAATCTGATTGGTTGCTATGGACAACATCTCCACTACTATTTACCCGCACTTTAGTAAAAATACCCCCTAACCTCAATACGCCATGCGGAGTGAGGCATCTGGCACGATTGAGCTGCCAGATGACGTGACTAGGCCTGCGAGTAAAATGAGCGGATCCTGTGTGGATACGGGTGTGGTATAATCTATTTCCAATAAGGAATATTGTGACTCACTTTCATCATGATCTATTTGGCACCTACATCATTGGAAAATGACACTAGGATATACATTACAGATGTGCCCTCATTCACCCAGCTTTTCTGCTCTATATGAGGCATGACGCTTGGCACAACTTAAGACGCTTCACCAAGGTTAGCGATTCCTTCTTTTTCCTTAATTTTGCATCTTATTAACATTGTAGCAACATACAAAGTCGCTTACAGTGTACTAAGGGCTTGATACCGATACAGATGTGGACGCTCTTTCGATGTTCATGCAGTTGAGTGATTATCGGTGGACTGTGCATTATCGGTGGACTGACTGTTACGACAGCTGCAGCTATCAATTTCGACAGCTGCAGCTGTCATTCCCCTACCACTACAGCAGGCACAGCACCGTCCCTGGCTGCGGCGGCTGCCGGCTCCGGGCTGCACGTGAGATCTCGCGCATGCCCAGTGGAGCTGGCCAGGAAGGAAGACTCAGCGCATCAGCAACTATGTTTATGCATCTCGTCAGTAGTGCTGGAAGCAGGAAGAGTTATAGGGACACGATCTGTGCCGCTATAATACATCTCCCCATAAGTCACTCGCACAGTGTCAGTAATCAGTGCACCCCTGCATTACACAGTTGTCACATTACTGATGCAAATAAGATGATTATTTAAGAAAATAATTCTAGTGGGATGTTTGGTGCCACTAAGGCGTAAAATCAGTGGTGCGCCAAACGGGGCTACTTGGTGCAATTTGAGCAAAGGTGTATGTGGAGACATCGGTTTTTCTACGCATAACTGATCACTTTCCCTCACTTCATCATTGGGCATACAATAGTCCAGCTAGTGAAGTTCTGTGACTGTTGGGAGTGCAACTTTGTAATGTAACAGAACCCCTCAGTAACTGCTTGCCTGACTGTTATCCCTGTGTGATGTGACTGCACTGACACCTTCACCCATACAGGCTCCAAACTCTGTGCTGTTATTAACACCAGGCTGTGTGCTAACATACACACCCCATTCTATCCAGCTGTGCTGTACGTTCTGCCTGCAATCTAATCCGCTCTCACAGACACTGAGACAGTCAGGATTTGGTAAGGGAACAAGGCTGAGATAGAGAAAGAAAACACGGCTAAAATTATACAGTTTAGCTAAAAACATGTCAGAACTGATCCTGAGCAATATAAAGATATTTTACAGTACACGTCATATTTCTTTATCTTCTTCTGTTTGATACCTGATCTGCTGAAGGAAACGTCTCTCAAAATCTATTAAACCATTTGCTATTGTAAAAGGATCTTTTAGAACATTTCCTCTTCAATCAATCAGAATTGAAACCTAACCCCTAATTTTCCCACAGATCAATCAATTAGGTGAATGTTGAAGTGGCACAGCCCCGGGGCTGTTTAATATGAAGCTTTGCATCTCGCTGTGAGTACTGGATACCGGCTCAGTGATGGGAGCTGCAAGCACTGGAGAAGGCATGTAATTCAGGCAGCACTAACGCACATTTAGAATGGGAGAAATGCTAGGAGACTCTTCCGATTTAGAAAACCAGCCTCCTGCACCGTCTTGACTATGAAAGGATGATATTAAGGGAATTGCAGTGAGAAAGGCTTTGAACACTGCTTAGGGCAAAGAGAAAAGAACTTCCATTTGGTTTAAAATCACAATTTAAACAAATATTTACATGCATATTCTCCAGGCGAAAACAACTGCTACTGGTCTGTCAGTGCCCGACACTGCCAGTGTCGTCCCCTCTGGTGACAGAAGGGTTAATGAGGTAAAATCTAACAAGACTGCAAACCCAGGAAAAGTGGTCATCGGTATGTATAGGAACATGTTTATTGATGTTGAATGATTGCATAATGGAAAACGGATGACATTTTTGCGCGGTGCCAAGGGGTGGGCGGTGTTAGAATATAATATGAATATCTAGGAATACCTTTAAAGAACTGAAAATGTTCTGTAAATGGTCCAAGCACAGCCACTTTTAGGGTCCTTCCTGGTGTCTTGTATACAGACTGCTGGAAATTGCAATGTTTTGTTTTTTTATAGATCGGCAGGCAAATAAAGGGTAGAAACTTTCATCATGATTACTTTGGCACCTTTAATTTAATTCACATTGACTCTGTTTTTTTAGATCTCGTTTTAGATCACAATACAAAATTCTATGTTTCAAGAACATTTACTTTTATAGATAGTTTTGCTATAGGGGACCAGAGAGAGATAAAGTATTAACCAATCAGCTTCTGTCAGTTTTCAAACACAGCCTGTAATATGGCAGTTTGGAGCTGATTGGTTGTTATTGTTATTGGTATTTTATCTCTCTCTGAGGATTAGTACATCTCCCCCCAATTTATATAAATTGAATTTCTTATAGTACAGTGTGCACACTACTTTTGTGTTATATTATAAGCTACAGGTGTGAGTCCTAAAAGTATGACTGCATTCTGCAAGATCACTGTGTGTGCAAGCCACAAAGTGCTAATCTTATCCTGAAGACCAGCACACTCACAGCGGTTCAAAGGGTTAAACTGGGAAGAGGTAAAGCAGCTATGGAGTCGGGGTGTTAGGTGACTGATGGACACGAATTTCATTACCATGGAGGGGTGCAACAGAACGCCCACTGGTGATGTTGCTCCAGCTACGGAAGACGTAACGTGAGAAGAGCCCAATTATACCTCAGCTGAGCACTGTTTACTGGATTTTCATCTGCCTGCTGTCTCTGCTCTCTTTCATTCCAGCACAGTGGCTGGCCATTATCACTACTCTTTGTGGGGTGGCTCATGGAGGAAGGCGCAGGGGGGAGGCAGGGAACCTGACAAAGAGAAATCTCTTCAGCTTCTGCTTCCCTTGGTGACCTCTGTCAAGCTTGTAGGCCTTCTGAATCCTGCCACCAACATGCGAGATCAAAATAACAAAGGCTCCTTCTCCCATTATGAATAATTCTGTCTGGACAAAGTCTCCCACATTTTAAAACATTTCTCTGTAAGGTTTCGGTCTCACCTCTCACTACCTTCCAGCAGTGGAGCCCAGTGTATCATTAAGTACAAAGCTATGTACATGTCACATTGTCCTCTCTCCTGCTTGTTTTTCCCAGCTCCCCCCTGAATTAGGGACAGAGATATTCCGTCCCTGGCATACTTTAGGGCTTCATTAAAATGCAGCAAACAGAGCATTTAGATCTCACTCTTGGTGGTTCAATGACAAATATAAGAGTTCTGTAATTAATGCTTTAATAACTAAATCATTGTATAGTGCATTCCAAATCTCTCACTGATGATGTACTTCTGGTGACATCCTAGCTGGGAAAGGGTTATTATTAGTTTAAGTTACTTTGGTCCTGTTAATGCAATATTAAACAGAATAAGCAGCCTTCTCAATGCATGCTGATAATTAATATAAAAGTTAAAGTGCGTATCCACTAGCAGACAGTGGAACAACAGTACAATTACAACATTGTAATCATACAGTTGTTCCTCTTCCCCTGCAGTACCTACACGGAACGATATGTTGTTCAGTGTAGACATCCTCCCTCATCCCTGATAATGGTCACTGTTGTTATCGGCAGATTGACCAGCATCTTCAGGTGATGATTGATGTCAGAAACAACCAGCGGGAGCGCGCATCGCTGGTCGTTTCCGACATTTTCATGCCCGATTTGTGCACGATTAATGAGCGATTGAACGATAAAAATTATCGTTATCGTTCAATCGCTCATTTTAATCGACAAGTGGATACCCACCTTTAGACGCAACATCTGGGAAGAAAACATAGAAGGCGTAGTCAGATTAGAAAGTGTTGATATAAGACTTGAAGACCACGACTGGCATAATGGCGTCTTCATGCCAGGGTTTGGCAGAACAAGCTGGAGTAACAATATTTACAAAGAGAAAACCAGCATTGCAGTATACACTATCTCACTATATTGTATGTCAGGGCTGCCATCCAGTTTTTTATATGGGTATGCAGTCAGGAAGCCGACGGTCGAAATGCCAGGCGCCGGCTTCTCGAATGTGCAATCCCGACAGGGTACTAATGATAGGCGTTGAAATCCCGAAGCCTATCATTATCCCTACTCTGGGAGCCCGACGCCCGGCATACCGAACAAAGGTAAGAGGCGCGGCGGCCGCGGGCAGCCACGCGGGGGGGAGGGTTAGGGGTTCCTGGGGGGGACTTAGGGTTAGGCACACCCCGGGAGGGTTAGGCTAGGGGAAGGGGTGGGTTAGGTTTAGGCATTTACAGGGGGTTAGGGTTAGGCACAAGGGGGGAGATTAGGGTTAGGCACCCCTAAGGGAGGGTTAGGTGGGGGAGAGGGTTAGGTATAGTACAAATACTTACCCTGTCGGATCTTCTAGTGCCGGTCTTCCAGCGTCGGGTTTTGAACCGCTGACCACGGATGGTGTAGGATCCTGTCTCACAGCCCTGAGATTATGAGTTCAATTCCTGCCCAAGGCACGATCTGTGTTGAGTTTGTACATGCTTTCCATGTTTGTATGGGTTTCCTCTGGTGACCTGTTTTCCTCTCACACGCCAAACACATACTGGTGGGTTAATTGGCTACTGACAAAAAAATGAATCTCAGTATGTATGTGTGTCCAAGTGACAGGGAATATAGATTGTACGCTCCACTGGGGCAGTGAAAGACTGAAATATTCTCTAACGCGATGCGCAATATTTGTGCGCTATATAAGTATATAACATATATGCTTTATTACCTGAGGAAAACAATGTAGGCAGCGCTTCAATACAATAAAACATTTATTTTTTGTCTTAAAACAATTTAACATGAATCCATAACCATGTGCTGGCCACACAAGAGTGCAATGCTAGGAAGCAAAGTCAGTGCCAGCTGTTCTGACCACCTTCTGGGTCTCATCAGTATGGGTCTAGGATCTGTTCTGCAGAGACAGGCTAAGAGCTTTCAACAAATATGTATGTGCTCTTTGCAGCTCATAAAAAATACCTGAGCTTTCCTGTCCTTGCCAATATAAACGCGTATAATATACATCCGCCATGCCCTTTAAATCTTTGACTTTACATATATTTGTTAAGTGGATATCTGTTTACATTTGCGCAGTGTGTTAATTCAAACCGGGATGCTTGGAAGTGTGCAGAGCTATTTATCTGTAAGAAGTGTAGGTCAGGAGGTGGGTAATGCACCACTGGCTCTGTACTGTTGTATAATTCCACCTCCATAACCATTAGAGCATTTTAACAGATAATGTTAGGCAACTATCTTACACCGCTAACAAAGCTGCTGTTTAAAGGAAGTTGCTTGCTCAGCAAAGCTTTAGCACATTGAAGAATTTCAGACATGGTGAATAGCAGTTTATTCATTTATTTCAAATATCATGTGCAGAATAAGCTATTTTCAAATGGGATATTGAATGAGGTCTTAAAAAAAATACTTTTAAAATTTCGTATCTAATAAATATGAAATCTTTGCTTTACTGTGTAAAGCCGCACATCCACTAGGCGACTAGGGAAAGACAGTGCGATTACATCGTAATCGTACCGTCGTTCCCCATCACCTGCAGTGTCCTACACTGAACGATTAGTCGGTCAGTGTAGGCCACCCTCCCTCATCCCTAACCATGGTCAATCTGTCGTTACTGGCAGATTGACTGGAATGTTCGGGCGATGATTAATGTCGAAAACGACCAGCGGGAGAGCGCGGCGCTGGTCGTTGCCGAAATTATAGTGCACGATTTGTGCACAATTACTGAGCGATTGCATGATTACGATGTCGTAATCGTGCAATCGCTCATTAATATCTGCTAGTGGATGTGCGCCTTTATAACTGTCACATTGGACAGATACGAAGCAGTGGGATTTAAAACGGCAATAATATTGAATGCAAAACTGGGCTTATTTAGCTTTTAATATTATTGCTGTTTTAAATGCCACCGGCAAAGCCGCAGAAAATTGGGGCTTTTGAAAACTAGACACTTCGTAAATAAAGCCCAGAATCTCCAGTTCTAGCCCAAACAAAGCTCTGTTTACATGCATATATTACGACTGTGATTTAAGTAATGATTTTACCACAATTTCCCTCGTATTAGACTTTTCAAAACATAAATTAATCAGGAAAAATTTCAAATGGCCGTTAATGGAAATACCGAGAAATTAAGTTACTTGTTGTTAAGTTTAGGAAACATACACAGACAAAACATAGATAGTTTGAACCCAAAACGCCCATCCCCCATCTAGTTAACCTGTCAAATAATAATAAAAAAAAGCAGCCAAGACTAGGACAGCTAGCTGCCGGCTCGCTAACAGAAAAGCTGATTAAAAATGTTCAAGCGGCAGCAGCTTGCAGACCTTTCCAGCGAGAATAAATAGAGTATATGCAAATGTGTTTGTCACTCTGACAGCGTGTCTCAATTAAGGCATCTTACTGCTGTTGCTGGATTCAGGAGCTGCAGTCGTACAGCCAGGAGAAACTGCATTAGTGATACATGGGGCTTGACCTTAATCCGCATGCATGCATTTGAAAAAAAAATCTGCCTCTTCTACATAAACTAGCATAATGCCAAGAGATATGTAAAACAAGTGAGAAAGGGAGAGGGGGGGGACATCTCTTCCTCTCTGTGTTAGAGACGCATAGAGGCAAAGCTTCTGTATCTTTTAATTGTGTCGCCAGCTCGCGTGCATAGTAATGCTATATGACTTTAAACGGAACCATGGCTAATGATGACATTAAAGTGTGGTGTGTTGCCTAAAATTGTGTTTGTTCTCTTCTATGTGAAGCGGCGAAACATTGGTTCCCGGATACAGGAGAGGATAATATTGTTTGTGAGGGACTGAAAGAGATCATATCTTTGTACATCCTATATAAAATCCACATATATTAAGGTAAAACGCTTTAGCCACATTTAAAGTGAAAAGAACCTGTGTAGAAATGCAACAAAACAAAAATGGATGTGAATACGATTAACAGGGGTTTGCTTACAATCAATATATACATAGATAGTGCGATACAGCCAATTAGGACATGAGGTGCTGCAATGGCTATGCTGAACACAACGTGCTACTTATTGCCTTATACACAAAACACATGTTAATAGAGATTGTTTTGTAAACACTACATCCTATATTAGGGCACCCTAGACCATTGTGCATTCCCCAACTTAGGTCTTTATTGTATTAGCTGCATACAGTATTCATAATTATAGTATAAGAGGGATTTCCGCTGCAATTTGATTACAGAATATCCATTCAAAGCATATTCCAATATTTGTGTTTTACTTACTGTATTATAACCAGGAGCTTCCTGACACTGGAAAGGACATGGTATTATAAGTCATTTTCTCGTCTTTCAAAGCTTATTACAGCTCATGAAAAAACACAGACAAGATACTATACATCAACACTTGTAGTTCCTTACCCTGAGAACATGTAAAACTGACAATCACAACATTGAAAGCAACCACAACAGTACACAATTTACAAAATTCACTATACATGTGTCCTCATACATCTAGCGTTATTATGCCATACGCGGTGAGACGCCGGCCGCGACTGAGCCGCTGCTAGAGATGATTTAGCGCACTGTTTTTTGCTTTAAATTTGGCAACTTATCCGCATCGCCGATGCAGCGAAAACGCCAATCAAAGTGTGCCAGAGGCGCTGGGCTGCGACCGTAACCGCACAGGAATTTGTTTTAAACACGTACAAAGATGAAGCACAACAAAACATGGCGTAAAATAGAAATGTGGCACATCTAATTAATCAGTGTAATCTAGCCAAGTAGTTTAGTTGCATCCAGTTGTTTTTGCTACGCAAATACGATGAACATTTTGAGTGAGAAAGACGTTTGGCGTGGCCAAGTCGCCCAGGGCCTGGGGGCTGTTTGGCGTGACTGAAGCCACAGAGTATGAGGACATATCTGTATCCATAAATAAAAACCTGCTGTAAAACTTGAGCCAGTAGAGTTAATAATGAAAAACATAAGTAAATAATCAAAAAATTCTCTCAGTGATGATTTCACATAACTATATTCTGTTGTTCCTTCTAAACCAGTAGATGGACATAAGCACAGAGAATCATTATACTGTAACTTTCTTTCCGCCCGACTACTGTCCTTCTTAATCTATGAGTTCCACTAGGTGGTGTCTTGACTTCATGAATGTACAGCTGTAAGATTATGTAACGGAAAATACTGTGTTGCTCAGATTCTTTTCTCTACCTATGATCAATGATTCATATGAAGATGCCAATAACTATCTTAATTAACACTGAACACTTTTTTGAGCTGTGAATAAATGTGAACCTACAAGATAGGCATAACAAAGACAAGCTATGTGCTGCAGACGCAAGTAGACATCTCTATTTTTTATTTTGCTTCCTGCCAACAAAACTTGCCGTCTGAGGGCGGGATGTGGCTTCTGTACACCGTGCAACACTTTTATATAGCTATAGAGCTTTGGATCTGTGCTCTCCATTTCGAAAAATGCAAGTTCTCCACTAATTAGAGAGAGAGAGAGACATGTGGAATACAGCACAAATTATGCAACTGTTGTGTGTACAATGTCTCATCATTCAGGTGCAGATTTTAGCAGTCAATTGTTTTGCCAGTAATGAATTGAGTGGTGGAGAAATTTTTGTTTTTACTTGTAAATATGTTACATCGCTCTTTGACAGTTGGACACAAGCTTGAACATTGTCCCAAACCCACATTAAGAAGGATGCAGCCATTTCAGTATTTACAAAGTCAGATCTGTGAGCATCTCCAGTTAAACCAACGGTAACGGCACCAATAATGCCACATCACTTCAATTATGTTAAATAAGTGAAGTTGACCTAATAGCATAGTGATAAGACCCCACCAACTATCAGGAAACATTAAGATAATTCAACAGTACCTTTAATATCTATCAGTAAGTGTGTGTATGTATGTATATATATATATATATATATATATATATATATATATATATATACACACACACACGCAAGTTGAGTCTCCCATATCCAAATATTCCGAAATACGGAATTATTTTGGCATGACTGAGATAATGAAACCTTTGATTTTTGATGGTTCAATGTACACAAACTTTATCTAAGGCACAAATTACTAAAAATATTGTATAAAATGACCTGCAGGCTGTGTGTATAAGGTGTATATAACACATAAATGCATTTTGTGTGTATATTGGGGTCCTATTCTCAAGATATTTCATTATGATATGCAAATATTCCAAAGTACGGAATATTCCTTTATCCAAAATACCCCTGGTCCCAAGCATTTTGGATATGGGAGACGCAACCTGTATATATATATATATATATATATATATATATATATTTTTTTTTTTTTGTTAACTGTCAGAAATGACTTCAATGTGCACATTGCACCCGTAACCTACCTGACCAAAATGTACTGTGATGGGACGTCTGTCCTCCCTGCTCTTAAGGTCCTTCTTTTCAGTAGATGGTGAAGGTGACATCCTCGGAAGAGGTTCTTCTGCGGCTACATTGCAACCATTTTCAGTCAAGTCCTGAAACAAATAAAGGATTGGGAGAGAATAGGCTCATTACACTTGATAGCGATTTTATGTAATTATTAAACTATCAAGTTGTGTAATTCATAGTTGTTATTTTAAAGAACAAAACTGATGTACAAGTGGCAAATTTGGCCAATTCAGACTAATTGTGGGTCTCAATTGACCATCAGTGATGGCAAGGACTCATTCAAATGTGGTGGGATGTTAAATCTTTCCTAGACGAAACTGTAATCACCCAGGCACCACAATTACGTCACTGTCCACCCGCAGTAATGAGGCAGGCCCCTCACATCCAGGAAAAGTATGAATTATCAGATTTGTCTAATTTGGCCATTCACATTGTAAATACCTAAAGAAGAAAAGATTTTCAAGTCCCTAATGTAAACCTGTTTATCTATCTATTGTATCTATCCATCCATCTACCCACCCACCTATCTATCTATCTATCTATTGTATCTTTCTACTGTGTCTATCCATCTACCCATATATCTACCCACCCATCTATCTAGCTATCTACCCATCTATCTTATCTTTCTACTGTGTCTATCCATCTATTGCATCTTTCTACTGTGTCTATATATTTGTCTATCTTTCTACTTTGTCTATCTGCTGTATCTATCTATTGTATCTTTCTACTGTGTCTAACCATCCATCCATCTATCTATCTATCTACTGTATCTATCTATTCTATCTCTCTTAAACACAATAGTAATATGAGCTGTTAACATTCATATGCACAATATGCAGTCTAAATTAACTTCATTTAGCAATAGTGAATTATGGGCTGGATTCAATTAGCTACGGTAATTTACTATGAATGGACAAGGGCGGTCCGACTGCAGAGATGCCCATTTTCGAGCTACCACTATCTCTTCACATGATTCAATAGCCACCATCATTATCATTGTCACTGCACAAGTGCATCAGACTAATTTCTGGTGCACACGATCCGTCTGAACACGGACGTAATTCCACATACGCACAACTCCGCAAAGCCTACAAGTCCGACAACACACATTCTCACACCTGTCTACGTGCAACCATCCTATTGCCACCAAATTATGGCCCTTGCAGTGTGAAAACACACAATATCGAACTCAGTCCAACTCTCCATCAGACCCAATGTTTTATTTACCAAATGATAAAAAATTATACTCCATGATCACATTTATAATAATTAAAAGCCGCAAAAAGAAGCTTGTACAATAAGGTCACCCTAATCACTAATGATTTGAAAAGTAGTATAAACCCCCCCCCCCCCCCCCAAAAAAAAACCCTAATTCTGAAGGGTGCTCAATGACTACAATGTGTAGGGCATACTGAACGCTTGATATGACATTAAAAATTAATCTAACACAACTGTCAGATATATGACGGAAATATATCACAATGACATTATCAGCCCAGACAGATGTCCACTTAGCAGTCTCTCCACTGACAGATGTCAGCGACATCAACACATACATGTATCCAACTGCAAGTCTTACCATGGGCAGAGATCGCATTGATGTTTTCAGCATATAGATACGTACCTGACACTCTCAGAATTGACATCCCTGATTTGACAGACATCTATCCAACACTGAAAGATCTATTTCTGTGCCAACCCTGACAGACACCTACATGTCATGGCCCTAGCATATAAACTGGCAGTGCCAGCAATGCAGGTTAATCAGACAGGCTCAATCAGAACAATTGATAAAGAAATCCACTAGGAATAACTGAAGGAGAATATTCAATAAATTATCAAAATATATTCAATCACTTATGATTAAATAATTAATTTGTTAAATCACATTTTCATATACTGCTAAACCGTTAAACCATTAATATACGTATACATATATATATATATATATATATATATATATATGCACAATATTATACAACTTTGAGTATTATCTACCTTTCGGCTGTATTTTTTTGGAGGATTTTACTGATCAATAATTCATTGTGTGTGTAGATCCAACCTGCATCGATCTACTAAAACATTAATCAACAGTTACACTATTAGCTCATTTGCTCTATTAACCAAAGGAGTATGCCCCTGGGATATAGCTATTACTGAGAAATACATAGTTTGCTACTGTTTTGCAGCACAGTCAAAGGGTCAAGCAATTAAGAGTTGGTCAAATGAACATATTTTAGTAAGTGCTCATATTGTGTATGAAATGGAGATCAATTAGCAGTTTAATGCAGCAGGATACAGATCTATTGATCCCTATGATGTGCTGCATATTGATGACATATATGTGATATATGCAGTAATGATTGTCCTGCATTGTATTGCACTGTATGTACTTTGTAAGGCGCTGTGGAACACTTGTGGCGCCATATAAATAAATAATAATAATAATATGGTGGTGATGTTGCAAACGTCTCTGGTTAAATATACTCCATGGTCTTTACATTTCCTAAAGCCGCCCATACATACATCAAATTGGGTATAAACTGATGTGTGTGTGTGTGTGTGTCCCAAAACAGTTCTCAATAAAATTAATGATGATCAGAATTACTGGAACATTTGATAATATGATGACTGCAACCTAACTGGAATCCCAACACTGTGAACACTGGTCTGCCAGTGGAGTTGGGTAGAGGATACCAGCGCTTGGGATCCCGGCGGTCAGAATCCCGACAGAAGGAGGTAAGCATACTCTCCTACCCCTCCCTCCCCCGCAGCCGAACCTAAATCCTCTCCCCCTAGTGCATAACTCTAACCCCAATACTTACGGTCAGGATGCCGGCGCCGGGATTCTGACTGGTGTCGGGATTCCAGCGCCGACAGCCGGGATAATAACTACCTCCCCTGCCAGTGTATGAGCACATTGAATCCATGTAAACAGAAGTATGGCTATAAAGGTAGTTTATCACTCTATCGGCCTAATTCGGATGCATGGCTTTTCTCCCGCTGTTGCATCTGCGACTTTATGCTAATGCTGTTACAAAGACCTTCCCTAGTGTACATCCATGCGTCCGAATGCGCCAGGATAAAGACGCCCACTGTCAGCCTCCGTACACGCGGAGTTTCTGCTTGGTGCGTCTTTGGACACACCAGGGTAACTTGTACCTGCCCTGGGGCAGGTGCAGTCTCTCTGTCTGAGTATGGCCTCCTATGTGAGCATTCAGATTCTTTGTACGCAACTGCTGTCATCAACCCGCCTGTGACACTGCCATAAAGATGCAACATCTCTGTGTGTCTTTTTATTCACCTCCCAGTCACCGTCCAGGAACTCCCCTTACCATACGTCTAAATCTGTACCGCTACTCGGCACGAACCAAATCGGAATGTGCACGCAGTGTGATTTAGGGTCATTACAATTGAAATGAAAAAATCCTCATTTTTACTAGAGATGAGCGGTTCGGTTTTACTCGGTTAAGTTCGGATCTCAAAAACTGCATCCTATTTGTTATCCGGCTCTCAAGTGCTGTGGATAGCCAATAGAATAAATCCAAACTTGCGTTAATTTGGCGAAAAGAACCAGGTCAAAACTGAACCGCTCATCTCTAATTTTTACCAATTCATTGAGCTACCATGTTGTTCCCTTTCCTTATCTCGCCATGTCTCCTCCCCCAGGATTCCCCTTTGCTGCATGTCTTCAATACCCCCTATGTTAACTGCCCCTGTCTCATTTGCCTCCTCGCTTAAAAGGACTTCCGGAGAAAAGCCTGGTAACACGCTTTCCCAGCCTGGGAGAAAACCTAAACCCACTTCCCTACTGTGGCAGCAGCCTGGGTTGCTGAGAGATCTGAGGTACAATATGGTCCTAATTTGTCCAACTTTTATACTGATGACCCATGAAATCCATAAAATTACATGTGCCAAAATATGGAATATAGAATTTTGTTGTTGCAGTGAATGGAAGTAATTTATACTGTATACAAATATTATTATTTTAGGACTTCAACTTGTTTCTACAGTGGTGCCAGTAAGTCAGCTTGCAGACCTAACCATTCAGTTTAGTTGTCATTTTTATTTTCTTCCCCACGATAAATATAATTGGTGATTCTAAAATCCATTTAATTTACAGAAGGTATTATAGGGTTTATTTTTTAATTCCATATATCTCCTCCTGGATATTTAGGGGTATATTTACTAAAGTGCAGGTTTTTAGAAGTGGAGATGTGGCCCATAGCAACCAATCAGATTTTAGCTATGATCTTCTAGAAGGTGCTACCGGTAGTTACATGTTAAGTATAATCTGATTGGTTGCTATGGGTAACATCTCCACTTCTAAAAACCCACACTTTAGTAAATATACCCCATACTGTTAATCTTAATGAGGTGCAATAAGCCTAAATATTCAATAGCTGGGAAGGGTGCACTAGTGGGATAAGGATACATTTGATGTCATTTGGGGTTTTCGGTATTACCTAACTGGGCATGTGACCAGGTCCAGAAAAGACAAAAAAGAAATATGACAAAGAGCAGTGAAATAATAAAACAGGTGGAGAGGTAGCTGATGAGTTCCTCATAGCCTTCACAAAGGGATAACATACAACTATGCCAAGCATATTCCCCAATGCTTAGCACAATTATGCAAATACATTTTTGGAGATGACATACCATCTAATAAATCATTTTATGGGTATTATTGTAATTCTTTTCCAACAATATGCGGATTTTGAGGAGTGCTGCAATCTTACCATGGCAGTAATGATTATGATGTATGAGATGGGTGATCTGTTCTTTGTCTTCCTGCGCTCTTTCTGGTGTCTCCGCGTAGCAGTGTGAAAGGCTGGTATATGTATTCAGTGCACAAGGTACTGAACCTCCCAGCACTGACCTTTTACACATAATGAAGAGTTTGCTTTACCCTTCAGTCATTCCCGATTTGGGTTTGAATCGTAAATAAGAAGCACAATAGTGACCTAAACTGTTTAGGTCAGGCAAGGAAACAGAGACAGGCCCTTTATAATATAGTGTTGGGCACAATAGATGGCTAGTGTTGAATCATTTATTTTAAACAAATTCAATGAATAGAAAGAGGCTACAACCACAACTGGCAGTATGTGCAAAAGTTGCCCTCATTCAACTAATTGCTAACAAGTTGTGATGAGATGATGACTTTAGCACAATCTAGGCTCTGAAACACATTCTAAACCCGAGCGTAGTCTACTGCGAGGAAACATGAATTGATTCTAGCTTTAAAGAGAAAAAATAAAACCATTTGAAATCTTAATGTTTGTGTATTTTAGGACTTGTGGGTAGGTCTGATGCTACCATTAGGCTAACCTTGGCGGCTTACGTAGCACACCTAAAGATTGATTGAGTGATATAATATCCCTCAGCCAGTGTTTCACAGTGCCCTCATATAGAGCGCCAGCCATAGACATGGAGATAGCAGCCAGCATGTAAACCAGCTTGCTACCACTCCGCTATGTCAGTATTATGTTGGGAGTGTGGTGCCTAGCTATGATGATTTTTACCCTAGACTGGACTTTTTCCTCAATTTTGCATCTTAGTTAATAATAGATAAAATGTAACTTATTAAACACCATTAAAATATTAAATGAACAATCATGAAAATGAACTTTAGTAAATTGTGATACTGTTCTAATGTAGACTCTAAAAATTGTGTAGGATAAATTCTATCAGGTGCACTACATTTCTAAAAAATGTGTGTGGACTATGAATCAGGGAAATAATTTAGTTTAGAATACAGTGCATTTGGAAAGTGTTCACGGAGCTTCACTTTTTCCACATTTTGTTATGTTACAGCCTTATTCCAAAATTGAATAAATTAATTTTTGTCCACAATATTTAATTTGTTCCACAGGAAAAAGGATAGTTTGTTAGTGATCTGGCTGGTTCATGTAGTGTTAAAGAGATTGTATATATAGGTAGAATTGCTCCTATTACATAGCTCGGCAGCTATGCCTAACCACTGCAATTCAGATATAAAACAGTTTGTTTAAATTAATATCACTTCAAAATGTTGCTTTAGGCAGCTACCTCTTGCTCATCCTGAGCCAATCAAGTATAGTTTGGAGATCGTGGTATATCATCAGACATTAAGGGGATCTCACTGGCACAATATTTCCAGTGGCCTGATGATGTGACACAGACACACAGACACACACATACACACACACACACACACACACACACACAGACACACACACACCCCCCCCTCCTCCAACCCCCATGGGATCATGAGACTGGATGACTTTTCATTCATTTCACACATCTACCTACGATGAATGTATATACAACTACCTTCTGTTTCAGTCGATTTTTCACCTCTTTAATTCCCATCTTGGCATGGTCCTTAGCCTGCAAAGCGGAAAATAATTTGTGTTTAGACTTTAGTGGCAAGAGTTTTTTTAACTTACATTTGCCTAATGCACATAAGGAAAAGTATTATGAAGACAATGAATGACGTTTACCCATCGGTACTCAGATGATCTTCTATAGCTATTATCTATCTGTATTGGGATAGCAAAATGGCTACTGACAGCCATTTCTATTCATGGTTCTTATGTGTGTATCAGACATGAGGTGGTGTATTAGGCATGAAATGGTACAGGAATGTGGAAAGCAGACAGGCCATAAATCCACAAGGCGTTGTCTACTGCGATGTACGCTTGCGTTAAGTTTTAAGAAGTCCTTATCAGTAGTTAACCAATAAAGTAGTTTGAAGTAGGTTTATGTCCATATTAGTAAGAGTTAGATGGGTATGCAAGTAGGATACTATATAAACGAAGAACAAAGAAGCTTCCAGTGGCCTGCCCTATGCCTGGACCAGAGACTGCAGCTGGTGGCTAGGATATTGTTCGTTCCAGCTCTATACTGAGAGGAGGCTCCTGGATCGTGTAACCATCTTATATTCCGAAGCTAAGTAACTATTATTCTTCCATATCTTGTTATCTGTTGTAATAAATTATATCTTTTTTCAAGATACTGGTTTGTGTGGCTTAATTAACCTTCTGTATCCAAGAACCTTATCTCGTTCCACCGGGAACACTATCATATGTTATATTTCCTCCAAATGCTACGAGATCCACAAATGGAACATTTGTAAATAAGTTGAATAAAGTGCAAACGATTACTTTGCACTAATAGTACACATCTATGTAAGCAGAGTGTCATGAAAATATATATATAATTCTATAAAGAAACATCTTGCACGTATCACATTGTGTCAAGTGGGTTTCCCAAAGCCAAATATTAAAATTCCCTGCAATACTTCTGCCACTAGATGGCGCCTTGCCAGAATCATACAACACATCATGTGAATGAAAGGTAGGCAGCACATGTGCTTTGTGAGCCAAAATAATTATTATTAATGTTCGCCTCTCGGATTAAATTAATGAATCCGCCTCACCATTGTTCCCAGTTCAAGACCACACTCCACCTAGGCCCCTGATCCAGTAAAGCTGCATACACACACAACGATTTTGTTACCAACGATTTTCTGAACGATTTTCTGTCAGATTATTTGAAGTGTAATGAACGATTTTTATGAACTACAAACGATTTTTGCATATTCCCTTAATGAAAATCGTTGAGTTGACAAGTCTGACTGAACTACAAACGTGAACACGCATGAACGATTATCGTTCATCGTTTGACTCAGAAAGTGAACGATTTCTTCAAACAATTATCGTTAAACGATATCGTTTAATGATAATCTTTCAAAAAATCGTTGTGTGTGTATGCAGCTTAAGGGTTTAGTGTCATCAATACGTTCCAGTGCCTTCAACAGCAACATCAATTGATACCTCCAAGCCCTATTGCGTACAACAATGCCTCGCTATATCCTCTCATTTATAGGCTAAATACCCACTGAGAGCCTACCTAGCCCGGTCCCTCTACCTAGGTGTAGTTTCTCTTCCCAAACTGCTGCAATATTTATATAACTTGTGCCTCTCCAAGCTCAAGTAACCCATTTTAATTTATACCTACAACAACACTGGAACAGCTCCCAAACTTTCCAGCTGTATTTCATCACCCCACTATCAACATGGAAACCTGGGTAAATCTAGAGCACCAAGGACTGGGTGTTTAAATGGACAGATTCAACCATCGTGCTGATGATCAAGGTGGATCCCAAGGGGGCTCTATTAATGTGGTCAGCTGAGGACTGTCACCAGCTGTCAGAAAGCTTTAGTAGCCTGACCCCATTTTCCATAAACCATTGGGTTTGACGGTTACCTTGAGCCCATACTTGCTGCAATTAGTTGTCGGATAAGTTTGGGAGCTGTTCCAGTGTTGTTGTAGGTATAAATTAACATGGGTTACTTGAGCTTGGTGAGGTTAAGTAAGGACATTACCAAACTGAGTTGCATGACTGGTTGGCAGTGGCGTAACTAGGGTATTTGGAGCCCAGGGCAAAAATAAAAATGGAAAAAGCCCCTTCCCCCTCAAGAATGTGTGCTAAAAAAAGGGGCATGGTCACATGCCACAAGGGGCATGGCCACTGGAAAATGGGGGCGTGTCAACATGACACACCACCATTTTTCGTCACTCTGGGAACATTCCTTTCCTTCCATATGCACCTTAGTGCCCCCAGTAGTAGCGCCCCACTTACACTGCCCACTGTAGTAGTGCCCCTTATGCAATGTCTCCAGTAGCAGTGCCCCCTATACAGTGCCCCAGTAGTGCACCCTTACACAGTGCCCCCAGTAATGCACCCTTATACAGTGCCCCTGTAGTGCTACTTATACAGTGCCCCCAGTAGTTCTACTTATTCAGTGCCCCCAGTAATGCCCCTTATACAGTTCCGCTAGTAGTGGTCCCTCTATGCAGTGCCCCTATACATGGCCCCCAATAGCGGTCCGCACTATGCAGTGCCCACGCTGGTCCAATGGCGCCCAGGGGACTTGCCCTGCTCGACCCCCCTAGTTAGGCCACTGCTGGTCGGCTCACTGTTCTAGGCGGTCAAACTAAAAACTTGCTCTGCTTGTGTTTGTCTCATATGAAAGAATACAGTATTAAACTGACAGAATCTCATCCTAAACTACACTCACCTGTCCCAATATTTCACTAGCCTATCAAAGACTTTTCAACAAAGCTTGGTAAGATTGCATTGGGTGTCTAGCTCATGCATATTCTCAGAAGGCAACAAACTGCAATGCACTCCCAAGATGGTGCCAGATCACAACACTCCAGGAAGGAAAATTTTAATATTGTAACCACAAAACAAGACCTCCAAAGCTGGTTACACATAATTGTCAATCACTCGGCTGATCAGATAAATGCTCTGGTCCACATACGCTTTTTCCGATCAGTCTATTTCTAGCTCAGTGTGTACATTCTTCAGTAAATTGGGAGATCGGGCATCTTAAATATTAAACTGCACATAAGATGCGACCTCCCTATCCGATCTTTTGCAAGAGCGATTTAAGTCGTATTATTATGTGATGCTGTTCAAATCCATCGGCGCACTCCACAATGAGGTCCGACCAAGACCCCAACCACTCCATTAGGCATCCCAGCCTAATTGCCACCCCTCTGTGAAGTTTCCAGCCAAATCCATCCATTGGAAGGCCCACAACAGGCTCACCGGGTGAAAGTTCTGCCCAGCATCCCCGGGTCAAAGTTCTGCCCAGCGTACAGCAATGGGAGGTCCAACAGGAACCTCAAGCCCCTAAGTATGTCTTCCTGGGTCCAATGTTACCCACTCTGTGAAGTTTTCATCCCAATCCATCCAGTGGAAGGCTCAGAACAGGCTCCCTGGGTCAAAGTTCTGCCCAGCGTACACTAACAGGAGGTCTGACTGGAACCCTGAACCCTATAAAACCTGGTCAGGATCCAACTGGACCACCTCGCGTTTGTTTCATCTCAATCGGTGCAGGGGTGTCCGAATGCATAACCGTACAAAAAAAAAGTTTGCCTAAACATTACTGACTTGATTTCAATGTTTAAATTGTTAATATAATTTTTTTTTTTTACATGCAGTTCTCTTATTTTTTTGTTGTAGACATTTATGTCATGACAAATATGGTTTTATTGTTGCACTTTTACATGTGGTTGTTTATAATTGAATAAAATAACAGAGCCTTTGTGTAAATAGACAATTTAGCGTTTTTGTTCAATGCTGATTAAGGGGCCTATGTACTAATAATCGTGGAACTGCCGCGATTATTAAGGATCCGCTTTGCAGCAGATATTTTCATTTTTAATTAAAATATCCCCGCTATGTACTAAGGGAAACTCATAGGGCCAGTGGTTGCTGTAACCGCTGTTCCTGCAAGTTATAGCTCCAGCATTTTGATGAAGTCTTTCACACAGTGCACACAGTGTCAGTCTATGATGGAGATGTTACCCATAGCAACCAATCAGATTCTAGCTATTATCTTCTACAAGGTGTTATATAAACGTTAAGTAGAATCGGGCAACATCTTAACTTCTGAAAACCAGCGCTTTAGTAAATATACCCCTAAATCTCTTATAGTCCTTAAAATGCTGCAAAACTGGAATATCACTGGATAGCCTAAGAACTGCTGACACTGCACAATCTGTATTAAAGCTTTTTTATTTTAATGTACCTCCAAACATTTATCTGAATGAGAGCAAAGATGGGAAATAAGTTCGTAGTACATCAATCACACTGCTGCGTATGAATTAGCAGCTCTCACATCTCTTCTTATGACACCGTTCTATTCATTTGCCTCTACAGAATTAACAAGCGTTTTTTCAGATACATGTGATGCTTATTTTTCAGCACAGACCTTTTGTTCTGCTAAATATTTAATGGGCTTAATGGAATAAACAGTATCCAACTAAGAAAGTCATTAGATCTCAGGGCCTGATTCAGACCGGCTCGCTAGGATGCGTTCACACGTAGCCTGCCAATATTTGCAATCTGCGCATGCACATAAGACACAGTGCGCGTGCGTGAACCAGTCACTGCGATCGCGAAGCGATCGCCCCCCTTGTGCACAGACGCCTCGCTAGAATGAGTGACAGGACGAGTCGTTTGTGGGTGGTGACAGGGGATGGTCGATGGAAACGGGAGTGTGGTTGTGCGAACGCAGGCGCGGCTGTGCGTCTGAACGCCATTTCAGGGGCGTACATAATTAAGACACATCGTCAGCATACACATCACATGGCGAAATTACACACAGCAGCACTTGCAGTGCTTGCGGTAGGGTATGGTCAAGTGCCGCGTATAGGTTTCGATGTTACCGATCGTTTCATACACTTCCTGGAGATGACGTGTGTTACTAGGGGAAAGTGGGCGTCTAAATACATACCGTGATCGCTAATTTCTTGCCGTGCGATTGCGGGATTTGCATACTTTGGCAGCTGACGCAAATATCGGCAGGCTACATGTGAACGCATCTAGTGAGCGGGTCTGAATCAGGCCCTCACCGCGATGTTGGCCATTTCCCTGTAATATCTGCTGACAGTGGAGATATGATACTTACAAACTTGTACACGGTTTTCATGGCTGGGTTGGCTCTGGTCTTCATAGTGTTAATAATGGCCCCACTTCCTTTCTGTAATAAAAGTGCATCAGACAGGCTTTGTAAGACATAAATGCATACCATAAACACAAGAACATACATACAACATTTACAACACAAGAAGTCAAGAAGGAAGAAAGCTAAAATACAAACACCTTCATATAAATACTGGTTTTGGTTTCGTAGAGAAACCACATTAATACAAAACCAGCGCTACATCATTTCATTTAGCGCTACTGTTTCATTTTTATTCAACACACAATAAAATAAATATTATTGCACCAAACTCTTTTGTTTCAATCACAGCAAAATTCTTCCAATATTACAGTCATATATTTACACTTATACAAGTGTGCACATTATTTAGATACATTTATAGTTCAGTTGAAAGGATGGGAAAATAAATCTACGTTTAGCATAGTGTACAAAGGAAAACCCATAGTATAAGCCAATCACCTTGAGTTCCCTAGGTAGTGTGCTTAGGGGAACAGAGAAGGCCACAAAGGCTATATAATAACCACACTCAAACCCTAAAACAAACAAGCAGATATTTGCTTTCATTGTCTAATTTGCGATAGGTAGACAAAAACTAATTGCTGATTGTTTGCTACATTTTTAGTGCAGCTTTGAGCTACTGAATGTTATTTATTATTAAAATTTGGTTATAACATCATATTACACAGCACCATCAAGACAATATTGAAGCAATGACATCAGTCGCTTGCCCATTGGAGCTACCACACAAAGACATACGCCAATACAGTATAGGTTAATTTTGTGAGAAGCCTGTAAACCTACCCGTAACGCTTTTGGAGAGGAAACCAGAGACCCGGACGGAAAATCACCCAAACACGTCAAAACAAACACGCTCCACAAAGACCATGACGAAATCAAGCTAAAAGGTACACACTCTCCTGCAACATTCCCAGTCACCCTCCGTGCTTTTCACTCAGGTCTTTATATCAACATTAAACACAAAGCTGCCACAGAAATGGATACAATGGAGAGAGAAGCAAAGCTGAGCCGCACAACGATTTAATGGGACTGTCACAATACTGCAAAACTGGGACATTTCCAGGAAAATAAAACTGACACATTTTTCAAATCCACAGTTGCTCCTGGAAATTAGGGACTTCGCAATGATTTAATATTATCAGCGCACGGTAAAATATGTATAAACATACAGACAGGTAGCACCACGGGTGTCCTGTACAAACTTACTTTTACGGTTGACAGCCACTGATGGTACAGCTTGTCACTGCCTGCGGAGAAGAATAAAACAGAAGAAATCTAAATATCTGTAAAAGCAGAGAAAATTTATATAGTGTCCAAGGTTTACGAAAATTCTTACATAAATTAAAGTCAAAAACTGTTTCCGTTCTACCTTATGGTATGAAACCAAAACTTTTGTTGGCAGATCCTCCCCATTTCAATGTAATGTCTTGTTTATATTATTGTCCTTGGTACCATTTCTTAATTTTTCAGTGCAAAAAAGAAATAAAAATTGATTGATTTAAATAGGAGGTTGGCACTAGCAATGAGCGTATACTCCATCAGTAAAAGTGAATCGGACATGTCGGTTTGTAGCTGATCTGCCAATCTTCCCAGTATCCTTACCTGCATATTCACCCATGTTTATCTCTTCCTCAAACACGTCACTGAACCCATTACCAGTGTTCAAAAGGTCAAGCCGCCCATCTATGAACTAATAGAAAGAGATTAAATGCCGCTATAATGATAATAATCAACTTCTTCATTTTAACAAGACATTTTTTTTTTTTAAAACATTTACCTGTTTAAAGAGCTGCAGCTGGATTGCATTTTGAAGGAATGGTCTCATCCCACTGGAACGATGGGAGACAAAAGTTTCCTCACAAAAGGTGATTGGTTCCTCCTGTGGGGAACAGAACATCCGAGTCCATCAAGAAACTGCAAATCTGCAGGGCTGGCAGTTATCTACAGTTACAGCTTATGTGCACATAGTTAGAAGGGAACAAGTGCTAAGGGTCTGTACGTGGCTTTATATTTCAGCCATAGCAATTGTAACCAGGGTTTTTTTTTTCCACCTTCATAACTGATATGACTTCAAAAGAGTCAGCATGGGGGATTCATGCTGTGTAACATACGGGTCCAATTATAAAGATAAAGCGATAATAAATATTTTCTATTGCAGAGATAGAAAATTAGTTATCACCACAATTTACTAACACTATGGGGGCCTATTCATCAACACTAAAATAACGTTTTTAAGGCCATTTTCCTTAATTAACGTTATTTTAGAATTCATGAAGAGAGTTAACACAGGAGATATCACTGATATCTCCTGGTTAAGTCCCCCCTGCATTAATTTCCACACTCCCCATACATTAGTATGGGGATATGGAAATTATGGTATTCATCAAATTCCGAAAATTATGTATTTTCGGAATTTGATTCAGTTACTATTCGCCACTCTGAGGTGGCGAATATCAGGTGACCCTTACCTGTGTCAGCGTGGACAGGTCCCACAGCGTCTCCCTCCAGCGCTCTGTTCCGTCCTCTGGCTCCGGAGGCTGGTCTGACAAGTGTTCTCCCAGCAGAACACAATAAAGTTTAGAAAAAAAAACAAAACTTTTTTTTTCTCCTAAACTACTGTGGTCAGCTGGGAGAACACGTGTCAGACCAGCCTCCGGAGACGCTGCAGCGGGCAGGTAAGTGCGGGGACGGGGGGAGGTGAGCGGAGGGGGCAGGAGGGTTTGGGGGACACAAAATTACCGCAGCTGTAGGTAGTGCTGCACATGCGCTGGTTTTACGAATGTAACAGCGCATGCGCAGCACGGATTCCAGCTGCTGTAAGTTAGTGTAGAGAGGGAAAACTATCTATTTCCCGAAAAGCTGTCATCGCAAAAATGACAGCTTTTCGGAATAGATAGTTATGGAGAGGAGGAATGATGAATTCCTCCGGTAATTAGGTAGAACTCCATGCGAGTTCTAAACCAAATTACCTCCAGAGAAAGTTTAGTTATGATGAATAGGCCCCTATGTTACTGATGCACTGTAGTCAAGTGCTACCACTTAACTTGCCAGGCTCGAGCTTTACGTGCACGTGTGCTTTGCAAGCCTGGACTTTTAAATATAATGACATTTTTTTTTTATCAATGTGGCGACCCTGCTAGAGCCATCTTGGGGACAGCATTACGGCACTAAACACTTTGCACTGGGAAGCGACGAGGGAAAGTTGGAACTGTGCGGAACAGCAGAGGAGGCGGGGCCTGAGGCTGACGTGACCCGGCATACAGTATGTAGGATCTGTTATACTAGTAATACTGTTGTATTCTGTCTCATGTATTCATTTACTACATGTAAATGCTAAAACATTTTCCTTAGTACAGAATTAAAAGGCTAGCAAAAATAAGTAGCGTCAATGGCACAAATATGTTATGGACAGTGAGGTTTTTTCATTAGTTGGAACACAATGTACTTCTTATTTGTTGACCGTTAATGAATCATATGGCCTATACTAGTTGTCGGCTTATCTATACATAGTTTTAAGTCCCTGGTGGGTGTCTGTCTGTTTGTTTGGGCTAAGACTGAGAACCATTGGACGGATTTTGATGCAGTTTCATTATTCTATAGAGCATCTGATGAGGAAGATTTAGGTGTATGAAACATTAATGTATGACAAAAGGGAGCTGAGCAGTGACTATTTTAGTGGAGCAAGTCAATTAAAAAAAACGGACATCCAAGCGCTACTCAACACTACATACATCTCTTTATTAGAGTTTACCCTACCCACACACTATATTACCAACATGCAGCCTTCACAACTGCACTAATCACCATTCTGAGCCATACTCGCTCCTTCTGTTTCATCTAGAAAAAGCTAATTGCTGACTGGTTGCTACATATTTTGTGCAATTTTACACCTTTGAGCAATGTTATTCATTGCTGGCTGGGATACCCGACGTTGCCCGGGTTGAAGACTGGCCCCTGAAGTACACCTGCAGCATTTATTTGTTTACACTGGCCTCGCCTATAATACCATTCCATTGATCCTGAAAATGGACCCCACTGTTTGCTAACATGCATGCAAACAGTGGCGTAACTCTGGTGGGTGAACCTGCTATGGTGCCCAACCTGCCTATGTGGCCCGCCGCTCCCCTTGCACCCAGTTACGCTCACAAGGTCATGTATTTTTGAATAAATATGACGGTACAGCTTTATATAGTATATGACTTATTATATATATATTTCTATATAGCTGTCTATTATAGTTCTAATAAGCTTATTAGAAGTTTATCTCTTTGTGAAGAATAAACTGAGTAACATATAGACCAGTGGTTCCCAAACTGCGTGCCGTGGGGTGCCCCAGGACACTTGCAGAGGTGCCTTGTGTTGGTGGTCCAGTACCAAATAAAATAGATTTTATTCAGTGTGATAGGTAAAACCAGTGCTAATGGCTGCCAATCAAAGAATATGTGGACAAAAAGGAGCGCAGCCCTGTCACCCACCACATAACTGACCCTCAGGGTGACATAGAAGTACAATTTACTTCATTTAAATTTTTTCTGAATTTCTCAATAAGAAACTTTTGGCTAAGGGGTGCCATGGAAATAATTCTGATACTCTAGGGCGCTGTGTTTAAAAAAAGTTTGGGAACCACTGACGTAGACTATTCATTTGGATATTATTTGTATTTTCTTTTTTTAAATGTATCATGTTTAGGTTTAACAAAATTTAAATAAAGGACACATTCTCTAACAGTGCAAAGCAGCCCACTGACACTGGTTTCATCAGCTGATTGAGATTTGCACTAATTGAAAGGCAATCAACGGTTATATTTACAGAGACTTTGATATTATTGGCAATTCAACATTTCACCAGCTAAATATCCTAAAGGAATAAATACAGCAAGGATTGCTACAATGCTTGTGGAAATTTTCCATTCCAGGATCTAGTATATCAAGTGGATTTTTACCTATATTTTTTAATATCTGTGTCGACACATATTAATAGCTTTGACCACATAGGTGTTGTCAATTATACTGTTCTATATTGTTAATTTCATTGTTAATTATATATATATATATATATATATATGTTTTGTTCATTTGTGTGATTAAAAAGTATCTTTAATATATTCATGGCGTTCTGAGGTTATTTTCTGCCATTACAAGGATTGATAAACGCAACCAAATTTCAGTTTTTCAGTTTTTTTCGCTTTTTATGAGACCATAGTAAGTCTACACAACTCACTAGTTGGCTGCTGCTACTAGTAATATAATTTTAATTGATTAATGCCTAAATACAGGTTACTTACAAATCTTATTCACGCTGACCCGCTGATAATTGTACTTTTGAGCCAAGCCAGGAAGAGACATCGAGCAGCTGGCTCAGTGCTAAATACACAGGCGCACTAGTGGGTCTCTGGGAATATACTGCCTACTACACAGTTCGGCTATCACACCTCACCGATCGTCTGGTCCGCGACTAGCCCATGCTCCCGCTGACCAGCGGTTGAAAGCTACCTTGTGTGGGATATATATATATGTGCTTTGTGCAGCTTGCAAATTCCAGCATTACCTATGTATACTGTACCTGAACACACGGCACCTAGCCGGTGGACGTAGTCCAGTATTGACTGGGGCAAAAGCACACGCCGGTGATACAGATTGTTTTAACCTGGGACATACTTATATATGTGTACCATCATATGTGGCAGTAGAAAAGAACACTGTACTAATATGCCCACATAGGAACTGGCATTAAAAAAGTGGGAGATTATTTTTTATTTCATAAACTAGATAAATCCTTCTTGGCAGATATACACCAATACCTCCTATGGATCCTTGATTTTACAGTTTTGATCAAAAGTATTGGTAATCAATTTGATTGACGTTAGAGCTTGAGCAGACCATTGCATTGAATTTTATTGTCGTCTGTATTGTATGTATTAAGCACTAGTGTTATCAATGATCTTTTTTAAATACATGTTTGGTTTTCGCAAACAAACGCTCCATCCACATTTTTTAGATGCACACAAGGTGGGCTACTCAACTCAGGGCCGCCAAGGGTGGCCCAGGTGGCAGCAGTGTTGATTTGGTATGATCTGCAAAGGGCATTACTGTGTGGTATAATGTGTTAGGGGCATTACTGTGTGGCAAAATGTACAGATGTGTCCACATACATCTATCCTCCATGTGATACAAGCCACGCCACACAATGCGGGAGCTCTGAACATCTTTCGTGCAACTTTTTACCTTCAAATGTGTCTTATTTACGTAGCAATGCAAAGAGCACTCATTTTTGGATTATCAACTCATTCAGGATGACACACACATGGCGGATCAGTTTCTTTGTTTTTAGGCAGTTTGAGAACCAATTCTTAGGTAATCCTCACCTGGACACACTTGGTCTCTTCTAATTGAGCAAGTAACATCACTCAATCCTTGATAAAGGCCAGCACAGCTGAAACGCGTTGGAGCTCACCCCATATCAAGACTTTTGCTAATACCCAATTGCTAATACCTAGAGAGACCAGTGCTCACATATCTGGAACTATCTTGAAGTACCATTCACCTTACCCGGACGGAATCACCTGGCACAACCAAAGTCACGTGATACATCCCGGACACCACAGGAAGCAAGCAACACTGATCAGAAAGAACAGAGCCAGCAGGGGAAGGAGCGGTGCCCTCCAGGGTGAGAGAGGTAAGTCCCCGTCACCAGGAAAAAACTTGTTCTGAATCAGGGCAGGTTTTTTTTTTTTCGGCCTCCAGGCCACTTGATAAGCTGTGGGTGACCACCCCCAGCTTTTGCGGGCGGCCTGGAGATAGTCGCGATAATCGCGACCATCGGGCTTGTGAGGAGACCCTGTTTTAGGGTCTCAGCACTCGCAAGCCTGAGTGGACTTCCTGCTGTAATAGACTGATGTCAGTAGGGCCGCCCGCAAACGCCAGGTGTTCCTAAGGGAACGCCTGCGTTTGTGCAGCCACCCCCCTCCCACAAAATGGGGCGAGCTGTCAATCAACATCGACAGCCGCCCCATCTTGTAGCGAGACCAGTTGCAACGGAGCTGCCGTCGCAGTACTGGTCCTGCCCATGCGCCGCCTCCGAGACCATTGATCCGCTTGCGAGCTCTGTGTGCTCCCAATGTGTGTGCTCGCAAGTGGGTCTGAATCAGGCCCAGAGTCAGCTATCCCATACGGAGGCTCGCTTTTTCTCACCACTCCCTTACGTCTTAGTGCGCTAATGCACATCTGTTCCATTATGCAAATAGCTAGCATAAGCAGTTTCTGCTTATTAAAATTATACAGCATACCTATAGCTGCATACACACACAACGATGTAGTAAATGAACGATTTTAGTAAACTATTTTCGTTCATTTTTTCAAGGGAAAAATGAACGAAAATCGTTTACTAAAATCGTTCATTTACTAAATGTAATGAATGATTTTTTTTTTTTTTACTACAAATGATTTTTGCAAATTCCCTTAAGGTGCGTACACACTAGGTGATTAAAGTGGACGATAACGATATCATTATCGTTCAGTCGTCCACTTTATCGTCCATTTTTAACATCAAAACGATGAATGATAACGACGACGCGCGTTCCAGCGGGTCGTTCCACATTATCGTTCATCGAGTAAACATGCAGGTCAACTGCTGCATGTTGGGGAATGGGGGAGAGAGCCTGGAGCTGAACGATATCGTTAATGATATCGTTCAGTGGGTGCGCTCAATGTAATGAACGACATTGAGCACACCCTGCTGGGGACACACTAGACGATATCGCTCAGGGAGCATATCATCTAGTGTGTACGCTCCTTTACTGAAAATCGTTGATTTGGTCAGTCTGAGTGAACTACAAACGTGAACGCGCATGAATGATAATCATTCGTTTTAGCTCAGAAAGTGAATGTTTTCAACAATTAACTATATCGTTATCGATAATCGTTCAAGAAATCGTTGTGTGTGTATGCACCTTTAATTCTCTGTGCATCTGTGGGTGTATCTGCATGTGAAATACTATGTTACAGTATCAGCGGCTGTTACACTGTAACGTAGCGTTTCGCAAGCAGATACACCCGCAGACGCACAGAGAACATAGGCAGCCTGCATATCTTTTTAATCAGCAGAAGCTGCTTGTGCTAGCTATTCGCAACACTGTGTGAATAAGATGCATTTGAAAGCAGAAAGTAGCACAAAAAGATGCTCTGCACTACAGAGTCACGCCATGGAGCGATTAGAAGGGTTGTTTAAAGAAGGCTTGATGTATGGAGGCACATCTGTATAAGGGGCACTACTACTGTATGGCATAATGTGTATAAGGGGTACTACTGTGTGGCAAAACCTGAATGGACTCTGTGTGGCGGCAAATGTATCTGGTTTTTTATCATCTTTGGTTGTAGTTACGCCCTTGCATGCAAACACAGGGCTGACTATAATATATATATATATATATATATATATATTTATATTACACACACAGCGGGTAAAATAAGTATTGAACACATCAACATTTTCCTCAGTAAATATATTTGTAATGGGGCTGTTGTAATGAAATTTTCACCAAATGTCAGCAAATGTCCATAATTTAAGTTATGTGTAACAATGTGAAATGACACCGGGAAAGTATTGAACACGCTTACTGAAATTTATTTAATACTTCGTACAAAAGCCTTTGTTGGTAATGACAGCTTCAAGACGCCTCCTGTATGGAGAAACTAGTCGCATGCATTGCTCAGGTGTGATTTTGGCCCATACTTCCACACAAACAGTCTTCAAATATTGAAGGTTCCGTGGGCTTCCTCTATGAACTCTGGGCCTGATTCAGAGCCGCTCGTAAGCGGTCGCTTGTTCGCTCCGAGCAATGTTCGCCCAACTGCGCATGCGTATGGGTTGTAATACGAATGCGCGAACCAGGTATTGCGGTCGGAAATTGTGTGCTCGCAAAATAGCGAATGCCTGCTAATTTGAGTGACAGAATGAGGCGTTTGTGGGTGGTAACAGGGGAAGGTGCTTGAAAACGGGGATTGGAGATCCGAACGCAGGCGTGCCAAATGGTCAAAACGGGCGTTTTAAGGGTGTGCATAATTAACAAAGCAGCGTCATCGACCACGTCCCTTGGTTGTCTTTTAGCCTGAACTGCTTGCATGATTGCGGTAGGAAAATGCTACCACAAGCACTGCGAGCAGTTCAGATGCCTTTCGATGTACTCGATTAATGTAATAAATAGCGGAGATAACGTATGATGCGAGCGGCCAGGGGGCGTGTTTTAAAAAAATAGCGAGCGCATGTTTCGTTCGCTCGTTCAGACATAGAGGCGTCAACAGACCGCAAAGAGAGAGCGCTCTATTTAAATATCCGGACCCTTTTTCTGAACGAGCGAGCGCAAATAGCGTCCGGCTCTGAATCAGGCCCTCTGATCTTTAGTTCTTTCCATAGATTTTCAATTGCATTCAAGTCAGGTGATTGGCTGGGCCATTCTAGCAGCTTTATTTTCTATCTCTGAAACCAATAGAGAGTGTTCTTGGCTGTGTGTTTGGGATCATTGTCTTGCTGAAATGTCCACCATCGTTTCATCTTCAGCATCCTGGTAGATGGCAGCATCCTTTCTTCAATCATATGAAGTATGCCCGTACCATATGCTGTTAAACAGCCCCACACCATGATGTTCTCACCTTCAAACTTCACTAGTGGTATAGTGTTTTGGGGTGATGTACAGTGCCATTTCTCCTTCAAACATGGGGGGGAATTCAATGCAGCGCGATGTTGAATAGCGACGGGAGGGAGCACCTGAAGCTATTCAATACACTGCGCTGTTTGGGCGGGCTAAGGATTTCTTCTCGCACCCCCCTGGGGATGCGAGGAGAAATCCGACCAAAGTGCCTGGCGCGCAGCTGTTTTTCTGCATAGCGCGGCACCAGCAGCCGCGCACCCGCCACTTTGGTCAGAGAACGCCGGTTACCGCACCTTAACACCCTTGTTAAGGCACGATAACCGGCATCCTCTGACCAAACAGTGCACTGAATTGAATAGCTCCAGGAGCTCGCTCCCGGCGCTATTCAATTTGCATTTAATTGAATTCCCCCCATGGTGTGTATTATGACGTCCAAATAATTCAATTTTGGTCTCATCTGACCAGACTATTTTCTCCCATTATTTCACAGGCTTGTCCAAATGATGTGCAGCACACTTACACGAGCTTCAACATGCTTTTCCTTCAGCAATGGAGTCTTGTGTGGTGAGCGTGAATTCAGGCCATGCCAGTTGAGTGCATTACTTATTGTTTTCTTTGAAACAATTGTACCTGATAATTCCACGGCTTTCTGAAGCTCTCAAGTGGTCATTGGTTCTTGGACAACTATTCTGGTACTTCTTTTCACTCATCTGTCAGAAATCTTGCGAGGAGCACCTGGTCGTGGCCGGTTTATGGTGAAAATGGGTTCTTTCCACCTCCGGATTATGGCCCCAACAGTGCTTATTGGAACATTCAGAAGTTTAGTAATCTTTCCCTAACCAATGCCATCAATATGTTTTGCAACAATAAGGTTGCAAAGGTCTTGAGAGAGCTCTTTGCTTTTACCCATCATGAGATGTTTCTTGTGTGAAACCTTAGTAATGAGACACCTTTTTATAGGCCATCAGTTGGGACTGAACCAGCTTAAATTAATTTGCACTGACAAGGGACAGGATTGCTTTCTAATTACTGATAGATTTCAGCTGGTATCTTGGCTTTCCATGCCTTTTTGCACCTCCCTTTCTTCATGTATTCAATACTTTTCCCCTGCGTCATTTCACATTATTACACATAACTTAAATTAATGACATCTATGGTTTGATTTCTTTGCTAGTGTGGATTGCATGGGTTGTTGCTGACATTTGGTGAAAAATTCATTGCAATAGCCCCATTACAAATACATTTACTGAGAAATATGTTGATATGTTCAATACTTATTTTACCTGCTGTATATGTGTGTGTGTATATATATATATATATATATATATATATATATATATATATATGTGTGTGTGTGTATCTATATATCCATAGGAAATGTAAGCACCCCTCCTTCTTAATCTTCCACCTGCAAGGTGCTCACTCTCAGGGCTCACAGAATGTCTGCAGCCAATAGTATAAATCCAGGAAAAAGAGGGCACACATTTCAAAAAATTATGTAAGAAAAACACAATTCTTTTTAATGCTTTAAAAGACAGAACATCTTCATCACCACCCAGTGAAGGTTAAGTTTATCCTCTGGCACATGTTGATATAATGCCAGTCAGATCACAACACTGCAGACCAAGCACATCCTCCATGGTAATGATACCATGTTGTTCCGTTAGAGGATGTATAATAATAATAATATATAATATATATATATATCTCCACAGTTCTGCCGGCACTCTGAACAAATTACTGTCAACATGGTCCTGTGCCAGAATCAAAAAAATCGTATACCTCCAACAACATGAACGGCACTAGGACACCAATATAATATATAGAAATTTGTATTGAGAAATCAACAGTTTCGGAGCTGTCGGCCCATTGTCGGGACCATACTTATATTATATATATATATATATATATATATATATGTCACTTTAAAAATGACTAAATCATTACTGAACATGCAGGCCAACCTGCCAATATTGGCCAGTTGTACATGTTCAGGGATGAGGGAGGGTGCCTGCACCTAATAATATATCGTTCAGTATGGGCACATTATCCACTGCACAGGATGAAGAACGATTGCACGATTACAATGTTGTAATCGTACAGTCGTTCCACTCTCGTGTAGTGGATACACACCTTAACTCTGTATTTAATACGAACTTGCATGAGTCAAAGTATGCGAAGACTGTGAGATTAGAAGGAAACATTTGTAGCTTTCACACGTTATTGGCAGACTGCCAATTTCAACTGAAGCCAGCCCTGGAACCTGTGTACTGTAAGAGTGTCCCTATTTTTAAGGATTGTGTAACAGTGTGTGGCACTGACGAAGTTCAAACCTAGGCAAAAACCTAATCCTGGTCAAACTACGCCACCATGCCAAATTTGATGGAGCTAGGTCCAAAACTATGGCCGTGCATAAAGGACAAACAGACAGACTTTTTAGTACTAGGTTGTTAGCCTAGTACTAAGAATATCTCCTAACATGTGAGGTCTCAGTATTAGGACAGGGGGCATGGCCACAACAAAATGGTGGAAACACCTGCCTCCAGTGCAATACCACCCCAACCCAACACATGCAACTCAGAATCATCCTGACCACAAGACTGCGGGTTAGCCCTCCGAGTGTGGGACAGTTGGGAGATATGTATAAAGCCACCAGCCTCGTGCTCTTTGGCATGAAGTTACATTTCACTGTGCCAATGGTATCTCATGCGCTCTATATTATATGGAATTTTTTCCTTTACTTTAAGCAGCACAGTGTGGACACATGGGGATTGTCTTTACTACAGACAGCTACTCTATGTGTGAATTGTTTTATTACATTGCTCTGGTGCAATGGCCACAGGATGTCGGAGTTTTGACCGTTTCTCCGACACCTCGCGTCCCGAAACATCGCAGACATTTTCCTGAACCCTATAGAGGTGCACAGGAAAATCTGTAATGTTACTGTACCATAATTCTTGGGATATGTAACAGTGATACAACGCTAGCCAAGTTATAAGTAGCATTAACTTAACACTCACTTGTTTTCAGTAGCCTTTCTATTCACTAGTTGTATTCCATCCTAGCCTACTCTCCCAGAATTTCTGGGAGAGTCTCATGGCCCCCGGGAAAATGGACAACTTTCCCGCATCCCAGTGCATTTGAGCTAAAGTCTGGGGGCAAAGGCGCCTGATCATGCCATTCACTACGAATCACCTCATCGCGGCCCAGACCCCAGCAACCAATTGGCAAAAATTATAGCTAAATATTGTGGGCTGTGATCACATTATTTGCTGAACCATGCCTCAAACCCACCCACTCAGAGCCCCCTCTCACAGGCAAGTATGTTGTGTTCACTGGTTCAAATGCCCATCAATAATCAAAATATGATCAATAGTTAATTGCCCCTTTATTTTATTTAAAGTTTGTGGTATTTTTACAATCTTTTTAGGCCCCTTAAACAATAACTTGTAGTTTTATTATATTACATTTGTGTGGGTAATTTGAATATAATGAATGTATAGAATACATTCTCTTACAAGGTTCTAAGGTGCCTAAATGTTAATGTAATTGTGGCCAAACCTCTGAAAACCAACCTTTTTTTTAGGATTGCAGCTTTATTCAAAATTGAGGCCATTTAACATTACGGTACCGTTGCAGATATAAACGATGGCTTTTATTAGGATGTATGCTATACACTTCTGAGCAGATCCAATTAAATGCAAGGTTCTGACGTGCGGCTCTGCACATAAAAGGTTACTAGGGCAGATGCCTCTATCAGAAACAAGGGAGGGTTGTCCTGCGTGGATAACCCATGTAGTGCCTGTGGTTGAGACATTAATAAACAATACACCCTTTTCATGCAATAAATACAAATCTATAGAATCAGTGGTTGCTAGCTAAATGTATGGTTAGATCAAAATACATTTGTACTACTAGTTTATTTATTAGATATTATATTGGAAAACCACATTTACTCTCTTTAAAGTTTCTGATCTGTAACCTATTTTTCATTTGTTTCATCTTTTGCCCAGCTTTCTCTGTCTTTATCTCTTTTGAAACGGTCTCTAATGGTGTCTGTATGTATAAATATATACACAGAGGTGTATGAATAACCAGAGGAAAGGGGGCATGTGCAGAAACTCCCCCTCCTCTATGTTGTGCCCCCCACAATACCTTCTTCAGCCAGCACCATCTACCTTGCCAGATTATTTGCTTTCACTGCACAGTGTCATCTTTCCAAAGAGATCTCTAAATAGTTGAAACGACCTGCTTACCACACCACTGGTGACCAATGAGTTATTCTGCTCTGGATAGATATATACAGAAAAAAAAAATAACTTACCCATGCTAACTCTCTTTCTTCAAAGTCCATACTGTCCACAGGGAGACAATGGGATGTAGGTGGTACTTGGAGGACCGGACTCCAACAGCAAAGCTTTTTCCTATCCCAGTATGCTCCGGTCCTTCCCCCTATACCCCACCCACAGCCTGAGGGCAACTCAGTTTTGTTAACAAGTCCAAAGGCAGGAGCTGGATAGGAGAGAAGGAAAACTGGTACACAGAAGAATCATAATCTCACTCAGAAGAGAAGGAAACAAGTGACCAAGAGACTAAACCCATGGAAGCCAGGTACGTCAGGGCGGGTGCCCTGTGGACCCTATGGACTTCAAAAGATAAAGTTAAAAGGGTAAGTTTTACCATAACTCCTTTTCTTCTTCCGGGTCCATAGGGCTCCACAGGGAGACAATGGGGAAGTCCCAAAGCAGTTGTTAAAGTGCGGGGACGCTCCTGAGCTGAGGAGAACCTGGCGCCCGAAGGAAGCATCCTGAGAGGCAAATGTATCAAAGGCTTAGAATCTAAGAAAGGTGTGGACAGAAGACGACGTGGCCGCCTTGCATAATTGTTCGGTAGACACACCACGGCAGGCTGCCCACAAGGGACCCATAGAGCGAGTATAATAAGCAGAGACTGTAGCCGGCACAGGAAGGCCAGTCTGTCTGCATGTAAGCCTGTGAGATAGTCATGCTTAGCCATCTGGCCAGAGTCTGCTTGTTAGCTGGCGATCCCTTCTTATGGAATCCATATAGGATTAAGAGGAAATCCGATTTCCTGATGGAACTAATACGGTCCATGTAGATCTTCAGAGCACGGACCACATCCAAAGAGGCCTCACCTGCCGTGAGATCTGGTGATTGAAAGACCACAATTTCCTCATTGAGGTGGAAACGATAGACTACCTTGTGAAGGAAGCCATTGCTGACAGACTTCAAGTGCCTTATGGTGATTTAGGTAGGCCACTGCCGTGGCGTTGTCAGACTGTATTTGTAAAGGCTTGCCCTGAAGAATATCCTGAGCCAGAGTGAGGGCTTTGTAAATAGCTCGGAGTTCCAGTACTTTGATTGGTAAGACCACCTCGGCTGGAGTCCAGCTCCCCTGGAAGGAGTGCTGGCCAGTCAGTGCTCCCCACCTGCAGAGGTTTGCATCCGTTGTGAGGAGTGCCCAGTTCAGGATCCAAAAGGGGCGACCCTTGTTTAGGTGGGACATCTGTAGCCACCAGGATAGGGACAGGTTAACCTCCAGAGAGAGGCCTATCTTCTGGGATCTGATGAGATGAGCCAGCCCGTTCCACCTGGAGAGGATCAGGTGTTGTAGGGGCCTGGAGTGAAATTTAAGCAAACTCCACCATGTCGAAGGTGGACTCCATGGATCCCAAGGTCTGCATTGCAGAGTGAATTGACACTCGAGAACTGTGGAGTAATTTGCGCATTCGGTGCTGTAATATAGAAATTTTGTCTGCTGTCAGTAAGATTCTCTGAGCCCGAGAGTCCAGGAAGGCTCCCAGATATACCATTTTTCGATAAGGGGTCAGGGAAGACTTTTTCCAGTTTATCAGCCAACCGTGCGTTTGTAGAAAGGCAATGGTACTTGTAGATGACGGTGAATAATTTCTGGGGAGCTTGCTAAGAGCAAGAGAACGTCCAAGTATGTTTGCAGTCTGGTCCCCTGACGGCGAAGGTAGGCCACCATAACTGCTATGATCTTGGTAAAGACCCGAGGAGCTGTAGGTACATGTAGATAAGCATCCGGAAAGTCCAGAGACACCATAAAGTCCAAAGGCTCCATAGCCAGGACAATAGAGCGTAGGGTTTCCATACGAAACCTGGACACCCTGATAAATTTGTTCAGAAACTTGAGTTTGAGGATAGACCGATGAGACCCATTGGGCTTTTGAACCAAGAAAAGGGTAGAATAATAGCCCTTCCCTCTCTGTGATGAGGGGACTGGAATTATTACCCCCGAGAGAAGTTAGGACTGAATGGCCTTCTGGAGGAGCAGGGCTTTGCTTGGGTCCGATGGAGGTCCTGTGCATAAGAACTGCTGGAAGGGCTGCCTCAGGAATGAGAGGGCGTATCCGTGGGAGACCACTTCTCTTACCCAGGTGTCTGAGGTGGTCTGACGCCAGAACTGGGCGCACTGAAGAAGAGGCCCGCCCCTTTAGGCTGAGGGCTTGTCCTCAGATTTGGTAGATGGACGTCTAATAGCCCAGGCCTGTTTGGTCCTAGGCTTGGAGGCTTTTGTGGATGCCGACTGCTGTGGAAAGGACTGACCTTTAGCTTTTCCTTGAGGACGAAAGGATGACATCTGAGGATTCGTAGTAGATGCAGAGGGCAGAAACACCATCTTGGAAACTGCCAAGGTAGTCACAATTTTGTCCAATTCTGGGATAAACAGGATCTCCCCAGAATAAGACAGAGTCTCCAAAGCCTTTTTAGAGTCTGAATCTGCTTTCAATGAGCGAAGCCAAATAATACAGCGGGCTACCACAGAAGTCACAGATGCCTTGGAAGCTAGGAGGCAAGTATCCAAAGCCCCCTCCCCTAAATAAGAGGCTGCATCTCTAATGTGAGATATGTATGACAGCTGTTCCCTGGAAGCATCAGAGGGAAATGTATCTTCTAGGGCCTCTGCCCAACTCTCAAAGGCTTTTGCCAACCAGGCCGTAGCCCCGGCAGAACGAGTAATAGCTCCTGTAAGAGAGTATATAGACTTAAGGCAAGCTTTAATCCTTCTAACTGTAGTCTCCTTTAAGGAGGTTGCAGTGTGGATAGGAAGGTAGCGTTCTTCACTAAACGTGTCACGTGGGAATCCACTGCAGTTGGAACTTCCCATTTAGTGCAATCAGTAGCTGGAAGAGGGTAATAAGAAATCAAGCGTTTAGGCAGCTAAAACTTTTTACTAGGTATATTCCATGCTTCACACATATGATCAGAGAGCTGATCCTAGTGAGGAAACTGTTTCTTAAATAGTGGCTCTTTTGCCCTAGGAGCGGGTTCAGTCTCTTATTTGAAGAATAAATTTTACAGCTCTTACAAGTACTGGTATATTCAATTTATAGGGGGGCTCGTCTTCTCCCGAGGGGGAGTCAGAGTGAGAGAGGTCTGCGTCTTCTGCCTCCCCAGATGATAACTCAGAATCTGATAGCTGGGCGGACTGGGAAGATAATACAGCACGTTTAGTAGGTTTACTAGGTAAGGGTCTCTCCTTTTGCAGTATTTGTTGAAAGGCTGCAGAGGTAGCTGCTAGACTCTGCACTGAGCTAGAAAGTAGTACGTCTACCCATGGGGGAGGCAAAGGATTTGCATGGAGTACCTGCTGTGTCCATCCCATATGGGGAGCTACCACCAGGACCGCTAAGTGGTCCACAATTTTTGCCAACACCTGTGAAAAGGAGGCCCAGGGGGTCCTGAGGAGAGAATGCTGGGGCAGAGGGGCCAGGTGCCGTATAACAAGATGCCTATAGACCATCTTGAATGAGATCCCCTGAAGCCAAGCCTGCTAAACAGGACATGCAAGACACCAGAGTGGGAGCAGCAGGCTGCTTGTTATTTTTGCCATTGCCAGACATAGCTGCAGGGATAATTGTAGCACACAATCTGGCACCATGCAGTGAGCAACCCAGATATATGTACAATATGGCACAGTGTAGTGTGCATCACAGATATACAGTATGTGATAGCCCTCACAAATATAGTTAGATGTGAGGTACATTAAACCCCCTATACCTCAGTATTTCAGGGTTATACTGAAAGAAAGGGAAAGGTATAAGCTGACAGTTTATTTTTCTCAAAGAGACAGCAGCGCTAGCACAAGTCATATACAATGCAGAGTATACAAAATAACCGCAGTGGCTGGTAGGAAATAGTGCTGTATAACCTGGCCGTTGGGAGACGTATACACAGATACCTGACCCAGCGTCCCTTGAGACCTGAATGCAGAAAATGGCTGCCGGGAGTCTCAGAGGGGGCGGAGGGTGAGGGAGGAGCAGCTCACGGGCGACAAACCCACAGTGGAATGGCGCAATGAGCTGGGGGAGGGCCACAGGCCACATCAACCACTGGGTCCCTGGCCTTAATCTGTGCCCTGCGCCAGTATAGTAATGCCCTGATGGTCTAGTGGAGTCCTGGCTGAACCGGTGTCCACATCAGCACCTCCGGTCTGTTTCCTGAGACAAGACCGCACATAGACGCTGGTCCCCACAAGCGGGGATCTGCCTTACCTGTCCACTTGAGTCCTGGCTGCAGTCTGGGGTCTCAGGAGCCCTGCTAGCTAGGTCCTCCCGGTGCCCCGCCAAGAGTACCTAGCCAAGGGCTGGTGTCGCGGCGCCGCGGAGGGTTGATGGAGCAGCAGTGCAGACGTCCAGTGGACTGTTTAGCGCTGCGGCACTTAGTAAAAATTAAAATAAAATTATAAATATAAAGCTTGGACTGCTTAATAGCAGCCCCGCTGTTCTAACGGTGATCCAGCTCCTGCCGGACACCAACGAAACTGAGTTGCCCTCAGGTTCTGGGCGGGGTATAGGGGGAAGGACTGGAGTATCCTGGGACAGGAAAAAGCTTTGTTGTTGGTGTCCGGTCCTCCAAGCACCATCTACACCTCATTGTCTCCCTGTGGAGCCTTTTGGACCCTGAAGAAGAAATATATACTACACAGAAATACTGTCACTCAGAGGTACAATAAAAACAATGGAGCCCTGGTGCCTTCCTAAATACAGCACATCCAAATTCACATGTTTGTCCTAGAACAAAAGGAGGCTGCACTCCCCTCCCCCCCCCCCCCCCCCCTCTGCCCGGCATCTAACTTACTTATTCTGTGGGGGGATACGGGTGTGCGGTTGCCGGGGGGAGGCTGTGTTTGCATGGCACCACTACACTGCGGCCAAAGGCAGAGTGGACATGAAGGGCAGCCCTGGGGTCCTTGTCAGGCAGCAGGCCAGGCAGGCAGAGTGTATAGGCTTGCCCTAGGGTCCTGGTCGGGCGGCAAGTCAGGAAGAATGGAGGGGTAGCCCTCGGGTCCTCTCTCCACCTGTGGTCGCACTGGGGACTGAATTATGGCCTGGCGGCTCACTGCAGGGAGCTAGTCACTGTGCCCTCTGCTGCCTAGTGCTCTACTCGTCAGAATAGTCAGTGTACCGGGCAGGCCGGCACTGGGGACAGGTACCATCTCCTGGAGTAGACAGTAGTGAACAGCAGAGATCACACAAGTCCCTTGTTTCGTGTACAGCTGACTTCAGCCAGTTTTATTAAACTGAGAAATAAAATAAAACTTCAAAATAAACACTTTGCCTGTCCGGCACTAACTAAACAAAGTTTTCCTGACTGTCAACTACAAAAAACATTGGAAGTTTCAGCAAGTAAAGCTCACTTTACTCACTGCCTTTTTCCAGACAGTGAAAAAGTGGATATCCAGCTTTACAGGTTTTTCACATACTCACACAGGTGCAAGTTCTAATCAGCTACGCTGGGTACACACTATAGGATATATCGTCCTGACGTGGATCAGAACGTTGTACGGTCATACACATGATGGTCGTTTATCGCATTGTCTCATCTGCTGTTCCGGAACGGTGCAATGAATGACGCGGTACAGTTGCATGCAGCATGTAACAACATATAGCGCCGTCTTACACTGGATCGCGTAGTGTGTACGGCGCCCAATATATCGCTACATCGCACCATCACTGGGTCACACATCAGGCTTCTCCCAGGGAGGAAAAGCTTAAAGTAGGCAAGCATGTCATATACACACACACACACACACACACATATAGATCTGTGTCCGAATGGTACAGTATTTGTTAACTTTATAATAGAGGAAAACGGAGTGACTGGGTCAAAAATGAAAGAAGTAGGGTTCCAGATCAGAACAGTGCTAGCAAAATGTGTGCTGACTAGAGGTGCGTACACACTAGATGATTTTTTAAACTCTTTGCCCGATTCCAACGAATCGTAACAACAAATCTTTCAAATCGTCAAGTGTGTACGCATCATGCGCGCTCCCGTGGCGTGTTCCTCGCATCTTCAGGTCACCCATACATGCAGCGCAATCTGACAATCTCGTTAACAAATTTGTTCAAATCGTGCATTGTGTATGCACTACCGGACGATCAGGCTATGGACCTGATTCAGAGGCGCTCGCTAGATGCAATCGTTCGCCTCCCGCGTATGCAAATTCGGCAAAGTGACGGCACATGGCAGGCGCTCGCTGGGAAAGGCATAAGCACACCCACTTTATCTGGGCGAGCGATCACTTTGTGTATGCAGACGCCCATTAGCGTATGTAGAGACACCCACTAGCACACGTCATCTCCAGGAAGTTTATTAAAACATTGGTACATCGAGGACCATCGGAAGGGCTTGCCTTACTGCAAGCACTGCGAGGATTAATTTGTAAAAAAAAAAAAAAGAAGGATGGTGACGTGTACTATTACAATTATGCACGCCTTAGAAACGGCGTTGCAACACTCAGGCGCGCCTGCGTTCGCACCTCCACTCCCCCGTTATTAGTGTCCTGCCCCTGTTACCACCCACAAACGGCCTCTCCTGTCACTCATTGCACTGGGCTGTGTTTGCTTGGTGAGCGATCGGATTCTGATCACACTGAGTAGTTCGCGCACGCGCAGTACGAAGCGTGGTCACTTAACAGCGGCCGCGCACGAGTGAGCGGCTGCTTGCAACCGGGTCTGAATGAGCTCCTATATTTTAACATTATATAAATAACGATGAAATGACCGAACAATGCACGATACGCCGTTTGGTAGATTGCACAGTGTGTATGCACTAGATCGTTTGTCCGGGAGTTCAAAGGAAATCTGGACAACCATTGCGTTGTTTAGTGTGTACGCTACTTACGTATTGGCTAAAGTGTAGTGACCTCTATAGTCTCAGCTGTCCAAGCTTTTATTAGCTATTTGATAACAAGAACAAAGACATCATAGCCGAACAGTGAATATATATTTACCCTTACTAACTCTTCACTTACGCTGACATGCCCATTAATTTGCCATGTACTAACTACATATGCGTTACACCGGATAAAACAGAATACCTATGCACACATTTATACAAAATATATTCTTCTTTACAATCTTACAAATCTCCCTTTGACAAATTACCCCAAAAGATTAAAATGGACCAGTCCACAGCCTGAGTGCTACACATCTTCCCCCAATTATATTCCGATACAGATCTTTCCAAATGTTTCACTTATTTTCAGGTTTGCTCATGAAGTTTCCATAATTAATTCACAAGAACGTTCACACACAAAGGATAAATGTCAGATTTCAACACAACAGTCACATCAGTAATATTACTCCAAGGTCTTTTAGTTTTTTGTATGCTAATTTATTATTTTTGCATAACAAACTGCCAACATTCAGCCCTACGTGTGCTACACTTATAAATGTTTTATGAATGCCTTTTCTTCTCTTTCTGTGATACACTTTATGCTGGGGAGACATGGCTATTGACAAAACTGATGTGAAAATGTCTGCATATATTATAATAATTTACTAGTTTAGTTACTCAACCGGTGGGGGGTACGTAGGGAAAGGCCAGAGATATTCTTTACCTGCTGATCAGCAGGACTTGGTTCCGGGAAGGATTGTGGTCATATCACAAGTAATGGGTGTTTTACCTGGCCTTCTATAAAGCAGTAGCGGTGATAGCTGTAGCATATGTTCTCATTGCAGAATTAATCTAGGAAATTATATATATATATATATATATATATATATATATACACACACACACGCTACAATATATGAAATGGAATTGTTATAATGATGTTTAAAATCTCTAAAAGTGGGGTTAAAAAAGGAGCAAAGCAAAGATTCAGAAAAATTGTATACATTTCACACCATATAGCTATACCATTACTTTACTGCATGCACAGTACATCCCTTCAGGAGCAGAACTATGCCACAGTGCAACCAAAGCGCTTGCTCAGGTAAGCTAAGAGCAGAGAAAAGCCATTGTGTGATGATCCCCTCCCGTAGCTTGCCCAAAAAAGCCATGTCTGGCCTCAGCACATCCTGGGAAGACACCAATGGGTGTTAGGAGAACTGTGCAATACACAGTTTACCATTTTTTATACTTTGCTTGTCAATAACAGGAATAAATGCCGGAACCAGTAGTATACGCTCATAGCCGTGCTTTTATCCATTTGTTTTCTTTGCAAAATACACACTTGCTATCAGACTTCAATGTAACTTAAAAATGCATAACCTCTCATCCAGGAGAGGACCGGCGATTAAAAGTAGCTCTGGAAAAATTTCTTGAAGTTGCCCCTGTGGACGAGACCCAATCAACTGTTGGAGGAACCAACACCAAAGTAGGCGGGATTAGTACATCACTATATCTGGAGACATCGGTGATAGGCCAGGCTAAAGCAACAAGTAATGGTAAGCAGTGTTGCACCAACAAAAGGCGGAGCATGTCGTAGTAGCCGAACCTAGCACACAAACAGTTTAGAAAGTATTGTAAGTATAGCCTAAGTCACATGCATTACCTATAAATTTCCCAGAGTATAGTAACACTACGTTCTCAGTTAAATATACTTGGCAATCCACTTTGACTCATTATTTGGGGGTATATATCCCTACAACCCTTTCTTCCGTGTTTGATGTTAACCTCCCTCCTTTGAGTACACAATTATCCTCCTTCATGAAGTCTTGGTTATCTTACGATATATGTTGGTCAGTGTGATAATCAGCATTTAAAATGTCTCTGTTTCCTAAACATATGTATTTATTTCGCTCAATTCCTCTTATTTTTCCTAAAGTCTATTTGGATAAATGTCGGACTATTATGTCCACTAATATCACCCTCCAAAAATAGCATACTCTAGAATGATTTTGGCCAAACAATGGGGTGGCATAGCGCTTCCTGGCCTGGCTGGGTATCAGGAGGCTTGCCTTCTGGCCCAGCACCAGGACTGTATTACTTCTTCCAAAGTTAAAAGATGGGCACTTTTAGAAAAGGTACAATATACAGCATATCCTCTGGTTGACCTTTTATGGACACCGAAATCTTTCCCGTCAAGTAGCTCCATGATCCTCTTATCTACCAAAGCCCCAGTGAAGGTTTGGGATAGCTGTTATCTCAGTTAAAACTTGTACCCCTCTCTACTGTTAACCATCCTTTCCAAACTCTTTCTAAATTGATTCCTAATTTACATGCATCTGTTTGGACCTCTGGTGGAGTTACAACTTTGGGCGACCTAATGGAAGGGAGCCTACTACTTATATTCTCTCGTTTGCAGGACAGGTAATCACTCCCACCCACAGCACTGTTTCAGTATTATCAGATTTGTCACTGGCTTAGGAGTGTTACTAAGCCTTTTGGGTCAACAGGTAGACTCCCTATAGACTTGATTTCAAGCCTGAAGTCTAGAAGAGGTCATAGTGATATTTTTTATTGTTACACGCTTGAACTTCAACAGATGCAGTGCATTAAATCCTCTTCCCAGGTTCAGTGGGAGCATGATTTGAATCACCCTATCTGTGATCCTCAGTGGGAGTTGATCTTCACTTCGTCCTACTGTATGACTAAATGTTTGAACCATTAAAAAATGCATATAAAACTGTTATATAGATTGTATCTTACTCCAGATTGTGGAGAGGTTGGCCACATTTTTCTAATTTTTTTTGACATGCCCTACACCTAAGAGCTTTTGGAAAGAGCTCCCTAACCCCCGCCTTGGCACTTCTACATTTGTATCCTCAAAGATATGTGTGGTAGGCCATATATGTATAGCAGCACGCGCTGCTCTAGCCCCAAATTGGAAGCAGCCTCGCCTCCATTCTCTGCTTAAAGTGTTTGGAAAAGTCAATTTCCACTACGAGATGGAAACAACTTCTGTGCCCTACTCGTCCCAGGCCTCCTCTCCCTTTATGGGGTGGTGGCCATGGTATGAGTATGTCACTGAAGGAGAAGGTGCACAATATGTGCACAAATTTTCATTATCGAGTTTAAATGAAGATTCTACTCCCTGATGTACAGCCATGGCCAAAAGTTTTGAGAATGACACAAGTATTGGTTTTCACAAAGTTTGCTGCTTCACTCTTTTTAGACATTTTTGTCAGATGTTACTATGGTATACTGAAGTAAATTGACAAGCATTTCATAAGTGTCAAAGGCTTTTATTGACAGTTATATTGCTTATGCCAAGAGTCAATATTTGCAGTGTTGACCCTTCTTTTTCAAGACCTGTGCAATTCGCCCTGGCATGCTGTCAATCAACTTCTGGGGTCCACATACTGATTGATGGGCGCGCATTCTTGCCTAATCAATGCTTGGAGTTTGTCAGAATTTGTGGGTTTTTGTTTGTCCACAAGTTCTCAATGGGATTAAGGTCTGGGGAGTTTCCTGGCCATGGACACAAAATATGAATGTTTTGTTCCCCAAGCCACTTGGTTATCACTTTTGCCTTATGGCAAGATGCTCCATCATGCTGGAAAAGGCATTGTTCGTAACCAAATTGTTCTTGGATGGTTGGGAGAAGTTGCTGTTGGAGGATGTTTTGTTACCATTCTTTATTCATGGCTGTGTTCTTAGGCAAAATTGTAAGTGAGCCCACTCCCTTGGCTGAGAAACAACCCCACACATGAATGGTTTCAGGATGCTTCACTCTAAATGGGGTTACCCTTTATCTAATTACAATCACTACCTTAACTTGGCATAAAGTAATTTCCAGTCCTTATAATGCAGTGGTTCTCTGTACATTATCACGCCATTCCGTGCAAGGCAATGTTCATGTGACTTCATTCACAACTCTCTAGCCCCTCCCCTGGCATAAATCATGCAATTTCATCCCCAATAACCTGCACCTAGCATAAATCACACAACTTCATCCCCAATAACCTGCACATGGCATAAATCATGCAACTTTATCCCAAAACAGCTGTACCTGGCATAAATCATGCAACTTCATCCCCAATAACCTGCACCTAGCATAAATCATGCAACTTCATCCCCAATAACCTGCACCTAGCATAAATCATGCAACTTCATTCCCAATAACCTGCACCTAGCATAAATCATGCAACTTCATCCCCAACCAGCTGGACCTGGCATAAATCATGCAACTTCATCCCCAACCAGCTGGACCTGGCATAAGTCATGCAACTTCATCCCCAATAACCTGCACCTAGCATAAATCATGCAACTTCATTCCCAATAACCTGCACCTAGCATAAATCATGCAACTTCATCCCCAACCAGCTGGACCTGGCATAAATCATGCAACTTCATCCCCAACCAGCTGGACCTGGCATAAGTCATGCAACTTCATCCCCAATAACCTGCACCTAGCATAAGTCATGCAACTTCATCCCCAATAACCTGCACCTAGCATAAATCATGCAACTTCATCCCCAATAACCTGCACCTGGCATAAATCATGCAACTTTATCCCCAAACAGCTGGACCTGGCATAAATCATGCAACTTCATCCCCAATAACCTGCACCTAGCATAAATCATGCAACTTTATCCTCAAACAGCTGGACCTGGCATAAATGATAAAATTCAATCCGCAGCCACCTGCAGGTGTAATGTAGAGATGCCCTTACTTAGCACAGTATGTCCTGCACAGTGAGGGAGGAGATCCATACAGTACCTGGCCTGGGGCTCTGAATGATGCTGACAGCTCTATCTCTCTGTATGTGGCTAGTCGAGGGGGATGTCAGCATGGACTGGGGGAAGAGTAGGGGACGGATCAAATCCCAACAAAGGAAGCATGTGGAAGCCAACTGTGCACCCTCCCAACCGGCATTCCACCCACTGCTTGATGGGCTCCGGGAAGATTGCCTGCAGCCCGCCTCCAGTGCAGGGTGGTCCGGGGTGGATGGGTGCAGCTGGAATCCTCCCTCCGGCTGAAGTGGGCGTGCTCAGTGAGCACCTCCACTGCCCATGGCGCACCTCGCTGGCCGGTGCGCACTACAAGACATGCCGGCCCGGACGGTATAAGAAAAATACTGGTTGGAGTACCCATCAAGAAGGCCATGGGGAGAACACTGTATATTGCACAGATAACCCGCATTATAGTAGCACACACGGTGCTGTGACAACGTTACAGATAATTGAAACTGCTACCGAAGCAATATTCTTTTCAAGGGTATTTTAATTTAATTTCTGGTGGTGCGAGGTATTTTAATCACAGACACAAATGTCTGAGTACAAACAATGTGCTTAAAATACACAACAAGGATAGCAATTTCTGCAATCAAAAAATAACAATCAATCAATGCTCTATCCATAACCATCAAATATGAATTAAACTGTAACATGTATTATTAATATATTTTTTTTATTTGCCATTTTAGAGTTAAGGCCAAAATATTCATTATATGAAAATAGGTGCAGATCCTAAACTGAGATTACAGAGAGTAATTTTTACCAATTCCCAAGACTCAGTTCGACAAGTATTACAAACTATAGAAATAGGGGACTCTTTTTTACTATTCTTTTTTTCTGCTTCCAGTGCTCATAACAAACCTTTATGTTCTAAACCCACAGAGGTAATATATTGTGTGTTATTTAGTTTATATTTCTACAGCCGTTTTTGATGATCTCATTAGTTGTAGCATAGATTTCTGGGCTTTCGAGATTCTAACTAATGTAAGGTGAAGGGTTTTTTTTAAACCTCTTTTGGCTTGTTTTATTGCGGCTCGTTAAAAAGTTGTTACAGCTTCCTGATGTTTTCAAGAATCTGTATAGTACTTAAATTAAAAGCCTGTACGGCAACTTATTTCAGACGCAGCGGGGAAAACGATAGCAAGCTCTGGCTGGATGGCAACCAAGCGCAAATTAGTGAGATGGAAGAAGACTTGAGACATCGATATTGTGAGATTAAATTGATTGGTTTACTAAGAACAAAAATGCCAACAAAAGTTTTGCAGCTAGGAAATCTACTGACTGACAGTAATACAGAGGATTTGGAACTAAACTCAGCATCAGAGGCAATATAGGAAAAGATGTTGGGAAAAGCTGTGCTGTGGTTACTATGCACTTGCCAGATATAGCATAAAACTTAGCAGAAGAAAGCAACCTGTGGCTTTCCAACTCTTGTGAAACTACAAGTCCCAGTATTTCCACAGCTGTAGAGCGATAGGTTGCCTAAGTTTGTTCTGTACAATGTTATAGCAAATCGTGTATTGCTGTGTATGCCCCAACACTCCGCAGATCTTCTGGTGACTTTCAGTACCCCTACTGCCATTGATCCAGGCAACAGTAGTTGCGTCGGTAGGACGTCAATGAACCCTACTCTGTGTTCATATGAACACTTCAAGCATCTACAAAACAGAATTTTCCTTAACATTTTCTGACTTCAAAAGATCAAATCAAACGGTTTTGTCTGTGATGTGATTATGACAGAATTAGGTGAAAAATTAAAATCAATAAATAAATGTTCAAGCCCCATTTCCAACAGTTGAGTACTATACCTGGGCAATCACTGTCTGCAGGCAATGTGCACACTGTATGCAGGTATCACCTATAACGATCTGTGTTCTGTCACATAGCTGTGTTGCTTATATTTCAGAAATGTCTAGGATCTACTAAATAAGATCAGCATAGCACCTGTAGTAGGTTTATGGCCAGGGCTGGATTAAGATTTGTGGGGACCCCAGGTCAACTAAACTGTGGGGGCCCACTCCAAACAACACAGACCTTACCCCCCTGAAAGCCCTACATTGAGCCATATACATATATTACATACACTCACACATAAACAGTATACACACTAACACATACACCATAACACATACATACACACTGAAACAGAACACATACATACTTTCACTTGATGCAGCAGCTGCGGCAGGACCAGTCAACGGAATAGGTTGCAACAGGGGCTGGGCACCTCGATTCATTAGGCTCAGCTCCCCACAATTTAATGTCGTGCTTTGCGGGGATATGGGGCGGGGCTTGCCATATTGGCTCTGTATGAAAAAGTACTATTTTAGTACTAATAGTAATGCAAACAATATACACTAATAATATATAAATGTATAGCACCTTTATGAAGACTTGTAGACCGATGGGTTGGGTGCGGAATGCCGATGGCCAGAATCCCGACAGGGTTAGGATACAGACACCTGTTGGTAAGTATCCTAATCCTACCCCTCCCTCTCCCCCTAGTGCCTAAACCTAACCTCCCCCCTCCTAGTGCCTAACAGTAACCCTCACACCCTAACCCCACTACTTACAGACGGGATGCCGGCACCGGGATTCTGACTGGTGTTGGGATTCCGTTGCCGGCATTGTGAGCGCCAGCATCCTGGCTGTTGGGATTTCGACTACCCTCCCCCCAGTTTTATATATCATTTTATATAGCAGTTGCAATTTTTTTTTTCCTTATTCTGCATACTATATTAGTATTTAATTGACAGAAATAGATTATGTCAGTGGCCATGCCATGTTGGGGAGCTGTAGCTACGCAAAGCTCCCATCTGACATCCCCTCAGAAATGCTTGTCCCTGGTTTTTAATATTGAATAATTGCCTAAGTATTACTGGCTGTGAGCGGATTACTATGGATGATGTGTTTTTTTTTTTTTTTAACCTGTAAGTTGTATAAGTTTAAAAAATAATAATAATTGTTAATGTTCAATGGGCAGGTCATGTAAGGCAGTTGTAGTGAATTAGGTGCAAAATAATTGTATTATGATCACGCTGTATAGGGTCTTATATTTGTACCCATAATACATACAGTATTGTACACACAATCAGGCTCAGACTGGGCCACCGGGGATTCGGGTATTTCCCCGGTGGGCCCCACTGATTTTAGGGCATGCCCTTTCTATGAGGGGGTGTGGCTTAGCAGGCCGTGGTCGAGGTGGGGGGGGTGTCGGGGGGTTGCTTACCAGCCGGAGCAGCTGAAGGTACCAGTTAACAGGCTTTCTCCCTGGCCCCAGCCACGGTCTGCGTACTGCTGATCCCCTGGCCTTGTCTGAGCATGACTTCAGATGCTTGGTGGGCCGGGGCCATCGGCAGGGACGGAGTCACAAGCCAGAGAAGATCGGAGGAATGCCCTGCAGGTTAGTGCTAGAGGTGTCTGGGGGTTTTTGCAGGTTAGTGCTAGAGGTGTCTCACTCCCGGCAGCTGCCGCTGCAGGGACAGTGCTGTCCCTGCTATGGTGGAAGGGCAACGCCAGCTACAGCTGTCGATATTGATACCTGTAGCTGTTGGAACAGTCAGGCGAACTGACCATTCAAACATTGCCCAGGTTATTGGCACTGCTATCTTGTAGATAGCAGGGCCAAAAATGAGAGGGGCACATAGCAACAAAAAAAATGTGTTCTTCGGCGGGTTGGAAGTTTTTCAGCGGGCCCCTAACTTTGCAATCCCCTGGTGGGCCCTTCATGTCACAGTCCAACACTGCACACAATATGTACAAAGGCACCTGCCTGACTTGTGACTGCCAATTATTTTCAAATGTTGGAAATCTGAACATCCATGGTGCACTATTCTGTGTGTTTAATGATGCAACGTTACTCACATATGGCAAAAGTGCATGGATTGCTCTGTACATGCATTTCCACAGCCTTTTAAATGTGCTTTAACGCTGGTAGTCCTAACAACACACATGCACACACATGTTAACTATGCAACTAGAAAGCTTTGAGACATGTTAATATACATACTTTTAACACTTTATTAAAGTGAGAACAAAGCACAAGGTTACTGGTGACGGTTTAGTGCTGGTTTTCAATGCTTATGTGCGCAAGCCTTAAAAGGTGCAGAACATGAAAATAACTTTGTTTAAATATCTAATAATGGTATCACATGGGAACCTTAAAAGCTAGTGAGTCGCTAGCATTCATAGGCCTGGAAACGCTCCTGTGGTGACAAACTGCAATGAAGGGTCACAAGACAGTAGCTCAGCACATGTTACCTGCAGGGTCTTCAGAGCTTCTACGCTACTATGTGACAGCAGAGGAGTATTCTGCCTACATTTCAATGTTTCACCGCAGGGATTATTGAGTTATGAAGGCTACTGTAGCTCTTTTCTAGGACAGAAAAGTGCTAACGTTCAAAGCGTGTGTGTTCTGTATTTACAGCACTTCTGCGCTGTAAGGAAAAGTTTTACTCTTCATGTTACGGATTCTGTTAGTTTAGGTTACTGATAGTTCTGAGGCTCTCTATAAGGCTGTTCTGTCTTACCTCAGTCTGTGATGTTTCAGTGTAGAAATTAAGGGGTCTATCTATTAAGAGCCCACCAAAGAGGGTTTTTCCCTTGCTGCCATGAAAATCTGCAATTAATAAAGAAATAAAAAGTCACTGGGGCAGATGATGCTCAGCTCACTGGTGAGTGGTTTGACTGGTCGCCAGGCCAGTTAGGTGGGTGCCTGCGAGTTTGATTGATTCCAGTTCTAGTTTAAAAAAAAAAAAAAAAAAACATCACAAAAAATTATATATATATTTATTTTTTCCAGGGCACCTATAGCTAAAGCCATCCTGAGATTCCCCATGCTTTGTGAAGGGCTTCCTAGCTCCAATTTGTCAAGTGTCTGTTGAGTCTTGGTTATGTCAGTTCATATTTTTCAACATTTCAGACCTGGTCTCAGATCCTGCAGAGGATGTCCCCATTACACCACCCTTCTCAGCACAGAGCTGAATCATGTCATCTATCCCTGCCCACTTCACTAGGGAGATAACGTTTTTCTGTTATTTAAGAAAGGCTACTGCTGGCGGTAGCCATGTCCAGCAATAGCAGGGAAGCTAGTTATCACATAGGCCCTCATTCAGAGCCGCTCGCTAGCGGCAGTACGCTCGTTCCGAGCGATGTTCGCACATCTGCGCATGCGTACAGTTTTTAGTACGCATGCGCGAACCAGTCAGTGCGGCCGAAAATCGTTTGTACGCTATATAGCGAGTGCCTGCTATTTTGAGTGACAGAATGAGGCGTATGTGGGTGGTAACAGGGGAAGGTGCTTGAAAACGGGGGAGTGGAATTCGAACGCAGGCGTGCTTAAAGGTCAAAACGGGCGTTTTAAGGGAGTGCATAATTAATACAGCAGCGTCATTGACCACGTCACTTGGTTTTTTTTAACTCAGAACTGCTCGCAAAATAGCGGTTGAAAAAACCAACCACAAGAATAGCGAACAGTTCATACGCTTTACGATGTACTCGATTAATCTAATAAATAACGGACATGACGTATGGTGCGAGCGGCCAGGGGGCGTTTTTATCAAATAAACGAGCGTATGTTTTGCTCGCTCGTTCAGACTTAGAAGTGTGAACAGACTGCAATTTGCGAACGGATCATTTGAATAGCCACCCCTTGTTTTTGAACGAACGACCGCAAATAGCGAACGGCTCTGAATCAGGCCCATATGAGATACAGCAGCAGTATCGCCACTGTCCTCCTTTCCATCACAGGATGGCTATAGTGGGGATCAGAAAAGGAAAAAATGCATTATTACGAACACCATTTTTCCTGCTTTGGGGAAAAAAATAAATAAAATATATATATATATATATATATATATATATATATATAAAAAATAACAAGAGATATGGTAAGAACTTACCTTTGTTATCTCTGTTTCTACGAAGTCCATAGGGTCCACAGGGTGACCTTGGGGTATAGCTGGATCCTGGATCCTCGGGCACCACGGAGTTAAAGCTTTTAGCTGCTCCCAGGATGCACTTGGGTCCAACCTCCCCTATACCCCGCCCCCGAGCCACAGGCACCTCAGTTGGTAAGCAGCCCAGGCCGGAGGAGGAGACGAAACAGAGAGAAGGAAGACTGGAACACACAAGAACCATACTCACAGAAATGGGAGACGGAAAACCGGTGACCAGTCACAGAGCCCATATGAAGCCAGGTGCGTCAGGGCGGGTGCCCTGTGGACCCTATGGACTTCGTAGAAACAGAGATAACAAAGGTAAGTTCTTACCATATCTCTTGTTTTCTACTTCAGGGTCCATAGGGGTCCACAGGGTGACCTTGGGGATGTCCCAAAGCAGTCCAACTAAGGGCGGGGACGCTCCTGTGCTGATAGGAGAACCCGGCGCCCAAAGGATGCATCCTGAGAGGCAAAGGTGTCAAACGCATAGAACCTCAAAAAGGTCTGAATGGAAGACCAGGTGGCCGCCTTACAGAGCTGAACAGCAGAGGCGCCACAGCTAGCAGCCCAAGAAGGGCCCACGGACCGAGTGGAATGAGCCTTAACCGAGGCTGGAACAGGTAAACCCTCCTGCATATAAGCCTCAATAATAACAGAACGAAGCCAACGGGCTAGAGTCTGTTTGTTGGCAGGCCAACCCCTCTTGTGAAAACCAAAGAGGATAAACAAAGAATCCGACTTCCTCACAGAACTAGTCCGGTCCACATAAACCTGGAGTGCCCTTACAACGTCTAAGGAAGTCTCCCCAGCCGAAAGATCAGGTGACTGAAAGGCTGGTACAACAATTTCCTGATTAATGTGGAACCTGGAAACCACCTTAGGCAGGAAATCAGGACGAGTGCGAAGCACCGCTCTGTCCTGATGAAAAATCAGAAAAGGGGGACGACAAGAAAGCGCCCCCAAATCTGAAACCCTCCTGGCAGAAGCAATTGCCAAGAGGAAAACAGTTTTAAAAGTTAGCCACTTGAGCTCCACTGACTCCAAGGGCTCAAAAGGAGGACCCTGTAAGGCCCTAAGAACCACCGCCAAATCCCACGGGGCCACAGGTGGCACAAAGGGAGGCTGGATTCTCAAAACACCCTGGAAAAAGGTGTGTACGTCCGGCATAGCAGCGATCCTGCGCTGGAACCACACCGACAGACCAGACACGTGTACCTTCAGTGAAGAAAGACATAATCCTAAGTCCAAACCGGACTGAAGGAAAGCCAGAATACGCGAAACTCGGAACACCTGGGGATCATAGTTTCTGGCCTCGCACCACTGAAAGTAAGTGTGCCCCGAGACCTCAGGACGGCTGTCTCAAGAGCCACGCCGTCAAAGATAGTCGACCCAGATCCGAGTGAAGACAGGGCCCCTGAGACAACAGGTCCCACCGTTGAGGTAGGAGGTACAGAGCGTCGATGGACAGGCTCCGCAGATCGGAGTACCACGGCCTTCTGGGCCACCAGGATCAGTGTGCCTCCGTCCTGTTTGAACTTGCGCAGGACCCGAGGCAGCAGAGATATCGGAGGGAACAAGTAAGCCAGTTGAAACATCCATTTCACCGACAGCGCGTCTATCAGACTTGCGCCTGCGTCCCTTGTCCTTGACCCATACACAGGCAGCTTGTGATTGTAACGGGACGCCATCAGGTCCAGTTCTGGCAGCCCCCACTTGTCCACGAGTAGTTGGAATACCTCTGGATGAAGCGACCATTCCCCGGGATGCACATCGTAACGGCTGAGGAAGTCTGCCTCCCAATTGAGGACTCCTGGGATGAAAACTGCCGAGAGAGCTGGTAGATAGCGCTCCGCCCAAGCCAGGACGCGGGACACCTCCGACATCGCAGCTCGACTGCGAGTCCCTCCCTGGCGATTGATGTACGCCACCGTGGTGGCGTTGTCTGACTGCACCTGAACGGCCCTTCCGTGAAGAGCGGTGCCGGACGACTGCAGGGCTCTGTATACTGCCCGCAGTTCCAGGATGTTGATGGGAAGAATCGCTTCCTCCGCCGACCAACGACCCTGAAGTGACAAGGAGCCTGTCACCGCCCCCCAACCCCGGAGACTGGCATCTGTCGTGAGCAGAACCCATTCCGGGATCCAAAAGGGGCGCCCCTCCAGGAGATGCGCTGTCTGCAGCCACCAGGCTAGGGATAGACGCACCTCCGAGGACAACACCAGCATCTGAGAGCGGATCCTGTGTGGCAATCCGTTCCATTCTGAAAGAATCAGCCCCTGCAGGGGCCTGGAATGGAACTGGGCAAACTCCACCATGTCGAATGCCGACACCATGGACCCCAAAACTCTCATCGCTGAGTGCACCGACACTCTGCCACTGCTCAGACAACTGTGAATCCGCAGCTGTAAGGAGGAGACCTTCTCTGGAGTCAGAAAAATCCGTTGCTGACGAGAGTCCAGCAGGGCCCCCAAATGAACCATCCGTTGTGATGGGATGAGGGAGGATTTCTTCCAGTTGATCAACCAGCCGTGCGCCTGTAGACAAGCGACCGTCAGGTGGAGATGCTGGATCAGTACCTCCGGGGAGCTTGCCAGCAAGAGGAGGTCGTCTAGATACGGTTGCAACCGTATCCCCTGGCTCCGAAGGTGAGCCGCCATGACCGCCATCACCTTGGTAAATACCCTTGGTGCCGTGGAGAGACCAAAGGGTAGAGCCCTGAATTGGTAGTGGTTGTGGAGAATAGCAAACCGCAGAAACCGTTGGTGCGATGTTGCTATAGGCACATGGAGGTAGGCGTCCTGGATATCCAGGGAGACCATATAATCCCCCGGTTCCATCGCCAGTATGATGGAACGCAAAGTTTCGATCCTGAATTTGGGAACCCTGAGAAACCTGTTCAGGGACTTCAAATTGAGGATGGGGCGATGAGAGCCATTTTGTTTCTGCACCAGAAACAGCGTAGAGTAATACCCCATCCCACGTTGAGACTGCGGTACGGGTATAATGACCCCCGCCGTCAGCAAGGCCTCTATGGCTTCCTGAACCTGCAAGGCCTTGGTTTTGTCCTGAGAAGGACTTGTGCAAAAAAACTGGCAAGGCGGCCTGTGCCGAAAAGACAGGGCGTACCCCTGGGAGACCACTTCTCGCACCCAGGCATCCGTGGTGGTATTGTGCCAGCACTGGGCGAATTGAAGAAGTCGGCCTCCCACTCTGGGGTCCCCCAGAGGGAGGCCCGTCCCATCACGCAGAAGGCTTATCTTCTGGCTTGGAAGAAGGGCGCCTAGCACTCCAGGCTTGCTTCTTTGGCTTTGAGGCGGTCTTGGGTGCGGACTGCCTCGGGAAGGACTGACCCTTTGCCTTGCCCTGAACCCGAAAGGAACGAAACGCCGAGCTCCGGACCTTAGCAGGTGTAGTAGCTGAAGGGAGGAAGGCTGACCTGGATTTTGCCAGGGTATCTACTATTTTGTCCAGGTCCGGACCAAATAGTAATTCCCCATTAAAAGGTAAGGCCTCCAAGCCTTTCTTTGAATCCGTGTCTGCTCTCCAAGACCGCAACCACAAGGATCTACGAGCAGACACTGCTGCCGCCGAAACCCAAGAGGTCAACAGGCTAGCATCCAAAGATGCTTCTCCAATGTAGGAGGCGGCATCTCTCATCTGTCCTAACAACGCCCTCTGGACGTCCGGAGATTCATCCGTAAACGTGTCCTCCAAGGCGTTGGCCCACCCCTCAATGGCCTTGGCCACCCAGGAGATGGCCATGGACGGCCGGGCTACAGCCCCTGAGAGAGAATAAATAGACTTTAGACAAGTCTCCACCTTCCTGTCCGTAGGATCCTTCAGCGAGGATATAGACGGCAATGGCAAAGTAGCACTCCTGATGAGGAGTGTTACATGGGAATCGACTGCAGGCGGAGTTTCCCATTTCTTACAATGCGCTTCCGGGAATGGATAATTGGACGCCAAGCGTTTCTGTGGCAGGAAACGCTTACTGGGCGTCTGCCAGGCCACCGCCATGTGATCAGTCAACTGATCAGACAAGGGGAACGCTGTAGAAGTAACCTTAGCCTTTTTAAAACTAGGATACCTTGACTTGGGAGCGGGTGCCTCATCCTCAATCAGAAGAATAGCCCGCACCGCCTTAACCAGAGCCCGCACATTGATGGAAGACTTAGTGTCTACCTCCTGGACTGAGGCATCTGAGGCTGAGTCATCCTGTACCTAACCATCATCCGAGAATCCCTCAGAATCCGAAAGATGCGCAGCCTGTGCCATGACTGAGCGTTTAGACGCCCTGGAGGGCACGTCACTGCGCAACATCGACTGAAAAGCCGAAGATGCTGCCGCCAAATCTTGGACAGTGTGGGAAAGCGCATCCACCCAGGGTGGAGGAGCTGTCACAGGAGCCTGAAACGGCACCACAGCCAGCTGTGCCACAGGGGTGGACTGAATATACATTGGCAACCCCGCATAGGGACCAACAGGCTGAGACCCCGGGGGAGTCTGCAATAATTGTGGGACACCCGGGGAATGGGGGATGGCAGGCTGGGGCAACGCCCTAGTAGGGGCGGCAGTCGGGACCGACAGACGGTCAGCGATGGACACCAGCACCTGGGAAAACATCGCCCATGGTGGCTCCTGCGAAATGGGAGGTTTAGACGTACCAGGGACCGCCTGGCACCGTCCGCACAGGCCGTCCTGTGACAAATCCTCCCTATCCACTCCTGCAGAACAGCGCCTGCAGGAGAACAATACCGGAGCCCCGGAGTGCTCAATCTCCTCCTCAGACATGACTTAGGAAGAAAACGTGCGCACTCACCAGTGTGCTGAACAACAGCCCACAATATGGCACCGTGTAGCACACAACTGTATGTGACGGACCTCACAAATACGTGATCTATATAGGTGAGGTCAGTAGAAACACCCTTCCCCCGCACACCTGTAGGGCTTGTAGGAGAAGGAAAGGGATAGGTACAGGCTGACAGTAAGTAGAAAAAAGACACAGACAGGCAGCACTAGCAAAAGTCACATACCATGCAGGAAGATATACTCACTGCACCTTTCCACTACAATCAACCTCCCAGATTCAGTGTCTGGGAGGGCTATAGCGCTGTGTACACTGTCCTTTTGCAGGGGAGAGGTACACAGGGGGACCGGTCCGCGTGCTCCCTGAGAGTATCCACGCTGCCACAGAGAAAATGGCCGCTGGAGACCTCAGAGGAGGAGTGGCCGAGTATCTGCAGCTCAGCGACGCCAGACTCCGAGCTGAAAGGCGCGCTGAGCTGAGGGGAGGAGCCGCTGACAGGGAAGGCTTCCTCCCCTGGCTAGCATATTAACCCCCGGGTTGCCGGCATCCCGCTTGCCGCGATATTAACCCTGGTGGTCTTGTGGTCTGGCGGGGTATGCCTCCGCTGGAGGGGGGGCCCGCCGCCACCGCTAGCGCCCCCGGTCTGTCCCCTAGACCGGGGGCATGGGACTGCATTTAAAAGGAACCCGCGCACCGCCGCTAATCAGCGGTGCGCGGCTTACCTGATCTCCCCGGCGTCTTCCGGCAGCAGTCCCGGGGGAAGCCAGAGTCCGGCTAGTACAGACTCTGGCTTCCCCCGCCGCGATCCCCAGTTCAGTGCTGGCGTCGCGGCGCCAGCAGGGAGAAGGAGCGGCAGCGTGGGCGTCTGTACAGACAGCCCAGCGCTGCTGCTCTAGAGAAAAAACTAATAGTAAAAAATAAATAAATTTAACTAAGTTAAATAAAAAATTAAAAGCTTTAGGGGGCTGCTCCTGCAGCCCACCCCGCAGGGTGACCCGACTCCGGCCGGGCACCATCTAAAACTGAGGTGCCTGTGGCTCGGGGGCGGGGTATAGGGGAGGTTGGACCCAAGTGCATCCTGGGAGCAGCTAAAAGCTTTAACTCCGTGGTGCCCGAGGATCCAGGATCCAGCTATACCCCAAGGTCACCCTGTGGACCCCTATGGACCCTGAAGTAGAAACATACATATATATTATATATATATCTATATATATATATATATATTTTTTTTCTTCATTGAATCTGCTACTAGAAACCAGAGACTTGGTTCCAGTGAATCACGCACAGAGGGGTCCCAGATTACTAAGCAAGGTGGTCAGTCACTATACCACTGCTGAACAGTGTCATTAAGGAGCGGAGTATAAGTTACTAAAAACTGTCTTTTCGTGCCTATTTGATGAATAGACCCCTTTAGTGACCTTCATCAAGCAATAAACTGTACAGCAGTGGTTGGGTTGCTATAATTTCCCTTTAATCAGGGACACACATGAAATACACATGCTCTGTGACTGGCTGACTTCAGATCTTCAGCCACAGAATCTGTGTAATTCATAATTGCAGGGATATTATAGCAACCCTAAGCAGGGGCAAATTGTAGAGCTCCAAATTTTGATGAACAACTACCAGCATACCATATCAACCTAATTGAGTTGCCTTTATCTGCTTTACAGAAAGGACACCTAGACTAAATGCAGACGTTTACAGACTGGCTGAATATAAAAGTGAAGATTTTAAATGCCATCTGGAATGTAGACCCCAGTGGAAAATTATTTAGAAAACAGACTGGGCATAGCTAATATTCCAGTCTGATCATTCCTAGGTATACACATTAGTTTGTAGCAGTAGTAATGAATTGATGCAGAATCATTCACCAGCAGATGTTGGCACAATGGTGGAGAAAATATATTTGCAATAAAAGATACTAGCCGCAGGGGAGCAATGTAGGCTTTTAATAAAGAGCAGGTCTAATGAAATCTGAGAGAGATGCAGGATTACGAGAGGAAAATCAAAACAAGGAATGTGTAGCTGGATGCCAAAACTAACTGCTGTAAAATGTTTCTAAAGATGAGTGAGAGGCCACCCATCAGCAGCACCATTTGGTAAGAATCCATAGCGTCTACACTGGTGACTGCTGGCAAATAAGAGGGGTGACTGAAAGCAGAGAGTGACAGTAACAGGTTTGTTCAGGCCCAACCCCAAGGAGCTTAAACTGTAATGCCTGACTGTCACTTCCACTGAGGTTTGGGATTATGGCTTCACAATTTTCTTTTTAACCAAATCCCTCTCTCGTGCTGAACAGTTGTTTCATTGGCGTAACCCATTCATGACCACAGGTATTTTACAGCAGACCTGCATGTCCAGGCCACATATCTGATTTGCATTGGTTCACGGTCAAACCAAGATGTATCATTTATCTGTTTTGTGCACCCAAATGCATTTCACATTGGTTTTTTTTCCCCCAGGACAGATGAGACTTTATGCCAGAGGTTCCCAAACATGGTCATTAAGGTTGTCAGGTTTTAGAGATATACATGGTTAAGCACAGGTGGTTAAATCGAATTGACTGAGATACTAAATAAGTCACCTGTGCTCAACCATGGATATCTCTAAAACCTGAACTGTTGGGAAGCCTTGAGGACTGCTTTAGGGAACCTCTGCTATATTTATGCTATATTATATGGATGGACATCAGACGCCCGGCATCGAATGGTTGGTGGGATTCCGACATCAAATAAAGAGATGGGATAGCTCTAGCCATCGCATCGAAACCATTTGATGGTATAATCATCGATGGTTACTACAGTATGTGCGCATGCCCAGAAGCAGTCAGAGCTTTGCACATGCTTTACATGAGCTGTGGACACCACTTCTGGGTGTTCGCAGCTGCATTAAAGCCGGTCAGCCTTCGGATTGCCATTTTCTTATAGCACACATTCTCCCCTGTTTTTCCTCCATGGTGGGCAGAGAGTGATAACACCATTACTGTTTTGCACACAGACTGAAGGAGACTGCTAGACTCGTAAGGGAGTCAGGGAGATCACCACTATTTCGGCTAGTCTCCCTGACATTCAACCCAATAAAGATTTACTTCAAGATATTGCAGTTAACCTAAAGCAAAATAATTTATCGCCGATGTTGTAATTTTCGCCTATTTTCATTATCCCTGTATTCAATTACAATGTAAAAAAACGGGGATAATTTTTCGCCAGCCTTTAGCAGGCGAAAAAAAGTGCAGAATTGGGGTTTAGGGGTGCAGGCTTAAAAAAAAATAACCTGCACCCCTGGGAATGGTCCTTAAAAATGATCTGTGTCAAAAAAGTTAATAAAAAAAGGAAAAGTGCTCTTCTTCACCCCTTCTTCCCTGTCGGGAAAAAACACCTGCCGTGGCTATTTAAAAAGCATACTTCCCTTCCGCAGGCTAAAACGGGGGTACCCATAATGATCCCCCATGTCAGGACGTCATTAGGGGGTTCCTTGGATGCTTTCGCGAAAATTCCTGAAGTTTCCCTGATACCTTTCCACTGGGTCCCGTTTTTGCAGCTTTCAAATTGAATACGGGGATAAAGCAGACGCGCACCCGATACTTTATCCCCGTCAAACCTCTGATATGGAGCGAAAAGTCCAGCACGGACTTTTCGCTCTCATATTGAATACCCCCCCCCCTAGTCTTTGTATCACAATTTAGTTCAGCACCTTTAAATAGTGATGGAGGGGAGGGGTGTAATGGGTGAGACATATTAGTACCATTTCATCCATAGGTTGTAGTGTAGTTCTAAATAGGAACTGCAGTATCCCCCCAGAAATGCTTTTCCTAAACCCCTCCCCAATCAAGAGTAAAATTGTATGTTTTCTTCTCTTCAGGCTTCAAACCTGAATCATTTCCATAATGAGTGGAGCTGAGCCGGGGAGTTAGCTGACTGCCAATGCTGGGTCTTACTATCTCTGTGTCCGGAGCACTGCTATCACGTTGCATTGCATATTTCCCAGTGGGTAACAAGAGCCTACAATACCCTCTACTCAAAATCTGACAAAGTTTACGAAAGAAGCCACAACTTTACATCAACATGTTTAAAATGTTATTAAACATATGCAATGTCTGTGTATGTTAGGCCTGAAACTACTTCTCTATATTATATGGCTGGACAAGGATCTCAATGGCTTCTTGCATGAGGCATGATTTTCTGCACTGCAGAACAAAATAAAAACTGTAATAAAAGTGGACAGCGACAATGCACTAAGGGCCTGATTCAGACCCATTCACTAGGCTGCGTTCGCACGTAGCCTGCCGATGTTTGCAATGTGCGCATTCGTATTCATCGCAATGCGTGTGTGCCAACCAGTCCATGCGATAGCCCCTTGTACATAGACACCTCGCTAGAATGAGTGACAGGACGAGCCATTTGTAGGTGGTGACAGGGATTGGTTGATGGAAATAGGGGAGTGGTGGTGCGAACGCAGGCGTGTCTGAGAGTCTCAACGCCGTTTCAGAGCCACAAGTGCTGCGTACAGATCCGATGGTACTCGATGTTACCGATTGTTGCATACACTTCCTGGAGATGACGTGTATCACTAAGGCAAAGTGGGCCTCTTAAGACAGGCTGGTGGGCGTCTAAATACACACCGCGATCGCACGCCAAGACATAGTGGGCGTACTAATGCCTTGCCGTGCGATTGTGGGATTTGCATACTTTGGCTGCGTGCGAACGCATCTAGCGAGCAGGTCTGAATCGGGCCCTAAGTTCATAAGCGGAGAGTAGTGGAATCAGTCACAGAGGTCCAGAATACGTCTGTATAGCACTGGATAATCATATCTTCCTCATGTTAGCATGCACAAATACTGACACCCAGGACCCCTTTTTGTAGGAAGAAAAGAAAGTGTTAGGGGCGGATGGACCACAGAGATTACAAAGAGATGTGTACATGGTGTCTGTGAGACTCGGTAGCTAGGCTGAAAAGACGCCGAACTGATGAGCAGACACCCTATGGGCATTATCAGGGGACAATGATCAAAGTTCCCAAGGGGAGGAGAAGAGAAACACAAGTCACCTGCGTTCTCTGACGCTTTGTATATATAGTGAGGACATGAAAGAGGTCACATACAATCTAATGTTTATAAAAAATGGCAATTAAAAAAAAAATCAATTATTAATTTACAGATAAAAATCTATACTGGGATAATCAATCATTGTATATAATTTAATATATTTTAAATCATTCTTACAGCTTCCAGGAAATCATTATCATAAATAGTAGTAGTATACTTGTCACTACTACTAAAGTTTGGGGAGTCCTCCTGGACTCTTAGGACAGCAGGGAACCCTCCATGGTTGTGCCTACTCCCCTAGTAAAGTGGGCAGATGGGGGCTTGATAACACATTTAGTGGCATTACACTACTGGGGCAGGGCGATGAATGATGATGCAGACTGCATTACCACACCCCCGGCACTTGTCACTTGGACTTCACCCCGGGTACATCCAGGGGGACGCAGTCAATGTCCCGGCACATGGTATGTCTGTGCTTAGAATACCGGCGCCAGAATCCCGATACCTGTCAGAATCTGTGCGCCGGCATCCTGAAGGTAAATAGCGGGGTTAGGGGGAGGGTTAGTGTTAGGGTCTAAGGGGATGTTTAAGCACTAAGGGGGGAGGGTTAGGTTTAGGCACTAGGGGGGAGGTTAGGTTTAGGCACCGGGGAGGGAGGGTTAGGGAGAGGTGTCAGTATCCTAACCCTGTTGAGATTTTGACCACCGGGATCCAGAGCGCCATTATCCCGCACCCAACCCCATCCAGGAAGTGGAAGTCCCAAAGATCAGAAAGTAATGATGATGTAACCCTACTAGCACCAGTACAACACAACCAGAAACTGTGGTCTTTCTATATGAAGACTATTTGTCCATTGGTGGGGATACCCATTTATGAAATGAGATTGCCTTCAAGAGCCAAGTTTTAACATGGTGGATATATTTACATATATATTATATTTTTTTAGCCATGTTACGATGAGCAACAAGTTTATCTGACTTAAGCGTAATGGTACAAATTTGCATCTGGACATCCAAGTCGTAATGCAAGGGGGTGCAAAAGCAATTGTTTTTGCAAGTTGGGTAAATAGTATCTGCTATTGCATGTAGTACACTAATAGTGAGCAGCTATACATTAACTCTGCGATTTAGAGATGAGCTAGGACGCACCATGATCCAAATCCTCCCATCTATCTACATATTTCAAAATTGCCCTTTGTCCTGAAGGATATAACATGAGATGGATACACTAAGCCATGTCCTATGTGCACATTACTGACATTTTACATTTTTTAGTCTATTTGCAGAATTCTCTGTTCTGATTTCAAGCCCTACAATAGATGGTGGAGGTCACTGTTTTGTGTGACCTGTCCTATTTAAAGTCAAATTTCTATTCCAACATCACAAAGCAAAAAAGAGAATTCACAACCACTTAACCCCCTCATGGCTGAAACAGGATCCTCAAAGAGACAACTGATGCTTTCATCTGGTCCCTGGCGTGTTTTTATAAGTAGCCTGATGTATCATTAATAGGGTGGAGAGACAAAACCCACTATTTGTGTACTCTTACATCAAAAACTAGATTTGTCTTTTATTAAAAGAATATTTCTTGTACACACTGCAGCATAACCAATTTGTTTTATTTTTTTCAGATTATTACATCTATTGTTCCTTTCCAGTTTAATCCACTTCCCAAACGGCATAAAATTATCACCCTCTTTAGTTTGGATTGCGGCTCCCTGCCCTCTACCTCTGTTCTAGCAATCTGACCCTTTTTCTCACTCATTCGCCCAATATTCACACTTGCACATACATCATGCACCAGTTTTCTTTCACCTCCTTCCCTTGCATAATCCACATCTCCTTTTCTTTGTTTAATTGTATCCGTTTTCATTCTCTTGCATCTTGGTTAAGCGCAGTCTTTGCAGAAATGAGCACTCAGACTTCCTTCAGGTCAGGTATCTCATAGAACCCCCCCATCTTCTACCATCTGTCTTATTGTTTCAATCAACAAATAATTCTGAACAAGACAAGTAAAAATGAATGTATGATTAAGGGGTTGCCTGTAGGAACAGGCTCGGGTAAATGTATAATTTCAAAAAAAGGATTTCCCATTGGGCAATATTATCTGCAGCAGATTAGATTTCCTTACACTATGTATATGTTTAGGTATACAGTACATGGGCAGTATATATTTGTTAAAGGGGAACTATCAGACACTTGAAAATAAATTATTGCTCACTGTAAGAGTTGATCTGAGTTTGATTTCTGTGCTATCTCCGTTTGGCAAAAAAGGTCGACAAACTAAAGTATGACATGTAAGAAGGTCGACAGGTACAAATGTCGATATGAAAATGGTCGCCACAAAATGGTAGAAACGTGATTTTTTTTTTTTCCCCAATCTTCACCCTGCCCTCCCCCTTGGGTCCTAAACCTGCCTGACCCTAACCGTCCCTTTTAGTGCCTAACCTTAACCCCCCAGTAAGGCACGGGGGGGGAGAGGTTATGGTTAGGCTGTGGAAGGGAGGGTAGGGCTGCGTGAAAGGTGGGTTTTAGGGAACTTACCTTTGGGAGTTGGGATTCTGAATGTCAGGATGCCGTTGTTGGAATTCTGATTGCCGGCATTCCGACTGCTAGGATCCCGTACCCAACCCAAATGAATAACAAGAATAGTAATAACTTTAGGGTCAGATGGTTTAAGTACATATCCAATTGCTGTGGGTCTGCGCATATGCAGAATGGGATCACTCGCAGCTCCCTTTTAGCCGCGGTATAATTGGGGACCAGAGCCGTTGTACATAATGGGGGGGGGGAATGGGGATACAATGGCCAGTCTAAATAAGCTTCGGCTTAGGCAGACTGGTAGAGGGCAGCGACCATCTACGGACGCTGCACTCGGATCGCAGATGTATGCAGGAAGTGTCTATTACTTACAGACACCATTAGGCCAAAAAAGTAATATTGCAAGCAATAATATTGTGGTACGTCTGAAATTGTATGAATTTCAGCTTATGTGCTCTAATGTAGTGCTGGAGTTGCAGTGCTGTCCTGAGCTGACAGTAGTATATTGCACTACGCTGTACACACAGCCCTTACTCCTGTTCAATCTCTGACTCATATTGTATTGTTCGACATACAGTGCCGAGAGTGAGAGGGAGGGATAGAGGGAGAGAGATTAAAAATTCTGCAAATCTATTTCTTATTTTAATTTGAAACAGTGAATCAAAAGCAGAATTTGAAGATTTTATCGCTGGAACTTTGAACCTCTGCAAAGCTGCCTGTTCTCCCGCAAACTGGGTTTGTGTGCAACATTGACAAATAATAATCTCATCTATGGGTTCTCCTAGAATTGTAGCAGCCTAAGCCATGTCTCAAGGATTAGAAGTTTGTGTGTAAAAAAGACTAATAACATAGGTAGAAGCAGGGCCACCAAGAGCCGCGCGGGGCCCGGGAGACAGTGGCGTGGCATAATCGCGGGAGGCTGGCCACGCCTCCTTAAAGAAAAAAAAAACAAAGAAAAAAACATATTAGCAGGCGCAATGGGCGGGGGGGTGCTGTGAGCCCCTCAGCCCGGCGCACAGCCAATGGGGGGCGCGATCAGTGTGATCGCTCCCCCCATAGGAGACTGCTCCAGCTGCTGCTTAGTAGCTGCGAGCAGTCTCCCACTACAACCCAGCACACAGCAGCGTGTGCTGAGCTGCTGTCATGTAGAAGGGAGGGGGCGCGGTGCCGGACCAGGGCCCCCGCCGGGCCCCTCCAGCAAGCCCTCTGCAATTTGTACCCGCTCCCCCCCCTCTCTGTACCCCTGGGTAAAAGCTCAATATATGGAGATATATCCTAAAAGGTGAAAACAGTATAAAGTAGTTTGATTTGTGCTGATAATGGAGGCCTATTGTATACACTGTAAGGCATTAGTGTTGCTTACTGCAGTGGGGACTTATTTTGCGTCACTAACACGTTGTACAGTATATAGGTTAGAAGTTAAAAACTTGTACTTATGTAAGACATAAACTTGCAGTTAAAATGTTTCTTCATGAATTCTGAAGAATATAAAAAAATACAGACATGGATAAATTGGTTGGTAGCCTAACAGCTCATTGAATCGGTGCTTTCTCCTGAAAAGTGACGACATTCAAAGCTATTGTCTCAAATATACCTGTATGCTTTTCCAATGCCCTAGAATAGAGCAAAGAAACTGTGAAAAGAGATACATTATTGCTTATTTTTCCAAAGATGTTCTAAAATGGACTGTAGAATTACGTGCAGCACTCGGCACCTGACACAGTAAGGGAGCTGGCACTTCAGACAGGCTGGTCTCCGGGGGCAGCCCAAACCTCCGACACTCCCAGTGTGACAAAAATGGGGTTTGGCCCACGAGGCCAAACCCCCTTTCACGAGGCCACGCCCACTGCTCCCCAGCTACAAACCCACCCATCACTACTCCCCGCACCAGGTGTCTAATGAAGTAGGGACGCCACTGCACACAGGCCCCTGGGCCCGGGGGGAGGGGGAGGCTGCACCCAAAGTATACCTTGCTCCATCAGGCAGGTCCCTCCTCAGTAAAAGAAAAGACTCTGGCACAGTTTCAGGGCCTTTGTTCTTTGTATGCATGATCTTCCAGAATATCACTGGGCAGATGGCGCTCAGGGGGGACACACTTGCCGGCACAAAGTAGGATGTGGGGCTTGGGGGGGAGGAGGAGGAAGAATTGGGGGGGGAATGTTCTTGTTACCCACAGGCCCTCTGGGGTATTAATACACCCTTGGTTGGATGTTAATACATTTCTATAGTAAGAGAGGTATACTCAAGTAATGACACAATTTGGAGCAGTTGTAAATACACCACATTATTCTATATTTAATTACATAATTTGATAATCAAAATTATTTTGGACTGAAATTTAGATAATAGCATCTACTACTACTGTACTTAATATTGAATTACAGTTTAAAGAACTTGGAATCCTGTCCACTTATGGCTGTCTATTGTGTGCATGGTAATTTAGCTACTGGATAAAACAAACAATAATTTAGTATTTGCTGTCATCTCAAACAGATTTGCAAATCTAATGCCAATTCTAAAACTGTATACAATTTGAATTCCATATTTGGATCAATAGCAAATTTCCATCCAGCCAGGGTGCAACCTCAGTAAAACCACATCATATAGTCTTTTGTACTGTGGTGCAGTTATAACATGTGTATTACACATTAATGCAGCCAGTTCCCTGTGGATTAGGACTGAATACTCCTTAACACCATCATGTAACAAGCACCTTCCAATTGTGGCTCTATGACATCCGCAGTTATTGTAAAAATGTAAATGATATGACACCTTGGCATTACTTAATACAGGCACAGGTGCAGCTCTATGTGAAGCTCGGGTCTTGTTGGTCAGCAATTTACAAGGATAGGTTGTATGCGAGAGATGGTTGCACTTTTAGGAAATATGTCTAATTAGGCAACACGTAAAGAGCAGCATCTGGCTCTGTGCTCAGCATTCATACCACACCTCCAGTTGTCGTGGAGACCATCACATGACCAGCTCGAAGCTGAAACTCTGGGGCTTGGGTCCAGATGCACTCTTAACATAATCTGACAGGAACCAGATGGGCAGCTTGTTCTGAGGGCCAGAAAATGCCAAGTTCACTGCCCTCCAAAGCAGTGCAGCCTTACCTATCATTTCCATACTTGTCTTCCCTCAACGCATTGGCTCTCGTCTCCCGAGGCTCTAGTACGAGGCTAGAAAGATATTTTCCATTGCAAATAACAAAATAATACCGGTTTTCAGGATCCTGTTGCAATAAATGATTCCCTCATAGTATTCAAATGTTTACCCTTCTTGTGCCAAATGATATCTTGGATTCATACTACAGAACTCTAAGGTTCTACATACAATTCTTCTGAATTGTGCTTTTTATATTCCAAGAATTAGAAGGAAGAAAAAAAAATGCATAAATGAACATGGTACTAATAATGATAACAATACAGAATAATACTGACACATAAGATATGTGTCTGAAATATACAGGAAAAAAAAAACGTGGAGGGGAGGGAGATAATCTTAACTAAAAATTCATGGGTTGAGGCATATTAATATGGTAAATATAGTAAAAACATTTTCACTATGTTAAGCAACTTGGATATTTTTGCAAAATATAGGAGCACTCTATAACTGTTCTTTCAGTTGTGAATGACCAAGCACTGCCAATCCACACAAGCACAGTGGAACAGGAAGCTGGATTTGCGCTTACAGCTCAACTTACAAAAAGTATGTATATTATATGTACACAAAAATAGGTAAAGAACATACGAAAATTGATGTTACTATATAAAAAAAAAATAAAAAAAAAATGTGCTTTATTTAAATAATAATGCTTTTTTTTCCAGACTGCCGCTGTTTGTCAGCTTTCAAAAGGGGATAATATATGTCTCTGAAAGGTGGAGACTGAGGGTTAGGGTCACATTTCTAATTGGGATCAGTGATGAAATGAACAGAGAACTGTGGGCCTGATTCAGACCCGCTCGCGAGCGGGTCGATGTTAGGCCACTGCGCATGAACATGCCGGAGCCGGCTCCGAAGTGCGCATGCACGAGACCCAGCTAGCGACGGGTGCTCCGTCGCTCCGGGTCTCACACCAAAAGGGGGCGGCTGTTGATTTTGATCGACAGCTCGACAAGTTTTGGAGGCGTGGTGTGGGGGTGGCTTCACCAGTGATGTCAGTGGGAGAGCTTCCGGCTCTATTAGAGCCAGAAGCTCTCTGGGGCTTGCGGCCACGAGACCCTACAAGGGTCTCGTTGCAAGCCCGATGGTCACAATGGTCTTGACCATCGCGACCATAATCCTGGCCACTCACAATAGCTGTGGGTGGTCCCCCACAGCTATGCGAGCGGCCAGGAGGCCGCTCCAAAAAAAACGACCCGGATTCAGAGCGAGCACTCTTTCAGAGCGTCTGGCTCTGAATCAGGGCCTGTGTTTGTATGCACAATACTCACAAGAAGCAACAGCCTCAGTCAGCCGGTGGAGCAGAGACTCAAAATGAATCACTCTCATAAGGCTGCGCTGCTGCTGATCTCCACGGGTCAGAGGAGAATGTGATGGGCTCCTCCAATCAGAGTTCAGCACATACAACTCTGCAGAGTCTCATGAGATCTACCCAGTAATGCAGTCCTCCTGGTCCTATGCATGTAGCTGCCGGGCCCCATTAACCTGGTCAGTTAAAACAGCCTTGATGACTGCCTGGCAAGCAGCTGCACTGCAGCCTGTGCCCTGCTATCAATGAATGGCTATGAATCAGTGAGGCCCACCAAACATTTCCTCAAATCCCCGGTGGCCCTGTCCGACCCTGAGGGTAGGCAAGTATGGTTTGAATCAAAATGGTTGTGGTTGGGTGGATGAGGGTTATGTCCCAAGTTGCCAGTTACTAATGTTAAAAGTTATGCTGATCACAATAAATTTTCCTATGTTACACAGGACAAACAAAGCAGCCTGCAGTTCTATGTTAGCAGTCCATGTTTAGTTCTAAAATAAAGTGTTGGCCAGGTATAGAAACTAATTAATACAATGTAAATGGATTTATGCAGAACTGTGTTTGCTAACAGTTATATATACTGTATATTATCACTTGATAACATAGCTGTAATATCTGAAATGAATAGCAATATGAGCCATCATGGTTTTAATTATGTCCTGGGCCTCATCTAGAGTTGGATGTACACATAGAACACACTTTTTTTCAACTGAATGATGAGGCATATTTATGGGGAGCAAAACTGACCTCAATTTGAGTTGGATGTAAATGCTTTTTTTGCCCACAACTTGCTCCTTTTTGTTTAGTACACATGCATATATTTACGATGCATGTCTTCCTGGCTACAAGTTGCATATAAATCTCCCTATGACAAGGGGTCCAGTACTGGGTTTTGAGGCGGCATGTACAGTAGATGTGGCCAAAGTACAGTAAGGTTATGTGAATGCTAAGTAAACCTAGGGTGGCCACCTAAAAGGAGCAAAGTAACCTGTTTGGAATAAGATGACCAGTTAGTACACAAAACCCGCTGCAACAATTAATAGGATCAAAGGGTATCGAACACTCGTTTAAAAAAAAAAAAAAAATGTTTCCTACTGTACTTGGGAAGGAGAAGGCCGCCGATGACTATTAGTAACATACGATTGGGGGGATTAGTCATCCCCCCAATCGTATGCTACATTTGCTCTGAGATGCAATTACATCAAGCTCTCAATGAGATCCAATGTATACAATTATAAATGAGGCCCATAACGCATGTTATCTGCCGAGCTTACTCCACCTCTCACTCAATCAACAGTGACGTTTTCAGGACTAATTAGTACACAAACAACATGAGATATTTGTTGTCATAGGTGTAACTTAACATTCACTGGACCAATTAATGCCAGGACTGGTTCTACCACTGTGTGAACTTATGCAGTTGCGAATGGTTGCTAGGATGTAGGGGATGCCTAAAACATTAAATGAGTGACATAATGTCACTCATTCGATGCCTTGATTGTAGCCAAGGTGACCCCAACACTATGTGCCACCCACTGACATTGAAAGGCAACAGCTGGAATAATCACATACTTGCTGGGAGAGGGCAGGCAGGTCGGCATAGCGGGAAGACTTGGCGTGTCATAGGGGGGCATGGAGGGGGCAGCCAGGTCAGTATAGCAGGGAGACTTGGCGTGGGGGACATTCCGCTAAATTGGGGCGGGGAAGGGGTGTGCCCGGATCATTGTGGCCCTGCCCCTGCTACACAATGCCGCGATTACCGGCATTGTGAAGCAGGGGACAGGGCCATGACAACGCAATTTTGAATCGTTACAGTGCCCCCACCACATTTATGGTGGTGCTTTGGGGGGGCTGGGGATTCTGCGGCCAGTCGGGCAGGAGGCACTCCCGGTCATTCCAGGAGAGTAGACAAGTATGTAAAATTGCTATAATGTCATGGCCGAACACAACACTGTCAAGACATACTCTTGATCCTAACACTCTCGCCATCTCTCTCCTCCCTTTTGCATCCAAACTCATTGAGCGTATTTTTTACAACCGCCTTACCAGCTTTCTTTCCAACCACTCCCTCCTTGACCCTTTTCAGTCTGGCTTCCGTTCTCTCCACTCCACAGAAACTGCCCTCACTAAAGTCAGCAACGACCTCCTTGCTGCCAAATCCAAAGGCCACTACTCTCCACTCATTCTCCTTGACCCTTCTGCTGCTTTTATCACTGTGGACCACCCTCTCCTGCTGCAAATCCTTCACTCCCTTGGTTTACGTGACACTGCCCTCTCCTGGCTATCCTCCTACCTTTCTGTTTGATCCTTCTCTGTCTCCTCTCATGGCCTATCTTCCCACCCACATCCTCTCACAGTAGGTGTTCCCCAAGGTTGTGTTCTTGGACCACTCCTTTCCTCCCTCTATACATCCTCTCTAGGTGAACTCATCAGCTCTTTTGACCTCCATTATCATCTCTATGCTGATGACACTCAGATCTACCCTTCCTCCTCTGACATCTCTCCCTCTCTCCTCACTCGTATCTCCAACTGTCTTTCTGCTATATATTCCTGGATGTCCCAGCGATTTCTTAAACTTAATATGTCTAAGACTGAGATGATCATCTTCCCACCCTCCCACATAACCTCAACTCCCACTATTTCTTTATCAATTGTTGGCACAACTATCTCCTTTAGCCCCAAAGTGCGCTGTCTTGGAGTTATCCTGGACTCCTCCCTCTCCTTCAAACCACATATCCAGAACCTCTCACAGTCCTGTCATTTCCATCTTAAAAATATTTCCAGGATCAGACCCTTTCTCACCCAGGATGCTACTAAGACCTTAATACACTCACTGGTCATCTCAAGATTGGATTACTGTAATCTTCTCCTATCTGGCCTCCCCAAATCCCATCTTGCTCCTCTCCAGTCTATCCTTAATGCTGCTGCACGGCTTATCTTCCTCTCCAAACGCTCTTCATCTGCCTCCACTCTCCTACAAGCCCTCCACTGGCTCCCCTTCCTCTTCAGAGCCCAATTCAAGGTTCTCACACTCACTTACAAAGCTCTCACACACTCCTCTCCCATTTACATCTCTGACCTCATCTCCCTTCACTTTCCTGTCCGCCCTCTTCGTTCGACAAATGCACACCGCCTCTCATGCCAACTGATTACTACCTCCCACTCCCGCCTCCAAGACTTTGCCCGTGCCGCTCCCCACCTCTCGAACTCTCTCCCTCTCCCCATCAGACTCTCCACCTCTCTACAATCCTTCCAACGGGCTCTCAAGACCCACTACTTCATCAATGCTTTCCAGCTCTCATCCTAACTTGCTACTACATGCTTCCTCCTCCCTGTCATCCCCATCTGTATCACGCCCATCTGTCTGCCCCTCCCCTTGAGAATGTAAGCTCTTGCGAGCAGGGCCCTCTACCCTCTTGTGCTTCTCCTTACTATATGTTCATCTACTTCTTACTCACCACTAGGACACCTAACACTTGATGCCTATGCTTTGCTGCTTATGTGGGTGTTATGGCCACCTATGTATCAATGTATATTATCCATATCCTTGTCCTTCATTGTATTGTATTTTACTGTAAGTCACATTTTGGTTATGTACCTTGTAAGGCACTGCGGAACACTTGTGGCGCCATATAAATAAACGATAATAATAATAATAATTAGAAAACACCCCATTCCACACTAGGCAAAAAGTAGGGTGTGTAGCGGCGCCAAGGAAGAAATGCAGTGCCAAAGGGGAGAGGGGGGGGTGAGCATAGACACTAATTAATGCTTATTGGTTTCTGTGGTTTATTGCACATTTGTAGCAGCTAAATCAACCCATAATTGACAACCAATAAGCACTCTGCTGGGTAGTTGCACTTAGTCTACAAAAATAAAATAACTTTATATGGAGATCATTATTATCCCAACATAATCAACCAAATTAATTCTAAAACATGTTCTGGCTACATTGCAATAGCGTCCTTATGTGGTGCTGAGATTGCATTGCGATCGCAGTGGTTTGGTTTGCTATCGCAGTTGAACTGTGTGCGTACGCAAGATCGTGATCCGTAGGGAATCAGGCCCTAAGTCACATATGTAAATTTAACTAATTATGGGGTCTATTTACTAAGCAGTGTTAGGAGACAGAGTGAAAAGTGATAAGAAAGTGATAAGGTGCCAGTCAATCAGTTCCCAACTGTCATTTTACAAACGCAGCCTGTGAGATGACAGTTGGGAGCTGATTGGCTGGCACCTTATCACTTTTCACTCTGTCTCCTAACACTGCTTAGTAAATAGACCCCTATATATTGTTAAATTCACTCTTTCTCACTTAAGATATTAAAAAATGATTCTCTTTCTGAACAAAAGATTGTCTCATAACCTAGGAATTCCACTATCAGTAACTCCATTTGCAGGAGGAGTAAAGTGTCTGGTATGAACAGTCTCCATTATCCTATTTAAATAATATTTCTCTCTTTCTTTGTCTCAAAGAACCTTGCTATCATTATTTGACTGTTTTAGAAATATGCTTAAAAAAGCCATTTGACACAATTTAAGAACTCCAAATAATTTTTATTAGAGAGACCAATACACTCCTATATTGTTATCCTACATCACTTTGCCTTTTTTTGAGGTCAGTGTTCTCCCCAGAAAATGTTTCCAGCCGGGTGGCATCAAGAAGTTGCCGGGTGGGGGCCTTCGCAATAATAAAATGTTTTAAACCCTGACCTTATACTGATTTAAACTTGAAATAATATATATATATATATTAATTCTCCTCTTCTCATTAGAGACCAAGTCGTCTGATTATGAAAAAGCTGCAAAGTCTGTAGGATCTGGTCCTTTTTATACAGCTCCCAAATACTGTCCCCACTTGCAGGCTCCCAAAGTGCCGGGTGATAGGCTGTGTCTTGCCGGGTGGTGCACCCGCAAAAAACAGCCTGGGGAGAACACTGGAGGTACAGGCACATTTTCCCATTTTCACCCGTACTTATCGCTTGTAGATGCAGGAAGGATTTTTGCTCGAATGCTGCATTGCGACTTCTGGAATTGGATTGTGCGAAAATCGGGTGCGTGCAAAATCGCAATAAGATAAATTCTCACGTAAAGGGTGCAAAAACTTTGCTATAATTTGGCGCATTATCACGGCTAATTGCATTCCCCCCTAAATGATTACTTTTATAATTCTCTTTGTACGATATTGAAATGAAGGTGTGGCTATGATGTTAAAAGCACACTGCCTGATAAGTTACTTTCAGAATAAAGATGAGAATATTAGATGTAGGCTTAGTCTCCTTTATTCTCTATCAGACCTCCTGTTTGTCAAATCATATAGTGATCCTATACCCTTAAAGAGAGTCAATATAACACGCTCATCTACAAATCAATGAACACCCCCTTTAAATTCTCCCTATCAGCATTTTTCTGTAATATGTGTCTTGCTCTATAAAGTAAAATCTCCTTTTTTGCACTGTTTTGCAAACAAAGACCCACCAACGTAACTACCAACTCTTTTACCAGCTAGCCATCCTACTCCTCCTCTCGGCCTGCAGAAGTGATGCCTTCTCTGCAAACCCATGTGCTTTGGTAGGCCTGCATAAATTAAGATGCTCTGCAGAACCAATGCTGATTCTGCACAGTGCCAATGCCATTCTGTGCTTTGTAAATTACCTCCTATATACTTCATAGTAAATAATTACAAGAAAACAAAAGTAACGTGAAGGATTCTATCCAACTATTGAGCTGAATCATAAAGGATTTGCATGACCATTTTTTAATTTATAAGGTGCCACCAATTTTCACAGCACTGTAAAGTGTAGAAATGGAGCATAGTACATTAAATGTAAAAGAGGCTAGCTACAGCCAATTATAAAAGTGAGGCGGAGAAGGAAGGTATAGAGGGGATGGGTACAGGATGCTGGCGCTCGGGATCTCGGAGGTCAAAATCCCGACATCGGCATCACGTCAGATTTAGGATACCCTAACCCTCCCTCCCCGATGCCTGAACCTAACCTCACCCCTACCCGCACGCTAAACCTAACCCTTCGCCCCTTGTGCCCAACCCTCCCCCCAACCCCGCTACTTTCCTTCGGGATGCCGTCAGTCGGGATGCCAGCGCCGGGAATCTGACAGGTGTCAGGATTCCGTTACCGGCATCCCCTGTGTAAGAATACTGACCGTATCCCGCATAGAAGAAGAGGGTAGAAGGTCCCGATATTGGCCCCAGCAGCTAACGCCATCTGCAGATAGCGTTAGCCGCTGTGTCCTATGGGCACTTACCGCATTTCAGCCGGCGGAGGGATCTCCCAGATCCCTCCGCCGGCAATGGGCGCCGTTCATGTGCAGTCCGCGGGACTGCGCATGGGCAGCAGCCCGGAATGCGCTCCGGCTACATCGCAGGGACGGGCTCTTTTCGGAGCCCGTCTCCGTGCATGTGCCGGGTCATACATTCGGCCGGTATGATCGCATTTTGCAATGCGATCATGGGCGGTACTGCATTTCCTGATCGCATTGCAAAATGCGATCCTTAATAAATGTGCCCCTATATTGATTACAAAGAATTGTAGACCAAGTCAGTATGCAATTTTTTGCACCAAATATTCAGTGGCCTTAGGCTGGGTACACACTGGAGCGACAGGCATTCGTTCAGACATCGGATCGAATGCTCATGAACAGTGATTGTGCGTGATTCATTAACAATGCAGCACATCAAACCTGGCTACCAGTACACACTGGGCGACAGTGTTCTCCCCAGGCACATCGCCCGGCAGAAACACCCTACCGCCCGGCACTTTCCTCCGCCCCAATGCACCGCATTCCCAGTCACCCTCAATGTGTCCTTGTTGCCACGGACACCAGATGCGACGCCGCGCTGCGCCTACATCACGTTCTTCACATTGGAGGCTCCGAGACCAGCCGCCAATAAGGACATGTTAGTGAAGGTTCCAGGTGATGGAACACGGTGCATTGGGGCAGGGGGGGATGCCAGGAGGGGACACGGCATTAGGTCAGGGGAGAGTGCCGAGCAGGGGATGTGGCATTGGGGCGGGGGGTAGTTGTCCATCACAGTGCAGGGGCGGTGTCAGGCTGGAGGGCAAAGCTCCCTCCTCCTGTAAAAAAGTTCATGCGGGAACAACTGATTATAGAGAGCCTGCAAGTGGAGCCAGTATCTGGGCCTCTAAGAAGAAGAGAATTAATATATAAATTGTTATTTCAAGTTTAAATCATTATAAGGTCAGGATTTAAAACATTTTATTATTGCGAAGTCCCCCACCCGGCTACTTCTTGATGCCATCCGGCTGGAAAAATTCGGCCCAACATTGCTCCAGTGTGTACCCAGGTTTAGTATTCAAATGAGTTGGTCAATAATGTGTAGAGGAATGGCAAGACAAATTAGTGTTGTAAGCTGTAAAAACATACAGTATGCTAAAGATACTTGTAACAATGAGTATGAAGAAGCGTGTTGCTAAATTGGTTACAACTGATGTGGATTAGACTTTTTATACTTTTTAGTATAAGACTATTTTTAGACTATTTATGCTCCATTCACATCCCTTTGTTAGAATATGGAGTGCGCTACTGCGCTGTATCCATGATGCTTACTTTGTGAAGCATCTTCCTTTACCAAGATGGCCACCGTTGGGTCTTCAGTGCATGCGCGGTGCCACCTTAGTTACTGCATTAGAGCGATACAGAGCAACACGGACATGTTCCACTTAGCTCTGGTTAGAAAGCTGTATCTACCTGCACTTACTTGCGGTTTCCCGTCTTCATACATGGATGTCTTGTCCTCTATGTGCTCCGCTCCAACTCTGAGGTGTATAACAATGAGAGTGTATAACAGTGAGTACCCTGTCTGCACTGCAATAAACCAAGCCCATGATTAAGTGCTACCTGTCTGTCCTGTCTACTACACATTATTTCCGCAAGTGTCTACTATTTAAAACCCTGCCTATCGCAGAATAGTACACACATCTCAACACCCTTGCTGTATTAACATTGTTTTTCTTAGTTTACATGAGTTCTTTAAAAAAAAAAAACTTTTGACATTATTGGTTTAAAATTTACAAACAAAAACAAACAACCATTAATCATATTTGACTAGGGCTACATGGGTTATTGTCTCTGTAATGAAATCTCATAAGATTAATTTCTTAGACCGCACAATGCGACTTTATGCGATGTTGTGCGATTACTCTAATGAGATCATTTACCCCAAAGAAGAATCCCATCCTGTGTTCTTTATTTCAATTGCACTTCCTGAACAGAAAGTACCTAAAATCTCCTGAATGAGCTATTAATCCTTCATCCTATTAAACTGCATTGTGGAGATTCATTCCAGTTCATGTGAGGCGATTAAATTGCTGCATCACACAATTAAAAAAAATGCTTGTACAGCAGTACACACAGAAGACAAAACCATCAAATTATGTCTGGAATAAAAGGTGGTGGGGAGTGGGTGTGTGGAGGGGGGGGGGGGGATTCTGAAAGCTGCCTCCTCCTTGAGTGCTCTGGGCTCCATTCTGATTGGCTGTACATGCCAGCCAATCAGATAACTGGAAAATATATATATTTTATTTTACTAGTCATCTGGCCAGTAAAGGGTTAAAGTTTGTATACAAAGAGACTCTTGCCCTGAAAAAAAAATGAACAAGTCAAATGCATTTTATCGCGTAGATTGGAGAATGAAATATGCAGCTACATGGACTATCTTCTTTTTAGTTGCCGTTTTTGCCTTTAATAAAAGCTTTTAGAAATGAATGGTACAAAATCTAGGGATTTGGGCTCATTATGTAACATGAAATCCAACATTACGACAGAGACGCAATTATGGCCTTTCTCCTAATGAATAAACATCCTGTCAGACAAATATTATTTTTCGTTATTGTGTACTACTTTGAGAGCTTAATAAGAAGTATTGGGTTAAAGGGTTTTTTTTTATTTTATTTAAAAAAAAAAGAAAAGAAAATGAGAGGTCTCACAGCGCTTTCAAAGAGTTAAGAGCTTCTAACACTGCCATTGTAAACAAGCCTGATTTCAGATCTGCAGCATCACTCAGGCAACGGGAGTCACACTGCTTTGCAGGTTTGGGGCATTAATTAAAGGTTTGAGAAGACCCTACCTGTGTGAGGTATTCTGCTTCATATTCTAAGAAGGAAGCCCTCTCTGTGGAGAGCAAGAGAGCTCATTAATGAGGCTAATTAGGTGTAAAGGGGGTAGAGTCTGGCATCAGCTGCGTCTTGTAGGAGCTAATCATTAAACTCGGTAATCTCCAGCATATAACAGCCACTGAGCGGCTCCTGGGTGATGTTGCTGAGAATTTCTCCGGCACCTGAGCACTGAAAGAAATGTAAAAAAAAGATTCCCTTAAAGCCACAGTGTTGCTAGGCTCAGCGTCAGGATGCGCTGCCAGGAATGCGGGTCAGGTCTTTCACTGTCTTCTCATTAGACGATGGAGGGATAGAGTTATTCAGCAGTGGCCTTTTACCCTTAACTTGAACTCTATTATTATTACATTGGGTGATAATCAGGGGCTGGTTGTACAAAAAGTATCCGATATTTCTAAACGCAACAAATGAGATGAAACAATTATATAAACTTAAACAAGACCTAGAAGTAAAAAAAAAAAATGCGTTGAAAAATTAAATCCGTACCATTTCAAATATGTTAAAATACGAGGATGCTGTATGGAATTCTAGTATATGCACATTTCCATTTACTTTTTTATATGTGGTCACAGACGTACGGAACTGTTATTTTAGGTAAAAAACAAACAAAAAAGCACCTATGACAGTGGTTCCCAAACTGAGTGCCATGGCACCCTGGGAAGGGGGGGGGGGAACCATTAGGTTTAGGGTTACCGGGGGGGACTTAGGGTTAGGCACCCCCCCCGGGAGGTTAGGTTTAGGGGAAGGGGGGTGTTAGGGTTAGGCACCCCCTCGGGGGACTTAGGTTTAGGCGGCGGGGAAGGGGGGGTTAGGTTTAGGCACTTAGGGGGGAGGTTAGAGTTAGGCACTTAGGGGAGAGGTTAGGCACCCCTAATGGAGGGTTAGAGGGTAGAATAGGTTATAGAATACTTACCTGGGGACAATTGGGAATTTCAGTGATGCCGCTGTCGGGATTTGAACCGCCGTTAAGGGTGACATACTGTATTAGCACAATTTACTTCATGTAATTTATGCTGAATTTCTCAATAAGAAACTTCTGGCCCAGGGGTGCCATGGAAAAAATGCTGATACTATATGGCGCCGTGATTCTAAAAAGTTTGGGAACCACTGACCTATGCAAAATAATAGAAGTAAATAACCAAGCAAATGAATTAAATTTTCTCTCAGTGTTTTTATTTTAATAATTAAGTATTATTTAATGATGCTACAATACATGACTAGTAATGGAGGAGGATTGTCAAGTGTTAATAGGGTGGGATGGGGGGCAGAAGCTACAATGGAGCCATTTGATTTGCAGATGTTTCCCAATTTATGATCCAATATTTTTGCCATGTATGTCATATATGCCAGAGGGGATACGTTCAGCATTCCAGCGCAGAGGATGCCGGCGCTTAGAATACCGGCACCTGTCAGAATCCCGGCGCTGACATCCCAAAGGTAAGTAGTGAGGTTGGGGGGAGGGTTAGGCACTAGGGGGGGAGGGAGGGGGAGGTTAGGTTTAGGTATTAGGGAGGGAGGGTTAGGGTAGGGAGAGGGTTAGGATACCTACCTGTCAGGATGCCGGCATCAGGATTTTTAACACAGGAATACCGAGCGCCGGCATCCCATTACAGTCCACGTTTTAAGGATATCCATGCTTGAACACAGGTAACTTATTATTGCCTCAGTCAATTTGACTGATCCATCTGGGCTCAAGCATGGATATCCTTACAACCTGGACTGTAATGGCAGCGTTGTGTAAATCCACAGCAGCTGGAGAGCCGCATATTTAATACCTCTGGTGTGCAATGTTGCTGACCCTAGGGGGATTGTCTCCCAGAAGAAAGACCATATATGTCTTGGGGACTGTGAATCCCAAAATATCTGATTCTGGCTACCTTAGTCCACAAAGATTATATAGTATTGTGATCCCATTAAATATGACAGATAGATCTATATTCTCACAACTCAAGGAGCAACTGTGGTGAACATGATCTCCATGTGGCCCAGTGGTTGTGGTGCAAACTATGACCTATGAACTGAAGTAAGGTTTCCATCAACCACACCAATGCACTGCTCTTTTATAATGTGATGTAACATTCCTGCCATTTTCTAATAGATATATTGTGGCCTATGTCCCCCAACCATTTTAACATGAAGTAGAGTTTAATCTTCGGTGTTGTGCTGTTAAATATGGAATTGAAAAGCCACACTACCCAAAGGTGATGTTCTATGAATCATGTTACTTCATTTAATTAATGGAATATTCTTAACAATCCTATAGAGAAAGAGGTAAATTTGTAGAAGATAATGGTTTGTACTTATCCCAGATCTGTACTTTTGACACAATTTTAGCAAAGTTTCAAAGTGTCCCCAGTTTACTGATATTGTAAAACATCCACCATGTATTATAATGTCTTTATTTATCAGGCGCCACAAAACTTAGCAGCACCGTACCGTTGGATGCTGCGAATTCTGGGTTAAAGCTAGGTTGTTAAAAAGTTAAATGAAGGTGATATGTGGGACCCAAGCCTTGGCGTACTGCCCACAACCAGCAACAGCTGAAATCAGTAGTAAGAAAGAAGTGTAGCGGACCTCAATCTGGAAGGCAGAGAAATTGAGAATCAGTGTGTCATTTTTTTATTGCAACCCCAAGAGGGCTACGTTCTCTTCAATAGAAGGTGCCTGCTCACAAATTTGGTCTGTTCTGTAGTACAGTATTTATATAGCTGGAATACCAGCAATCCCTCTCATGTCTCAGACCCAGCACCATTTTCAGACAGGAACGGATATGGTTGGTGATGGTGTATGTATGTGGTGAAAATAAGTAATAATGGAGACTAAAATTCTCCTATAAATACATAACTTTGGCCATTTCTCAATACAGTGCAGGTAAGTTTTGCATTGGCATTTCATTGGGTTCCATATGAGACTATTCATGAAAAACTCTCTAAAATGATTCCTTGATCTAAATGGGTAATTCCATCAATGGCAGATGCTTTGATTTTAGGGTTACCATGGTTATAAAACATAAATAAATCATATTAAAAAGAAAATGGTTTGCCTGACTATGAATTCTAGTGAAAATGAAGAGTTCTGTATAAACCCATTTCATGTACTGTGCTCCATTGTCCTCCAACGCTGTTGAACCTCACTAGGTTTGTCAGGTACATACAGTACATAGAATTTTGACTTAAAGCCAAGGTTAGACTTTATCACTATCCATACATTCTTATTTGAAACTTCCCTGTGTATCAACTGTCAGTATATGTATCTATCTTCATCTCAGTAAGAATCAGAATTGTGCCAGTAATCACTATAAAGCATATTAAATGGACAGATGTAACAGAACACTACATGAAACACATAAAAAGCATGTGTTTCAGTGTGTATTCTCTAAACTGGTAGAAGTTAACTAAAGTCCTTTCTACTTTGGTAATTCCCCCAAAGTTTCACATTCATCTACAAACCAAACCAGCATAATCTGTAAAAACATGTGTCAATCTATCCACAGGTACTGATACACTACTCATGTGGTGAAAAACCTTCTTTATTGATACAGTACTATTATACCATAAACATCAGGAGGGTCTAATGAGGATTATAGGGTCTTCCTTCAAACAAAAGCATGGTGAACTGCAAGTGATTTTGGCAATAAATGTGTTAAATGATGACTCTAAAATGCTCACAGTTAATGAATGCAGGCCTCATATATATACGTATATACTGGGAAGTGCCTGGAGGACACAACACCAGCCCCTCTCAACCGGCACAAGGCTCCATTTATGTGACATATCTCTTCTCTTGTGAGTCTGCCATCTACTGTACAAAAAGTCTTACTGTGTCCAAAACACCCCTACGGGTAATATAATTATGGCGTTGTGAACAAAAAAAAAAACAAAACAAGAAAAATATGTTAGCATGCCAATGGCTAAGTAATGAGATGTAGACTAAAGGTCCCCATACATCTGCGATGGATCGGTGATATCCAACATGTAGGATTTCACAGATTTGCCGATCACGATCAAAATATGATCGTGATTGGCACATCTGTAAAATTTAACATGGTGGATTTCACCGATCCTGCGAGGGATCGCGGAACATCGATGGCCGTCAGTCAGCATTTCCGACCTGCGGATCGGCGTCTCCAATTCAATCGCAGGATCGCGCAATGCGCCGACAGATGTATGGGGGCCTTAAGGTGGGTGCCATTCTTAGGTTATAATAGCATTATACGTAATAGTCTGCACTTTGTTCTACAGACAATAAAATTACAGACTCCACAGTTTAATGTACGAAAAAGAACAAAGGGATCTTTATTTATATTTTCTGTTGGTAGCAGAATTATGAGCTCATTAAAAACATGGATACTGCAAAGCAGCACAAGTGATTGCACTTTAGACCCATGCTGTACCATCGAGATTTATGGTCAGATTCAGAGATGGACGCTCCATGCAAAAGCCGCAGGAGGCGCCTTAAATCATAAGATGCCCACTGGCGACTTTTCTGATCCAATGCTGCCTCTGGTCATCCGAGTAACAATTGAGGTTACTAAGGATATCCGCGTTATTCATGCTGCCGCGGCCCGTGATGCTGCATCCAAAGATGCACTGGCCTCAGCGTGCCCAGTAAACGTGGCCGACGTGCCCCCATTTTCTTGGATGCTAGCCGTCACCGGCCCCAAACTGCCACAGCATGTCAATCATGCTGCAACCGTCGTTGAAGACACAGATGTACACATTCGCAGTACAGATCCCGCGCATGCACAGATTGCCAAACATTGGAGTTGTATGCAAACCACCGGTTTTGTGTACAGCTCTGAAACTGGACCTTAGTTCACTGCATTTTAACCAGTCACATCAAACTGCGTGTTGATGAAAAATCATCAGTTAGTCCAAAAAAGGCATACTGCAGCATTTAACAACCAAAATAATATGCATGCTTGTTATTCAGTAGGGTACAAGTTATTGTCCTCCCATTAGCAGTCCAGTTTAGTTTTAAGTAATTTTTCATTTCAATAGATAAAAGATATACAGTAGTACATTTATTATCAAATTATGCAAATAGGTATTTAACCCTGATTCAATATATTTATTTTTAACAAAAATGCAAAATCAAGTTTAAATAGCTGTTATGTACAGGATCTCGGCAGTCAGCATCCCAACAGGGTTAGGATACAGACACTTGTCGGTAAGTATCCTTAGCCCTAGTGCTACCCCTACCCTCCCCCTGCCTAAACCTAACCCTCCCCCCAGTGCCTAAACCTAAACTAAACCCCGCTTTTTCTAAACTTTCTTGTGCTCTGCTGGGGAGCACACGTCTGACCAGCCTCCGGAGCCTGAGGACGGAGCAGAGCGCCGGAGGGACTCGTCGGGGGACCTGCACACGCGGATACAGGTAAGTCGATTCTGCTATTCGCCACCTCACAGTGGCGAATAGTAACTGCATCAAGTTCCGAAAATTCATAATTTTCGGAATTTGATGAATACCACAATTTCTACATCCCCATACTAATGTATGGGGAGTGTGGAAATTAACGCAGGGGAACTTAGCAAGGAGATATCTGTGATATCTCCTGTGCTAAGTCTGTTCATGAATACCAAAATAACGTTATTTAAGGAAAATGTCCTTAAAAACGTTATTTTAGTGTTGATGAATAGGCCCCTAATACTGCTGTATAATATCACTTTTAATCTGACTGATCAATTCATATGAAGCTGACAGATCACTTTAGCTGTGCTACCAATGAATAATGTTACTGCGATGTTAACATCATCCCTATTCAAGTAGCATTATTACCACACCATATATTTGTAGTGTTATCACTTCTGAAGTAGTACAGGCATGATAAAGTCACTATTAGGCTGTGTTGCCAATGAAGAGTGTTGTTCAATGTTAACATCATCTCCAATCAAGTAGCATTATTACCACAGCTCAGATAATCAGATTGCTAATAATTATCTATATGTTATTCTGGTAGATTTAATAATTACTGTTGTTACTTAGTATTTATGAGCACTCCTAAAAGGGAATGCAATAATCACAGAATAAATGGTATAATGAGCCTCACTGCAGCTTTCAGCAAGGCTCAAAATAATAATAAACAATCTGTGTGGTAAATCACACTTCTATAAGTCACACATTTTGTTGCCTCATGTGTCACAATTTATTCACTTATTGTAATACATATTGGTTTGTGAGCATATAATAGCATCACACTAATACTGCCATATAATGTCAGTTTTACTCTGACTGATCAATTCACATGAAGCTCACAAATCACTTTAAGCTGTGCTGCTAATGAATAATGTTACTGCAATGTTAACACCATCCCTAAATCAAGCAGCATTATTACCACACCATATTAGGCAAGAATGGGCGGTCATCAGTCAGTATGTGGCCCAGAAGTTGATTGACAGCATGCCAGGGCGAATTGCAGAGGTCTTGAAAAAGAAGGGTCAACACTGCAAATATTGACTCTATGCATAAACTTAATGTAATTGTCAATAAAAGCCTTTGACACTTATGAAATGCTTGTAATGTTACTTCAGTATACCATAGTAGCAGCAAACTTTGTGAAAACCAATACTTGTGTCATTCTCAAAACTTTTGGCCATGGCTGTACTCTTCATAAGACTGTTAATTTGAACTTCCTGCAAGGTTTTGCGCTCAACTTCAAAAGTTTGTGACCTGGCCATATCTATATCATTCTGATCGTATTGCAACATTATCTACTCTTTTCCTGGGTAGCCATATAGTTTTCTGTATGTCCTGTGTCTTTACCTCAAGGGACAAAAGATCACCATTTGTGTTTGTCAAATATATATGGCCAATTTTAAGTACAGCTTTAAAATAGGAAACTGTAACCCTCTGGGAGGATAGCACACCTTTAGATACAATAGAGAGCTGAAAGTCTCCATTCTCTAAAGGCATTTCATTTTTGTATCAAGTTTTGTTGAGGAGTTTTACAACTTTGACCCGCCACTTTTAAATGGTATCAGCATGGCCAGAATCAGTGTAGCCCAACTTTTTTTCCTTCTCTTTCCTGTCTGTTCCACTGAGCGCAAAGTCTGCAGCATATGGAGCAGGTTTTCCTTGTGTGGACACAACTAAAGAGCCTTTTTCTTTCAGCACTAGAGCTAAATCCGCCACTTTTTCTTGAGGACACGATGTGTCTCTGAGGTCTCTTTTTTAATGCTTCCACTTCCTGTTGAAGGAGCACATCCTTTCATGCTCTTTTTTTACAGCATAGATTATTTTAATGTTTCAGTCTCCTCAAGGAGTTCTGACATAAATGCCAATTTGATGTCTGTCTCTTAAAGAGCCTTAATTTCCAGCTCTTTTTTTTCCTATCTTGTCTAAATTATATTTTTAAAGAGGATAATTCACTCTGTCATTATTCAACAATTTGCTCAATCAAAAGTATTTCATGAAAAAACTTTATTCATATGGTCAAATTCCTCCATGCTGACATGAGCTGGATAAGGGATGCCGGCGCTCTGGATTCCGTAGCTGAGAATCCTGATGCCGGCATCCCGACTAGATTAAAATACCGTCACCTGCCAGTATCTACCCTAAGTCTACCCCCACCCCCCCACCCAGAAGCCTAACCCTAATCCTCCCAACCACAGCTTAACCCCCACCCCTCGCAGTCTAACCCTAACCCTCCCCCTAGTGCCTAACCCTAACCCACCCTAGTAGGTGAGTCCTGTTGTCTCCATTAAGCGGCTGCTGTAATCCACAAATTTATGTGTAGATTTCAATCTTTTCCCCACCATAATATGACTTTTTGGGGTATTTTGCTCAGTAGAATGGTCAGTGGTGCAGTATTTGGGTGCCCAAATTTGGGTCACTATACAGCTTGCCCGGGTTAAAACAAACACAATTATGCTTTACTATTGTCAGCATACAGAAACAGAAAATAAGAAACATCCAAACCCCCATTCAGGGCACTACCTCTTCAGCACTAACTAGTCTGGGCAGCTACCTCTGTGCACAGCCTCCCAAACCTGCCGGCTTTTATACATATGAATAGTAATACATCACTGGCAGGGGTTAACCAAAACCAATCTGGACATATTTACGTTAAGCATTAACACTTTTGCAGTTGTTGCAGTTACAGTATCATGCATTGCCTACTTTTGAAAAAGCATTTCAGGGAGATTGTGAAAGCGCGGTGGTAAAGTGGGCGTGTACTGCTACATCTGAGAGGCGTGTCATAAAATAGTTTTACATCCAAATGTAAACGATTCAAAAGCAGTTAGTAAGATCTATTTTTTTATAAAAACACATTGATACATTACAGAAAATGCATGTAGCCATACGGATCATTGTGCCTTATAACCAATGCAGGGAAATTATACTAATGATCCCAGTTGAATGTAAATATCTGTTTATATTTATATATAACATCTTTATAATGGGGGTAAGGTAGAATCAGGGAGATTACTAGACTCTTTAGGGAGTCAGGGAGATTGCTACTATTTCAGGGAGTCTTCCTTACAATCAGGGAGAGTTGGCAAGCATGCAGTTATACCATCACTAAATAGTTGCCTTACTTGCTCTTTAACACTTATAAATAATTTCAGTCACATCGTACACCTGCACAAGGCTTGCTGATATATACACTGCATGGTTCGAACATAGACAGAAATCTGTGTCAGTAAAAGGTTGGATTTGGCCTGTGGTACTTTACTGAACTCATGTCATGAAGGAATAAAATCCTATTCCAAGAGCTGGTTTGTGTGTGTGAACTCTGACTAATAGCGAGATCACGGCAGGAAGATGTGTTGAGTCAGGAAAGACCTGCTGGAAATTTGCAGGAGGCATGGTATTTGCAAGCTGTCCTAGTTTTTTCTCTGACAGCCCTGTAGCAGAGGCATCTGATGGAAAGTAATGTATTATGTGATGTTTGCGGAAGGTGTTCATAAAATTCTGAACTGCTATTATGGCCGGTTAATAATCAGATTTAATTAGACGTGACTGAAATTCCGTCTACTGCATTTCCTCAGTAACATAAACCTGGCAACCTTACCATGAGCTACTATGGGAAGGTATCTACAGAGTTACAGCACTTGAGCCTCAGAGGTTTTAATTTATCAAAGAACATTTTCATGAAATGTAGTCACGTTCGATATACAAGTCACCGATGCTATAACATTACTCATAGTCTACGTTTTGTTATTAGGACAGACCTTAAGGACGAAAAGTTTTGTTGAGCTAATACATAATTTTTAGATTTCTAGAAATGAAACAAATGCATTTATTTTCAATGCAAGATGTTTTATTCTCATTGCTTCAGTGGAGTGCCATGCATGGTATTGTACTACAGCTGGCAGAACTTTTATAAGTATGCAAAAGATGAAGTTATCTCTGCAGATAATATATCTCCAGTCCTATTTTAATTGAGATATATATTTCCTCGGATGAATTACAATCTTACCTAGTTTTTAAGATGACCTCATGGCGATTTGAGGAGGTCCAGGTCACTGTGAATTGCGTCATTGCAGCCTCACCCCGCATCATAATGCAACTATTCGTACTATTATGCTGCATGTGGCAGGGAAAAGACGACCTAAGTATGACCGATAGAAGGCCCCATATATTTTAGATTGATCTGGATATCGGTATCTTTGTATTAAATACACTTAAATGCAAAACTCTTACCCGGAACCGATATTATTTCCACTCAAGCGCTGTTGCATAGGTTTTTAAGGTTATGTGCGCAATTGAAAAGCAAAGGTCACACATGCACAGTTACTATGAAGATGCCGGAGAGGACGGTAAGAACATCTGTGCAGATATCGTCACTTCTGGATCGATCCTATTGATAAACCTCTTTTTTATTCTTTGGAACCAATACAAAGTCCGCAATGTATCAGGCATGGAAATCAAAGTTGTCCAAAGATCAATCTTTGATACCCAACCCTATGAAGATGTGATTAACAGAATTGCATCTCTACCATCCTGCTAATTTCACTGGAGAAGAGGGTGGGATTGGGGATGGTTGTCTACTGGAAACCTTGAAGAACTCCCTTTAACTCGGAAGTCTCCCTGAGAGTAGGCAACTATGGTTTTGCATCACTACTTAGAGAAGCTTCTCCAATTATAAATGAAGTGTGACTGAGCAAAAAAATAATGCTAGTATAGCAAAAGTGTCTGAATCATTGTTGATATGACAACCGTTAAAGTGGAGATATAAAAACATAGTTGAGTTTTGCGAGATACCTGTATTGGCGGAAGACGTTTCAGACCCTCACTACAAAAGATCATTTTCCTGCATGGTGGGTGGGGATATACTGAGATGATAAGTGTGCCATCATACACAATGATATAAATGTAGCCCTCATGTCACATCTAGCTCCACTCATACAGTACCTCTTCTCCAGAAAGACAGGTATGAAAAGTAGGCAAGTGTGTATAACGTGGACCTATTGACCCATTCAAGCTGCACATTAAACAGATATATGGGCAGACTGCATATGATATAACTACACTTAACTTTGAAACTGGTGACATACAGATGAGCAGGAGACGAGGAATGAAAGAATTTGCTCAGAATATAGTTAAACAAGTTTGAGTCTGCACACTGCTCCTGATAATGTACTTTGGAGCATGACATGTTAGCAATTTATACCATACGTGCCTACTTTTGAAAAGACATTTCAGGGAGATTGTGAAGCAAACACCTATAAGTGCGCTGTAAAGTGGGCGTGTACTGCTACATATGAAAGGCGTGTCATAATCTTCATTTACATTCAAGTGTAAATAAGCCCCAAAGAAGTTAGAAATATTTACTTGGTGATGAAAACACACTGATACTTTTCAGGAAATGAATGTAGCCATAGGGATCATTGTGCCTTATTATAACCAACCGTGGTCTTCCAGGTCTTTTGGTGTTGCTGAGCTCTCCGATGCGTTCTTTCTTTTTAAGAATGTTACAAACAGTTGATTTGGCCACACCTAATGTTTTTGCTATCTCTCTGATGGGTTTGGTTTGATTTTTCAGCCTAATGATGGCTTGCTTCACTGATAGTGACAGCTCTTTGGATCTCATATTGAGAGTTGACAGCAACTGATTCCAAATGCAAATGTCATACCTAGAATCAACTCCAGACCTTTTACCTGCTTAATTGATAATGAAATAACGAGGGAATAGCCCACACCTGTCCATGAAATAGCTTTTGAGTTGATAGTCCCATTAATTTTTGCCCCTTAAAAAGTGGGAGGCACATATAGAAACCGTTGTAATTCCTACACCGTTCACCTGATTTGGATGTAATTACCCTCAAATTAAATCTGAAAGTCTTCAGTTAAAGCACATCTTGTTTGTTTCACTTCAAAGCCATTGTGGTGGTGAATAGAGGCCAAAATATGAAAATTCTGTCAATGTCCCAATATTTATGCACCTGACTGTATATATCTCCCACAAAGGTCATGCAAGTAATGAAGTAATACTTGTGGCTACATACTTATAGGGGGTGATTTCATTTGCGGCTCCAGAATGGCACATCGCGTCCTCACACACCATATAGGTGATAGGCTGCTATAATTGGTGGAAATGTGCGGCGATATATCGCCTACAATTGAATCACTATCTCAACTTACTATAACTTTAAAAACAAACAAAATTACGAGAATTGTCAATTATGGAGGTAAAAATAGGATTCATTGTTTACATTTTGCCCATATTAGAACCCATTCTGTGAAATGGGCATTGCTTATGGTATTTTTGTTTCCTATGATCACAAATGCTTATTCTGTTGATTGTCAATAATTAAGAAGCCGGACAAGGGGCAAATGTCTTTAGGGGACTCTTTTGTTTGTAAGAACACAAGGCTTTCCTTCCTGGGTCAATATTTGGTTCAGCGACAAGCATCATGCTGGATGAGAAGTGGCTTTAGAGGAGAGGGCTTAACAAGCAACTCCTGCTTCAGAGATTTGTTAAGCTCCAAGTACAGCAGGATATGAGTTCCCCTTCCATACCAGAAAGAGAATGTACACTGCCAATACCATCCAGTTGTTTCAGGGCAGAGCTGCCGGAGTTCCTGAGAATAGACCCCCTTTCGTGTTTCAGACAAGTGCTCTATTGTTCTTTATCAGTGTACAAGCCTCATTCGAGTAATTAGCTGTCAAAGAGGGCCCTGAAAGCAGCTTAATGCTGTCCGCTCCAATCATTTTAATGAAATGCAATTCACTCAGATGTCCTGGATGCATATCTGTAATTGCATTAAGTAAAGAGGCTGGGGACATCAGGATCAAACTTCATTCTCTGAACACTGCACTGCGATCAAACACGTTAATCCATTAGTTTTTCACGACCTGACACCCAATTAATACTATTTCATTTCAGGCACCATAGAAAGGCCTGATACTCATGACATAATTTTTTATTATTGCTAATATTATTAGATGTCTGGAAAAAAAAATGTTTGTTAGAAAGGTGAAACCTGTAAGGCTGCGGGATGTGATGTGAAGCTACATTGCTGCCATGCCGATTTCTATGACATTGACAGAATGTTTGCCTTCCAGTTATAGCAGATTTTATATATATATATATATATATATATATATACTTATATATATATATATGTTTATATATACACACATACATACTACACACACACACAATACTAGCGACCCACACTGGCTTTGCCCAGGAGCAATTTCTTCTTGCCAAAGCCCCCTGCATCTCATGTTACTAAGCCCCCTGGCATAGCAGATACACTGTTTCATCTGGCTGTGTGTGGGGCCGACCTGCTCACAAGCCTCATATGACTGCAGCAGAAGTCATTGAATATGATTTCACCAGTAGGAGGTCATATTCAATAGCTCTTCTGCCCGATATATCGCTCGAACGATTGCGAAGTGTATAAGCATTTATCAATCATTAAATTTGTCGTCTGGTGTGTACCAAGCTTTAGTTAGATACTGTAGGTGAATGACATCTGCTGAGAGTTAAACTGTACAACGGAACAAAAACATTGATGGTTAGTAACCAACGGATTCTGATGTCCAACCCTACACTGAACCTGAAGGCGGACTCCGGCCACCACTCCTCCATCGTGAAGTACTCCCACTCCAGCGTTATGTTCCCGCTTAGCCATGCCCCCTCGGTGAACAGGAGGCACCTCCCATGAAAGTCAGCACTGTTCTCGGACAAGGGCACTGGGCACCACGCGAGCAAGCTCAACAGGAAGCCCAGGAAATACAGGGTGCATTGTGCAAAGAGAACATTTGCTCATCGCCATGTTCGACAGCTGGGGAGTGGTGAAGCAGCGAAAATATGCACAGGTGCCCCAGCCCTGCAGACATGCTGCTGATAATGCCTACGGGTAGCTGCAATAAAAAAATCTCTCATCCATGATCCTCCTGCCCTTTCCAGCACATCCCAGTGGCCGGGCCCCAGCCAGCTGCAGGGCAGCAGCAGTGGGGGTTGTGGTGACACTGGTGAGATGCAAGGAGGCAGAAGTGAGAAGAACGGGATTGTGGGGAGATGCAGGGGACTGTGGTTACATGTCGTAGGATATAATGAGATGCAGGGGGCTGCGGCAAGATGAAACTGCTACTGTGCGCAGCCTGGGTGGTTGTTAGTATACATAATAGGAGTTGTGACAGATTTCAAAGTTTGCACGGGCCAAATTAACCATAACAATTCTAGCAACTATAATGTGCAAAGATGGATCACATTTTTCTCTTATGATGTCAATATCTATTTTTATGCATCCTTACCTATGTTCCTGGACAGTCTGGATAACCCACAAATTTCGGGGAGCTCTCATTGAGCCCAGGAGAGCTCCTGGAATCTAAGAACATAAAACAGCCAGCCTCACAGATCCCACCAACTTCCCCAGAGAAGAGGGTAGTCGTCGGGCTTGATGACGCAATTTGCAGTGAAACGCGTCATTGTGGGCGCACTCCCTGCTGCACAATGGCACAAATCATGGCATTAAGGGCCTCATTTAGCAACGAGATAAAAATTCATTGCTTATGATAAATGGTGCTCCAGCCAATCAGCTCCTGTAATTTTTCAAACAGATAACAGGAGCTGATTGGCTGGAGCACCATTATCATACGCAAAGAGTTTTATCACTCATTGTGAATGAATGATAAAACTTGTTGATAAACGAGGCCCTAGGTATCAAGGCAGGGCCGCAATAAGTAATTTGCAGCACCACGCTCCCCACATGGGCCTTCTTCATCCACTATTTTGCGGAGAATAAAATGAAAATATCGACAAGTATGCTTTTATATGTGTTGCACCTTGCTTCTTCTAATCTCATCAGTATTGGTCAAAGCTGTATAAAGGTACAAGACATCCCACACATCCAGCCACCTCTACAAAAGGATTTTCAAGTCACACTTAAAAAAATAAATAAATAAGGTCTCTGTGCACTAGGGGGCCCATTTATTAATGACCGCATTTTGCAATGCGATCAGGGTATGCTGTACCGCCCATGATCGCATTGCAAAATGCGATCATAGCGGCCGGAAGTATTAACAGGCATATGCAGGGTGACGGGCTCTGAAAGGAGCCCGTTCCTGCGATGTGGCCGGGGTGCATTCGGGGCTGCTGTGCATGCGCAGTCCCGCGGACTACACATTAGCGGCGCCCATTGCCGGCGGAGGGATCTGGGAGATCCCTCCGCTGGCTGATATGCGGTAAGTGCCTATAGACTACAGTGGCTAACGCTATCTAACCATAAAACATGGACAGTAATGGCGGAATTTGGGAACCTCTGACTTAAGCAAAAACAAAAGTTGCTTTATACAAAATATCTAATAAAAATAATGAACTAAAAATCTATTTACATTTTTAATAATTGTAACGACTTAAGTAGCAATTATTATTAATTCAATATTCTTTATGACTAAAGAACCCTGGATAATTTTCCTATTACCAATACAGGAGGATGCAAGGTCTGTTCTATATGTGCTTCCAGAGAAATTATGCAAATTCCATTAACTATCATCTAAATATAATCTCACACAGCTAAGTTGCCTTTTTTTTTTCCAGTTCCGTTTTTTTTCTTTTTAATTAATTCTGTTCCCTTCCATCTTCCCCACACAAATTTCCAATTATAAAGGTACTTTTTAACCTAATTATGAAATACTCTTTGATAAAGAAGGGCAGCGTGCAGCATGGTCAACCTATGAGAACATGCCCCCTGGATAAGAGGCTGCATTCAGATTTCAGGTCAGCGGTGACTTTGAGATTTGATAAAATGTAATTAGACTTGGGCACAGTAAATGACGGCAGCATAGCAGAGTGTGTGGCTGTGAGGCAATCCTATTGTGTCTACTGCTTAATGGCTAAATCCATTCCTCCTGGTCACTGAACTCTGAGAAGAAAAGTTGCCTGGTCAAGTGTGTACGTATACAGAGGAATTCTGGGTAATTGGATTGTCTATTGACAAAGTGTCAGATTATAAACAACTATTTCAACAGTTAAAATTTATAAACACTGTTTATGATGAGTAAATTCAAAAAGGAATTGCCAGTACAGTGCCAGAATTTGAGGATGGGGGAGCAGAGGGCAGAGAGCAAACTAGGGCTCCAATATACCCTTCAACTGTAGCTATGGCATGTTTAGGGTATGATAGAATCAGGGCAAATGTGAGGGGATTTGTCTTATGTTATTGGCATATTCTCACTACTATAACAAAATGACAGTACTGATGCACACTAGAACATGTTTACACTATTGGTGTAGTCATAGATTCTCTTGTGAAAGCCTCTAATTGCTCCATCATTGCAGAGTTAAGCTGGGTACACACGTAAAGATTTTCTGTCCAACCATCCAACTAGTTGATTGGTTGGAATCAAAATCTGGTAACGTATGGGAGTAAATGATGATCAGCAATTTGCTCCTAAATGCCAGAAAACAAATGAAAATGGTCTTCAGACAAGTTTCTTAAATGTTTGATCTAAACTATTTGTTCAAACAACAGTTTTTGTCCATTTTCCGGCATTTGGGAGCAAATTGTTGATTGTCATTTGCTTTCATACCTTACCAGATTTTCATTCTAACCAACCAATTTTCATTCCAATCAACTAGTTGGATGGTTGGACAGAAAATCTTTACGTGTGTACCCAGCCTAAACCAATATTAATTATTTGTTAACAGTTCTGTATATTGCGCTCACATATTACGACCCATGCCATTCACAGAATAAGGTATGTTTTTTTGTCTAAAAGTGGTGTGTGTAGGTATATATATATATATATATATATATATATATATATATATATATATATACACACACACACACAATAAACTAATTGGCATCATCTTATTTAGGATCAAGTTCCGATCATCCTGATATTACTTGGAGGAATACGCAATCCTTAAACCCACAGGACCTTGTTATACCAATCCTTCTTTTATCCTGCTGTTAAATCACAACATCAGTGCACCTGATAGTGTTAAGTTTAGGCCCCAGGGGGTACAGGTATAACAAGTCATTAACTGACAAAGTTGCACAGGACTCGCCCCTCATGTACACGGACAGATGGGCTAACGGAAGCCAAGATAATTACCTTGATAATCCCTACAAATTACTTTGGCAGGTTAGAGAGATCAGATGGTCCAGATTTGTGTTACATTAATAATTACAGTGCAGGGACGGATTTAGAGGATCACATTTTACCTGGAAAGAGTTGTGGTAGCAGCCACTTTATTTTTGTCTTGTTTGAGAAATTAAACTGCAGTTTCTCTACCCACCACAGTAATATCTTATTATTTAGAATGATATAATAATCTACCGTTCATAACATCACAAAATCTCAACTGATAAAATATATTAAGTATTTCATCTCGAGTTTTTATGTGATGGTCTTGAAGTAAATATTAGAAACAGCCTCAATCTCATACACTAGAAGTTAGGACCATGCTTAGAATAGTAATGATAGTAAAGTAATGCACTTTGCTGCATTTTAAAAATCCAGGTCTTTAAGGGGTTGATTGTGTTTCCACTAAACCAGTACTAAACGACAGAACTAAATCCCCAATAAATTAAAAAAAATTTCAGACTAGATTTTCTTCTGAGACAGAGACTTTTCTGACTCTGCTTCTATGTACAGCATAAGTGCATCCACAGTCACAGTCCTCCCGTTACACACATTTCTTAACATTATTATATCCGGTACTTGAACTCACAATCTCATACTCTACAGTCAGATATCTAACACATGGAGATATTTGTTCCTGGTGGAAGCTTGACAATTCTAACTATATGCTAGTCGAAATAGTCAGTATAAAACCATTTCAGCTAAGCAGATCATGTAGTTTGTGGCCAGGGCAGTAACTAGTGGTGTGCGAGCGGTGCCGTTGCACAGAGTGTAGGGACCTGGGGGCAGCACCATCGCTGACCCACGGCACTTACATGTGGCTTGCAGGGTGCCTGGAACAGCACCCTGCAGCGCTACGGCAGATCAGCTAGGAGCATCCTTAGGATGCTTCGGGCAGTACTCTACTTTCCAGAGCTGACTGCCCCGTTCCTTAGGCATTATATCATAGGTTTAGGTGGTGGGGCTGGCACAGGACGCACCGCCGCCCTGTTACGGCGCTGTGTGTAACTGCACACTACATAGATCTGCTTTGCTGCAATGGTTTAATACTGATCGTAACAACTAGCTTCATATAGTTAGAATCAACAAGATCTCTATGCAGGAGAAAATAGCTCCATGTGTTAGGTGTCTAAATGTAATGTGTGAGGTTGTGAGTTCAAGCACCAGGTATGAGATTGCTGAAAAATGTGTACAGGGAGGTATAACTGAATGACAGAGTGCTCACAAATCACACTATTACTGATAGCAGATATGGTATAGATACTGTATAGTATAGGGGTAGAGGTTTGGTGTTCACATGCCTTGTCTGGAGTTATCTGAAAGCATGCATAAGCATGCCATAAGTGTGAATATGAGTGTATATATATATAAGCATATATATATATATTAGGGATGTGCAGGCTCGGATAGGTTCGAATTTGCACGCTGAGTTCGGATTTTTCCCTCCAAAAAACGGGACTCAGAGGCAAAACGTCAGTCCAGGAATGATAATGTTTGTCCATGCAAGATGACGTTATGCCTCTTCCTGAGTTGTTTTTTGGAGGGAAAAATCCGAACTAGGCGTGCAAATTCGAACCTATCTGAGCCCCGAGCCTGCATATCCCTAATATATATATATATATATATGCACACACACATAGTATATAGACACCCAACCCCTCCCTGGGTGAAAACCCAATAAAGCATGTCAGAGTGGCACAATTTACGTGTATTTATTGTGCAGACCATTCATTACACTAGGAATAACACTGTGTGCCATGCATGTATATTTGGTGTTCTTAGGAATACATAATTGTTAGTAATACTGAGCAACATTCCTATTTACAATCAATGGGATCACTGTTTCAGTTTCATACATATCTAAAACCAATGGACAACAGAGAAGCCTGTGGCTGGGTTTATACAATGATCATTCCGTTAATGAGGTATTAAAGAAAAGTATAATCTTTCATTATCTTAACAAAATTCCCTTTAAGGCAACAATATGTTCCCCTCTGTCTGTCTTAATTTTAATTGGGGTTAGCTAGAAGGCTACAAATGCTTTGTATACAATTCTTCATATTCATGGATAAAACTATAACAATAATAATAATAACAACAACATAAAGGAAGTATTCCCCCCCCCAAAAAAAAAGTAAAATAGTAAAAAGAGTAAATAGAATTCACAGTGAGAAGTTTAAGAGAAACAATCTGTATATTTCACTGTATAGTAATGTAGTATGACCTATAAGCAAGGGCCAGAAAACCTATTCAGATCAAATGCCTTCAATATTTTTGAACATTAATATCATTGCAAAACAAAAAGACATTAGAAAATGACAGTATGTGGCTGAATGTTATTTCTAATGCTGCCCTGTAGTTTGCTGGCACAGATTTTAAGCAGACTGACGACCTCTCCTGAGTGGTAGGGTCACTTGAGAACAGCTCTTCTATGTGCGAGCCAGGGAATCCTTCCCAAGAATGATACCACAGCAGTCATGGATCGCACCTTGTACGGGACACATTGTTCGGACTGCTGTGAAACAGTTCGCCCTCTTGCTCCCTACCCCAGTGTGCAGGAGATCTGTCAGATCCCAAAATGAAACCAAAGCACGAATACAACCTGCCTAACCCACCAGCTGAGACTGAGATGAGCACGCACAGACCCAGCCATAGGGAAGAAGGAAGTCTTGCTACTAACACTTCTGATACTAGCTCAAACCTATTTTTACACTTTTAGCTCTGAAATCTGCCTCGACAGAAAGCAAACCAACTGAAATAAAGGGATGGCCACCCAAACAGCAATGAGCACAGAATTTAACCAATGCTCCAGATTGAACATGCATCAGTAAAAGACCGTTATTACATTCAAAGGGGTTGGGTCCCAACAGTAAGAATACCGATAGCGGCATTCCTGCGGTCAAAATCCTGACAGATTTTGATATTTTAACCCAACCATTACCCTACCACTAACCCACCCCTCCAGCTCCCTAACCCACACCTCCCACAGCCTAACCCTCCCCCTAGTGCCTAACCATCGGACTCTGTCAGGACTGTGGCCGTCAGGATTTCGCTGTAGGTATTGCGACCGTTGGCACTCTGACGATTGGGATCCTGATTACTTTCCATTTAAAACAGGTTTTGTTTTGAAAAGAAAATAATTGCAGTCTTTTACATTAAGGTAATGGTTGATGGATAATTTTATGTGTTGTATAAATGTAGATTTAGAGCATACCGTAATTGCCAACTTTTAAATATTCCTCTTCTAAATAGTTCTAAGGAGAGCAGTGTTGTGTGCTCTCGTTATGCACACAACACTGCCCCCTCATAAGAACTACCTTCTTCACTTTACTAGTAAGTGGGTGTGATTTAGGGGGATGACCTACTCTTCCGGGAGTCCATGGGACCCCAAAAATGTCGCCACAGGTTCCAGTTAAAAATGCAAATATGGACTCAGAGTGAAAGAATATATGATGTATGCGTTGGGTGAATAACACAAACACTTCAAATTAAATTTGTCAAAGTGAGAGAAGTAGTTAATGAATATTAATATAAATGCTGATTATACAGTCAACTAAGCTACTGTGACATCACCTGCCCGGATTTAGAGTAACAAGCAACTAATCCTCTCAGTACATTTCTTGCAAGTATGCCAAACTGTCAAATATAACTGTTTTGTTAAGCTGAGTTCACAATATACGATGTATCGTACAATATCTAGCATTCCGACACGGATCGGAATGATATATCATACACATCGTATAGTGTGAGTACGCCCGATCCGTCATTCACGAAGGTCGTTTATCGCATTGTCCCATCTGCTGTTCTGCACGGCAGATGGGACGATGCAATGAACTAAAGGTGCAGTTACATACAGCATGTAATGATACATTGTGCCCGCCGTATGACAGATTGTGCAGTGTGTACGGCACGCAAAATGTATCGTTACCGCATTGCATCGTCTCTGGGTGGTACCATCGTATTGTGTGTACCCAGCTTGAGAAGCACCACCCTCTTAAATTGGCAACTTGCTAGTGATGAGTGAGAGAGAGCATAGTTGACATACGTATGTAAATAAAAACTGTACCAATGTTCAAGGTATATTATTTATAAGTAATGGAAAGTCTTTCAGACTTATTAATGTCAATTATTGCCTCTAATTCCTCTTTGAAACATGATGTTGATGTCCTTTTTTTGAAAGTACGGATATTGGCCAGCAGAGGTAGAGCAAAAAGCAGATGTGGAATTTGAGATAATTTGATTTATCTGTACACAAACATGTACTATTTGTTACAATATGTCACCCTTGATCTGTAAACCATTTATCAAGCATTCCTTCATTTTTCTGGTGGTCTTGGAAAAAGAAAACTTAAATAAACATTCCAGGGTTATATACAGAGAGTAGGAGATGTAGACAGGCCAGAGTGAGGAGTGTCCTGTCTGTTACAGAGCCTCAAGGACACATTGTAAGGGAACAAATCATAGGACCACATGGAAAACAACAACAGGTTTGCTAAATCAATATAAGCACAACTGCTTTTCTAAATACCTGTTATCAACAGTTTTCTGCTTCCTTTAAAGGCTTATTTCACCTCAATTTAAGACATCTGATGACTAACTAATGGCAGAAGTATAATAAACTAAACATCAGGCTGGTATTAGGGCAGCATGAGCTGTGATTAACCCCACATTGCAGCAAGACCTGTGTCTGATAACCAATAGGCTGATCAAGATGCAGGGAGGCGCAGTAATTTTGGGGGCACTGCAGATGAGATTCAGTCTACAATGAGAGATCGCTCCAAACAGAAACCCTTTACTCAACCCTGCATACCCTCCATAGGGTGTCCTGTAAAAGTGCATGTTGCGTTGGTATCAGTACCCTCCATGCTGAACATGGCCATTGCCCCGAACCGGCAGCTCTGGGATCTGCAGGGAAATGACACTCAATGGTTTACATACTGTGGGCAAGGGAAGAGTGAGTAAGTGCTCCATGCACCAGTGAGAGGAGAGTGTGGAATTCGATGAGAGGAAGTGGACCTGCATTGTCTCTGTATCTCAGCGTAGTCATCTTTACAGTGTCAGTATCTCAATATCCCCATCTCTGCAGTGTTATACTGTATCTCAGTGTACCCATCTTTACAGTGTCTCTGTATCTCAGGGTGTCCATCTCTGCAGTGTTATACTGTATCTCAGTGTACCCATCTTTACAGTGTCTCAGTATCTCAGGGTGTCCATCTCTGCAGTGTTTATGTGTATCTCAGTGTACCCATCTTTACAGTGTCTCAGTATCTCAGGGTGTCCATCTCTGCGGTGTTTATGTGTATCTCAGTGTACCCATCTTTACAGTGTCTCAGTATCTCAGTGTACCCATCTCTGCAGTGTTTATGTGTATCTTATCCCAGTAGTGCTTCTGTATCTCAGTGTATCCCTTCCTTGCAGTGTTTCTGTCTCAGTGTACCCCTTCCTTGCAGTGCTTCTGTATCTCAGTGTACCCCTTCCTTGCAGTGCTTCTGTATCTCAGTGTACCCCTTCCATGCAGTGTTTCTGTATCTCAGTGCACCCCTTCCTTGCAGTGCTTCTGTATCTCAGTGTACCCCTTCCTTGCAGTGCTTCTGTATCTCAGTGTACCCCTTTCTTGCAGTGTTTCTGTGTCTCAATGTACCCCTTCCATGCAGTGTTTCTGTGTCTCAGTGTATCCCACCCCTGCAGTGTAATCTATGGCAGTCACTAAGATATGCTCTTTGTTGTATATCGGTCACTAGGATATTCCTGGTATTTGCATAGTAATATAACACAGTTGTTAACTTAAGAATAATAGATAAATGGACTAAGGCAACACATTTAAAATAAATTATTTCCTAACCCCTTTATAGATACTTCTATATGTTTCGTTTATGTTAAATCTGATTTTATGATAAAATGATTGATTTTGCAATTCTGTTGTTACACAGATTCTATTTTAAGTGTCCTTTTTCTATTTACATTTATATTTCCACATTAAATTTGCTGACACCTAAGAAAGAAAATGACGACATCTGTGGACAGTTACAGCAGTGATGAAATATGAAAAATAACTCAAATAATGCAAATAGTTGTAAATTAGTAATGATACATATAAATCACTATACACGAAAACAATGCAGTAGCATCAAAACAATGGAAGAAAAAAAAATTAGTATGGAGGTGTAAGCAATCCCTGATTCTTTTGATTGATATATTAAACAAAAGGTGAAAAGTCTCCATAGATCCTCTGTATAATTCATTAACACAATAGATACATAGGTAGACAGGCTTATTGTATATGCCATAATGAGACAAAACTCAGATGCCCAATTAAGTCTGTCTTTAATGTATCAAATGTTGTCATAATTGTGAACTCCCAAATCGTTCTTCCTTTCCGTCGTCTAATTCCCTTTGAGAATAGTTATTTTCATGTCGCTCAAAGACAGGTTTTGATTGGGATAGTGCTATGAGGATCAAGTACCTTTATAAATAAAAATGATTAGGTTATACAGGAAATTGGCAAAAACAATAGCATGTATTCACCTAAAATTACCTCTGAAGGTCAATCCAGAGGCACATGTAAAAAAGCGTTAACTAAACTAAGATTTAAATGCGATGACTTATGTCCCAGCGATAAAACATTATTACTGTTTAACTGGAGGGTTTGCAGTGCAGAAAAGTCTTAATTTTCTGCATACAGAAATATCTACATCTATATATATATATATTATATATATATATATATATACACAGTGTGTATATATATATATATTTGTGTATATTCTCCCACTGTAGCCCAGCACACAGCAGTGTGCGCTGGGCTGCTGACAGGTAAGAGGGAGGGCGGGTGGCGTCGGACCCGGGTCCCCACCGGGCCCCTCCAACAAGCCCGGGCAAATTATACTCGCTCCCCCCTCTCGGCGCCCTTGGTTAATGAGATAGGTCAGATCGGAATAGCTAGAGTGGTTAACACTGGAAGGCATAAGAGCATCTCTGAAAGAACCACTTGTGGAAACTTGGAGCATGCTTTCTGACATTTTGGAAGTCCCCTCTGGGAGGGGGCAGCCAGGTCGGCAAATCAGGGGGGCGTGGCAAAGGAGGACGGGTCCTGGGGATATTACACGCAATAAGGGCAGTGCGGGGGCGTGGCCACGCAATAGCATAATTTTGGCCCCGCCCAAGCTACACAATGCCAAGATTACCAGCTTTGTGAAGCAGGAGGTGGGGTCATGATGCCGCGATCCAGCACGATTCGCGTCATCTGCCCCTCTGCTGCTGGGTTTTGACTGGGAATCGCGGGGTGGGGCGGGGCGGCGGCCGGCAGGGAGGCTTGCCTACATTTCTAGGGGGCCAAGAGCGCCACCCGATATTCGCAAAGAGTAGGCAAGTATGACTTGAAGTGGATGGGCTACAGCAGCAGAAGACCTCATCGGCTTTCACTGTGTTCAGCAAAGAACAGGAAACGGAGGCTACAGAGAACACATGCTCATCAAAAGTGGACAGGTGAAGATTCAAAAAATGTCACCTGACCTGGACATAAGTTTCTGTGGTACTGAAACCCCTGTATCTGGCACAGACAATCATTTAACAGAGAAAAGCAATATCTAGTTAACACCATTCTGGTATTTAGTCTGAACAACAACTGAGCCTCTTGACCATGTCTGCATGCTTTGTTGCATAGAGTTGCTGCCACATGAAATAGATATTTGCATTAACGAGCATGTGTTTCTAATAAAGTGGCCACTGAATGTAAATTTCTGTTTTGAATCAAAATACAATAGTGAAAGAAACGTAAAACTGCTGACAAGTAAAAAAGATTTCTCTATTGACCAGTAACAGACAAATTTCCTTTCTTCTTTATATATAGTAGTTCTAACTATTTGCTGCTATATTTTACACTTGATGTATACATCATGATTTGTTTGATGGTGACCCTCTAATATATAATAAAAGATAGAAGCATATTCATAATTACGATATGTTACAAAGAGAATGCAGTGACCTATACCCAGAGAAAGCTGTCCTGTTCAGCGATAAATTTCCTGAAAATGCCAATAATATGTTGATAAATAAGAGCAACGTGAACACGCAAGAGAAAGGGACAGTGTCAGGTATGGGTTGGGTCAGGGGGAATCTGTATAGGTTAATTTGAAGGACAGCAAGCGGCCATTTATTTTACTCAGCCAGCGCAGCCTTTTGCTGTGCCCATATGTTCTTCATTTACACTTCTACTTTACCTGTATTCTCCTCATCCTTCCTGCTTTCTCCATTGGCTACAAATACTCTGCACCACACGTGGTCCCAGCAGAAGTCAATGTGAGCAGCTTTCACTGAACTTCACTGGGACTGCTGAATGGACAGTAATAGGCCCGGCCATTAGAGGAGGAAGTGTTCAAAGACCTCTTCAGAATGGCCACACATGTTCCAAGCACATCAAAATAAACTTCTGCCTTGACTTGTCTCATCTTTCCTCCCCTGCCCAACCCTGACTCAATATGTCCTCCCATACGTGTGTATGTGGCAATCTGTTCTCCTCCACCCAGTTGTCTGTTTCCATGGTTCCATTCTCACCCCCCACCCAGCCTCAGTCTCTGACTGTTTATCTGTGTGTCTTCAATTTTGGATGTCAACCTATCTCATCCCTTGTGTGTGTGTGGATCTCTACCTACTTTTTGTATTGTATGTCCCTTTCTATATTCTCCTCTGTGTGTCTGTCTACAATTTTGTATGCATACCGACATCCCCCCACCGGAGCTTTTCTTTCCTCTCTCCCACCACCTCCAATACATGGATGGCTCATGCAATGGTGATAAAGTTTTTCCATCAGCAACAATTGTTAAATTATGCTACCTTATGTACAGTATCAAGTGTTTCCCACACCTCTTATGCTGGATACACACTGGCCGATATATTGACCAATCAATTGATCGGCCAATATATCTGCTGGCCGCCGGCCAGTGTGTACAGACGATATGTCTGTGAACCGCGTCGTTCACAGACATATCGCATTGGCTGTGCTGCAAAGTCGATGGACAGATATGTCTGCGGACATATCTGTCCATCGGCAAGTGTGTACGGGCGGTCTGCAGATCGCCCGTACACACAGCAGCAGCCGCAGGGAGGGGGGCGGACACGGCCCCGACCTGTCCCCCTGCCAGCAGGACCCGTGGCTGTCGGATAGATGATGGCCGTTCAGTGTGTATGAACGATCATCATCTAATGATATATCTGCAGATCACTCCATCTGCAGATATATCTTTTAGGTGTGTACCCATCTTTAGATTGTACACTCATTTGAATATCTTTACCTTCTGTTTCATGTCATTGTTTGCTATTTATCTGTATTGTGATCTTCTACATGTACAGTGCTTTGCAATATGTTTGTGTTTGATAATATTAATACTGAAGTTAAAATATAGGGTGAAGCAAAAGCAAGCTATTTTAGCAACAAAAACAAAATGCAAAAGGGATTTTCACCTCTTGATGAATCAGTCCCCTTCCCATGTGTTCTATACTAAAATGTACCCTTTAAGCATGATCTGCTGCTCACGTTCCAGTGTTCCAAAGCTACAGTTTGCCAGCTGCCCCTACATATAACTGCATAGCACAAGCAAGCATATTTTTTAACGCATGACCCATGCAAGCTTAGTGATTAAAATAATTTGCCAGGTCCCTAGGTGAGAAGGGACGTATTGAAAAGACACACATCTAGAGGTGGTCTTGAGGTTCCAAATTTTAATTCTTATTACATGGCGGCCAGGATAGCACAGTGTGTACTGTGCAGTAGACCCAAATCTGAGAGAGTGTGAGTGGCGATTGAATCGAGTGCTCTGAAAGACCATTGGAGAGGTCTTAGCTAAAATTTGGCACATTCATTCTATGGAACAAATTACTAGTATCCTACGCGGTTCATCTAAGAGTTTCACTAAAATATGGGAACCTTGGACCTCCCATTACCAGGTCTTGTGCAGGTGGTTCTGCTGAGCCCGCCATCCCCCCACATCCTTCTCCCTTTTTTCTCAGCTCTTTTTCCTTTTTTTTCCTCTTCTCTCTACATATTATTTTTTTTTTTTTCTTTCTTTTTCTCTCTTTCTTTTCTGCTGTTAGCCTTTAATAAAAAAAAAATGGCTGAGATTGCAGATCTGGACACTCTTTTACCAGGCTGTCGGTGTGTTTTGATTTTCAGTGTATCACTGTTGTGTCATTTTATCTTTTTTGGACCTCTGTGTAAGTCATTTATGTACTGCCTCTCACCTTTTCAATAAAATTTGTCTTAAAAAAAAAAAAGAAAAAACTTGCCAGGTACATTGGAAGACAATAAACACCTTAAAAATTAGTTGAAGTGATTTTTTTTGTTGTCTACAGGGCTGTGCTAGTCATGCACTGAAACTCAAGTACAGTACCTGGAGTAATTTAAAAAATAAATAAATATGCCTTTTAATTAGTAACAGATTAAGGGGAGTCCGGGAGTTCAATTAGTCCCAATGAGTTTTCGGGCGAAAAAAAAATTTGACTTACCACATTTGTTTTGCCTTCGGGCAATTCACTTGTAGATCCTGTTTTATTCACCTGATAAATTATCCGTTTCCGGGAGAATAAACATAGGAATCATGATAAGGTCATGGACCTATGTGTTTTCGCAGGGCGCAATCGCAAAAATGGGGCTGCTTATCAGGTTTTTTTTTTCACCTGCCACCAAATTCCCCGATATCTGCTGGCTTCGAGGCTAACCGAATAGCCACCGAAGGGTCACTTAGCTGCAGCTAAATGAAAATTCCCCCCTAAATATACTTAAACTGCTGTGCTGCTTCAATATGGCTAGAATGAAGAAGATTGTGGGGTTTATTAACAGTACCTAGACTCTCACAGAATTCGTCTGGGGGTTGAGCTTTCAGCTTTGTGGCTCTGACTCTATGGAACTTTCTTTCCCGCACAGTTCGAGAGGCCTCCACTCTTGAATCCTTCATAAATAGACTCAAGACTCACCTATTCACCCAAACATTTCCCGAATGTCCCTTGTTAAGCTCGTTTTGTATTTTGTGCTGTAAAGGCAAATTTAAAGCACTTTGAGTCCTTTAGGAGACAAGTGCTATATAAATAACTATATTATAATTATTATATAATAGCTTGGAATAGTCGTGATTTTGGCTAGTCTGCCATATTTTTAAAGCGACAATCATTTAAAAGACTAAGCCAGCTTGGTTTATGCATCTCACAGGCTGTTACATAAGACCCTATATTGCCTTAGTAATCGGAATTTCCTTTTTGTTAATGCTGCTTAACTTTGATTAATGGACTGGGCTTCTTGAGAATATAGTTAGACTTCAGGCTGTCTGATTTTGTTTGGTAGCTGACATTTATTTCAACATTTTGTTATTTAAAAATCTGACTTTTATTTATGTATTTTTAGCTATTTTCTGCAGAGGAATCAGAGGTATGCATTCACAAATTCGACATCCATAATGTTGACACCAGCATGTCGAATGTTACAATGTCAACATCTGGAAAATGTGAACATGGACAAAATGTCGACATTAGCATTAGGGCTAGAAGTCATGAACATGTCGTTATGTACTCTGTCAATGTTATGTACTAGACATACTATATGTCAGCAGTTTTCAACCACTATGCCAGTGTGGGCAGTTGTGAAGTGTGCCGCGGCGGTCAGAGGCGCCAGTCACACATTATAGTACAGCAGAGCGCAGACCGAGCTGCCGCTGAGCTCCTCTGGGAGGCTCAGGCGCGCCCCGGCTGTGGCCTGCCTAGATGCGGCATCGTGACATCACAGGTCACGCACGCCGCGTTGCAAGCCAGCCAGCCCGCTCTACCTCCTGTGGAGGCCAATGTAGTGTGTTTTATTCCTGTGGAGGCCAATGTAGTGTGTTTTATTCCTGTGGAGGCCAATGTAGTGTGTTTTATTCCTGTGGAGGCCAATGTAGTGTGTTTTATTCCTGTGGAGGCCAATGTAGTGTGTTTTATTCCTGTGGAGGCCAATGTAGTGTGTTTTATTCCTGTGGAGGACAATGTAGTAAGTTTTATTCCTGTGGAGGCCAATGGGTGTATTTTCTATATGGGAGCCAATATATATGTTTTCTCATAAGTCGCGCACTCAGTTTAGCCAGATGGTGTGCCTTGGCCATTTTAAAATCTTGCGTAGTGTGCCTCAAGTTGAAAAAGGTTGAAAATCACTGCTCTATGTCGACATTATTAAGTCCAACATAATGAACCAGGGGATGCGTTCAGCCTCAAAAGTCACCTAACTTACGAGGGCACAGAGGTCTGGTTATGGCGTTTAGCTAGTGTCAGCTAAAAAGGTGTACAGTCTACTACAACTCTGTAAACCAATCAAGAAAAGATTACTGCTAAATGCAAAGACAACCAACAAATGTAAAAAGGAAATGTTCAGTTAGAGAAAATGCATGCAAAAGATGGACCAGTCATTGATAAATGGCTGGAATATCATGTATAGTCCATTAGCACAATCAGGAAAAAGGACAGTGGGAATGTTACCCATGTGCTTAAAAATAATTGTTCACAAATAAGTAAAAATCTAATCAACCATCAATGAGACGCTGAGATTTCTTACTCTGAAATTCGTCAAATGTTTACAATTTTTTAAAAACAAGACATAACAAAAACACAATGCTATGGGACAATGTGACAAATGTGAAATGAGAATTAAATGTCGCATTTCCAGTTTTTATTGTAAAACAAGATGTACGGTTTTTGATGGTCAACACTGTTACAGTCCAAAATCATCACATCATAACTATGAAACTAACAATGCTCAAAGGGAATATCACAACAAAGACAGAGAGGATTGGAAATGTAAACCGATGACAACGTCTGATATATTAAAGACAGATTTAATTGGGAAAGGGAATTTTCCCTCATTATGACATGCAAAACACATCAGTGCAGTCATTTGTGATCTTTTTTTGGCAAGTTTGTGTATTCTTCCTTGTTTCATTAATACTCATTTTAGCCTAAAGACTATATTTGGGGATGAATTATTGTTGTTTTGATAGACAGGGAAAGGGAATTCAAGTATAAAAAAAAGGATAGCTCACATTTATTATTACATTGTAGTAATATTATCTGTTAGTACATTTTTACAACTAAACATGTATGCTACTTTTTTCCCTCTCTGCTGGCAAACCGTACCTTACCTTACAATGGTGATATCTTCTCCTATGACCAAGATAGTTATAAAGCTGGCCATTTGCATATAACCTAAATATTTAATAACACTGCAATAAACCATTCAAGGTTTCAGAAGGGCCTACTTACAGTCAGAACCCAGATAAAGGGAACAAGCTCCAATACACATGCTGGGATAACAGTGGCTGGTTTTGTATCTAGCACACAAATACTAAGCAGTTTTATCTTACACTGTGATTTTAGCTAGGTCTCGCATCCCTCCGCACTCTAACCTGCCAGCATATTATAAATGTATCGCACCAGGGGCTTTGCCGAGGCACAAAACAGCTCCTTGGTCTGGGTTTACTGCTAACTACAGAGTTTATTGTGATAAGGTATGGTTTTCAGGTTGGTTATTATGAAAATGTCACAGTTAGTACTTTGTAGCTAAGGAACATCAGCAGTATATAGATATGTTTTTACAAATACATTTGTGATCATTTGAAGTGGTTTTATGTAAAGCCACTTTTTAAATTCTACAGGTTAAATGTTTGTCCTATTCTATAGATACATTAATAAGTGTAGGGATGTATTTCATGTACAGTAAAATTACAGTATCCATGCCAAGTTCTCATGTTAGGAGTATAGTGTATAGTATAGTGAAAGGGATTGCATCCTGTGTGAAATGCGTAGAATACAACTATAACCATTTTTACTTGTCTTTTAGATATTAGTTACATTCTTTTTCAATGCAGTTTTGAATCAAAAATATATTCTTGTTTTTGCATCAAATGGCATGAGATGCCTGGCGCTTAGACGCTCTAACACGGGCAGCGATTCCCGGACTTTCATACTCTTACCTAAATTTAGAGTCTTATTTGCATTGTAGCCCTATACAAAGTCACTTCCAGTGTATTAGGTATTTAGGATTAGTAACTCTGGGCCTGATTCAGGCCCTGATTCAGAGCCGGACGCTCTGACAGAGCGCTCGCTCTGAATCAGGGCGTCTGTTTTTTTTTTTTTATGGAGCAGCTACACACAGCTAATGCGAGCGGCCAAGATGATGGTCGCGATGGTCACGCAAGTAGGTAGGGTCTCGTGGCCGCAAGCCCCAGAGAGCTTTCGGCTCAAACAGAGCCGAAAGCTCTCCCACTGACATCACTTGTGATGTCAGTGGGGCCGCCCCCAGATGGTAGGCGTTCTCATGGGAACGCCTCTGTCTGGGCAGCCACCCCCCCAGCCCACCCACCAAAGGGAGCGTGCTGTCACTCAATATCGTCAGCACGCCCCCTTTGGTGCGAGACCGGATTGCCCGTCGCTATCCGGGTCTCGTGCATGCGCACGATGGAGCCGGCTCCGTTGTGTGCATGCGCTCTGGGTCACCATCGACCCAGTTGCGAGCGCACAGCGCTTGCGATCGGGTCTGAATCAGGCCCTCAGTACGGATAGCAACTGCAAATGCAATAGCGATTAAGCAGGCAGTCTCACTGCAAAGATATGCTAATGCACTGCAATCACTATGCCGTCGCAGCACAACATAAGGATGCCCACCTTACCTTACACACAACCGTAATACTTAGCAAGACTGCAAAACCATCGGTAACATCGAGTACCATCGCAGCCTCATGCACACTTGCACAAGCTCTGACCTTACTCAGGAATTGCTAACCTCATTGCACGCTACGAGTACTCAAGCGCGTATGGCATCGAAGTGCCTAATTTATGCACACCCCTGCAACGGCACGCCTGCTTTTGGCCGATCCCCCCCGACAGCACCCCCAAAAGGTACTTCCTGTCAATCACTCTGTGATGGGTCTGCATAGTCACTGAGATCACAGTGCCGATGGCAGTGGCTGGTTCGCACACTGCGAAGCATACGCATGCGCAGAATGCAGCAATCGGCCGATTGCGTGCGTAATCGCAGTTGCGATCCTTTCTGTGCTTTTAGTGCGATCCTTGCTGTATCAGGACCTCTGTCACAAAGGAAGTGGTATAAAGTGGTAAATTAAGCACAAAGATGTGCGGGTGGGAGATAGCTGGAGTCACTCGTATGGGCACTTTTGCATTTTACCCAGATTAGTGTCTGAGTGGCACACGGCAGCTGCATGCAGTGCCAGAATACATATGCATTGTAATTTTGTCCCATGCGAATAAGGGACCGAATTCAATTAGAGGCGAAAAGCCGCGATTGGCGAAAAGTTTGGCACTTTTCGTCTGCCTAGGCGATAACTCCATAGGCAAAAACAGGTCAAAATGTTTCTCCAGCAATAGGCAGGAGAAAAGGTGTGCAAAATTCATATTTTGGGGTACAAATGTGGGGACTTGGGGCCTGATTCAAAGCCGCTCGAACGCGGCCGCTCGTTCGCTCCGAGCGATGTTTGCCCAACTGCGCATGCGTACGGATCGTTATACACATGCGCGAACCAGTCAGTGCGGTCGAAATTCATGTGCTCGCAAAATAGCGAATGCCTGATAATTTGAGTGACAGGATGAGGCGTATGTGTGTGGTAACAGGGGAAGGTGCTTGAAAACGGGGAGTGGAGATCAGAACGCAGGCGTGCTTAAAGGTCAAAACGGGCGTTTTATGGGTGTGCATAATTAATACAGCAGCGTCACTGACCACGTCACTTGGTTATTTTATAGCCAGAACTGCTCGCAAGATTGTGGTAGCAAAAACCAACCACAAGAATAGCGAGCAGTTCATACGCTGATCGATGTACTCGATTAATCTAATAAATAGCGGACATGACATAGGATGCAAGCGGCCACGGGGCGTAGTTTCCAAAAAACGACCGCAAGTTTTGTTCGCTCGTTCAGACCTAGAGGCGTGAACAGACCGCAAAGAGCGAACGGTTCATTTGAATAGCCACCCCTATTGTCTGGACGAGCGAGCGCTAATTGCGTCTGGCTCTGAATCAGGCCCCTGGTTCAGAACCCTTTGGACACCCCCCTAATGACTAATTAGGAGAAACAAAATAAAAAATCACCTTAATTCACCCCCCCCAAAAAATTGAATTTTTGGGGCGAAAATGTAGAAAGTGTTGGAAAATGGGGTTAAAGTAGTGGGCCTGGTATTTTGGGGGTCTATAAGATTGAGACAGGTGTTTTTAAGACTGCAGGAGGATGCAGTAGGAGTATTTTTGAGATTTTTTAAATCTTCTCTTGAGCGACACCAAAATATACTAGTACCCATTTACATGTACCTCAAATTTAACTGTGGTGCTTATTTTTCTCAGAAAACATTGCATTATATAATTTTTTTACACTTATGCAATTATGCATATAACAACCATTTGACTAATTTTAATATCACTAAATACTTTTATTAGGGCTAGTAATACTCTTCTATATTGATTCCCAGGGTCAGTGAGGCTTTTTTGGGGGTACAGACTGATTTCCCCAAAATATGAGGTTCTTTTCGCTAGTTTCGTTATTCATTACATTTGTCTATCCGCATTTTCGAATAGAGAGATCAGCGGGGACGCGCATGGTAAAAACATTGCATCCATACTGGCGAATGAGGCGAAGTCAACGCGCTTTTCACGGCTAATTGAATTAGGCCCTAAGATGAATATTTTGTGAAAAAGTGTGTGGCGAGACTTAGCAGTACATTTGTGGGTAGCCAAACGGGGCTATTTGGTGCGATTTGAGGATGAGGACATTATATTGCCTCTGGCAACACAGTGGCAATAATTCAGAGTTCTATTATGAAAAAAGCAGATGTACAACTAGCTCAAACTGTATTGAACTTAAAAATGACGACAGACAACACTTTGCAACCACAGTGCGCGAAAGCTACCATTGTCTTCTACATTGCTAACGTGTTGTTTTGTTTTTTACGTCTAACACTACCATATTGACATGTTCATGAAACTTTTACTAAATGCACTGTTCCTTCTCTGTAACAGCTTTCTATGGTTTTTATTACTGATTGTATATCAATTGGCAGCTGTTTATTTTCATTGTCATTAACAAAGCTGCCAAAGTACCCAGCACAACTATAACTGATCACTGAGCAACACAAATAAACAACTTTGCATAATAGTAAAACAAGGCCTAAAAGCTACAACAAATAATCTGCAGGAAGACTTATACAAACCAATAAATAAAGTCATGTGAAGGATAAACATCCATTTAAAAAAGATGGGTAGAATGGTAATTTTACGATCGGTTTCTAAATGAAAATCTAAATTCTCAAAAACATAACAAGACTTTCTCAGGTAGTAAGATACATGTTATTATTATTACCGGTTATATATATATAGCACATACATATTCTGCAGCGCTTTACAGAGATTATTTGGCCATTCACATCAGTCCCTGCCAGAGTGGAGCTCACAATCTATGTTCCCTATCACATGTTCACACACATACACACAGTGCGGTTAATTTTTTTGTTGGGAGCCAAATTAACCTACCAATTTATTTTTGGAGTGTGGGAGGAAACTGGAGCACCAGGAGGAAACCCACGCAAGCACAGGGAGAATATACAAACTCCACACAGGTAGGGCCATGGTGGGAATCAAACCATGACCCCAGTGCTGTGAGGCAGTAATGCCAACCATTACCCATCTGTGCTGCCCCACAGCAATTAACGTTACATGCCATGTAGGCAGGTTATAGGGCTGCCATCAGGTTGTACACTGGTAAGTGGTCCAGCTGGCCAATCGGGCTCAGAGCTTAAAATTCTGTCTAGCATTTCACTGAGAGAGTTCTCCTTCGCTCACCACTTGGTGATCATTATCATCAGTTTGTCTCCAATGCTGAAGCCATGGTGGCTGTTGTTTTTTTCACAAGTTCAGTGCATTATAGTCTCTCCAAAAATGGCTGCAGTTTGTACAACTCAGTCAGTAATAGAGACACACTGTAAGGTAGAAATTAATTGCCCTGACACTGATATGTTCATTACATTATTTAGCAACTGCCCCACAGCAGAATGAACAAGCCTGGCGTTCTTATTTATACACCACCACCAGATAATTTACTGATAGAGCCATATTCCTGTATACTGGCTACCGTCTTCAGTCTCCATTCAGTGTATTTGTCTGTCTTTGTCAGTAACTACAGTATGTATATATCCTATGTTTGTTTGTGGCATGGGAAAGGTTGGAGACACAGAGGGTTAGGGAGTCCCTGCATGTTTCATTTGTACTGGGCACTACAATATCTGAAAGATAACCGTAACACTGCTGAACGTTTCTACAATGTAGTCTGAGGAATCGCTTGACAATTTCAGATTACTAACTTTAATTCATGCTGTATTTATTAGTACAGACAGTTCATTTTTTTATGCATGTTAAAACGCATTCACAATGTACTGTTGTTATGTATACCTCAACAAATGTGTGCAATCTGAATTTTTTTGGTTTTTTTTTTTGTTTTATATACACATTTGAGAGAAAACTGAAGATGATTATCTCATACCGAAATTTCACTCCCTCCTTCCGGGAGGGAGCTGTCGGGCTTCATCGGCAGGGGGGCGGATTGCGACAAAAAAGGGGCGTGCCCAGACGGTGACACGAATTTGGGACGTGACATCGTGATCGCGTCATTGTGGCTCCACCCTCTTCACAATACCATTATTATTGGCATTGTGAGGCAGGGGGCGGGGCTGTGATGACACGATTCAGCGCGAATCGCGACACTGGCCCCTCCGCTGCCGGGAATTATACTGTAAGTGCAGGGGGGGGGGGGGGAAGGGTCGCTGGGGCCCGGGAGGCTTGCCTGCCTTTCTGGAAGGCCGGGAGCGGCACCCGATTTTCGGGAGGCAAGTATGGATTATCTAGTTCAAGCTATACACATGCAGAAACGTGCATGTAGCATCTTCTTGACAGTAACATTGCAATGCTCTCCCAATTGTGATTAGTTTTCAACTGCGCTGCCTCGTGGTACAAAGATTTTATTTTCACAGCCATCTAAACATGCTTAACTTGTGTTAGAAACACATATTAAACACAGCATTTTAATGCCAGCCAGTGTGTACATAGAGCCTAAAATAGCATTTTCCTGGGACTTGTGAATGTTTTATTCACATATGAAATTATAAGTATCTGATCCAAATAAATATTTACCATATGTTTGGTGATAAAGACAGAGCTACTTCACTAGTCTGCCCAACAAGACAGTTTTCATCAATTTCCTTTGTACAGGTTGAGTCTCCCATATCCAAATATTTCGAAATATACGGAATATTATGAAATATGGAATTTTTTTAGCATGACTGAGATAATTGAACCTTTTTTATGGTTCAATGTACACAAACTTTGTTTAAGGCACAAATTTATTAAAAATATTGTATAAAATTACCTTCAGGCTCTGTGTAGAAGGTCTATATGCAACATAAATTAATTTCATGTATGTACACAAACTTTGTTTGAGCCACAAAATTATTGAAAGTGTTGTACAAAATTACCTGCAGGCTGTGTGTATAAGGTGTATATAAAACATAGGCCCTCATTCAGAGCCGTACGCTCTGAGCAGAGCGCACGCTCTGAATGAGGGCCGGCCTCCATGAAAATGGAGCGTCCTCCTGGACGCTCGTATAGCTGTGGGTCACCACCCACAGGCTATACGAGCGTGCATTGTGATGGTCGCGATGGTCGAGACCATCGCGACCATCGAATTTGCGAGCCGGAGCCTGCGGTTGAGGTTTTCAACCGCAAGCTCCAGAGTGATTTTGGCTCTATCAGCACGCCCCCGGCACGCCCACCAAAGGGGGCGTGCTGTCAATCAACATTGACAGCACGCCCCCTTTGATCGGACACAACGAGCGAAGGACTTTCCTCGCTTGTCGCGTCTGGCGCATGCGCACGACGGAGCTCCCTCCGTCGTGCGCATGCTCAGTCCATAACATCGACCCACTTGCGAGCGGACAGCCGCTCGCGAGTGGGTCTGAATCAGGCCCATAATGCTTTGTGTGTTTAGATTTTGGTCCTATTCCCAAGATATCTCATTATGGTATGCAAATATTCCAAAATATGTAATATTCCGATATACAAAATACCCCTGGACCCAAGCATTTTTAATATGGGAGACTCAACCTGTATGTGAAATTGTGACTGTATGTTATATTAATACAATCAAGATTAGTGTCCCAATTTCATAGTTTCCCACAATAACGCAACCAACATCGGACAGCACAGATGGTATAAGGGTTAGCATTACTGCCTCACAGCCCTGAGGTCGTGGGTTTGATATCCACTATGGCCCTAACGGTGTGGAGTTTGTATATTCTCCCTGTGCTTGCGTCAGTTTCCTCCACAATACAAAATTATACTGGTAAGTTTATCGGATCCCAACAAAAATGAAACCTAATGTGTATGTGAATGGCTAAATATCCTCTGTAAAGCACTGCAAGATAGGTGTGAAATACATAAATAACTGGTAGTAATAATAAAAATAACAACATAGAGCAGCAACTACTATTTAATGTCTCTTTTTCAATCTGCTGTTGGTTCGGCACATGTATCCCATAATGACAATGTGTAAAGTTTTTTTGAGATTTTTGCACATTTAAAAAAAAAAAAAAAAGAGATCACATGTACATAAGTATTCACAGCCTTTGCCATGAAGCTCAAAATTGAGCTCAGGTGCATCCTGTTTCCACTGATCATCCTTGAGATGTTCCTACAGCTTAATTGGAGTCCACCTGTGGTAAAAACATTTGATTGGACATGATTTTGAAAGGTATACACCTGTCTATATAAGGTCCCACACTTGACAGTGCATGTCAGAGCACAAACCACGCATGAAGTCCAAGGAATTGTCTGTAGACCTCAGAGACACGATTGTCTCGAGGCACAAATCTGGGGAAGGGTATAGAAAAATATCTGCTGCTTTGAAGGTCCCAATGAGCACAGTGGCCTCCATCATCCATAAATGGAAGAAGTTTGGAACCACCAGGACTCTTCCTAGAGTTGGCCAGCCGTCTAAACTGAGCGATTGGGGGAGAAGGGCCCTAGTCAGGGAGGTGACCAAGAACCAGAGCTACAGCATTCCTCTGTGGAGAGAGGAGAACCTTCCAGAAGGACAACCATCTCTGCAGCAATCCACCAATCAGGCCTGTATGGTAGAGTGGCCAGATGGAAGCCACGTCTTAGTAAAAAGCACATGGCAGCCTGCCTGGAGTTTGCCAAAATGCACCTGAAGGACTCTCAGGCCATGAGAAACAAAATTTTCTGGTCTGATGAGACAAAGATTGAACTCTTTGGCATCAATGCCAGGCTTTATGTTTGGAGGAAACCAGGCACCACTCATCACCAGGCCAATACCATCCCTACAGTGAAGCATAGTGGTGGCAGCATCATGCTGTGGGGATGTTTTTCAGCGACAGAAACTGGGAGACTAGTCAGGATAGAGGGAAAGATGAATGCACAATGTACAGAGACATCCTGGATGAAAACCTGCTCCAGAGCGCTCTTGACCTCAGACTGGGGCGACGGTTCATCTTTCAGCAGGACAACGACCCTAAGCACACAGCCAAGATATCAAAGGAGTGGCTTCAGGACAACTCTGTGAAAGTCCTTGAGTGGCCCAGCCAGAGCCCAGACTTGAATCCGATGGAACATCTCTGCAGAGATCTGAAAATGGCTGTGCACCGACGCTTCCCATACAACCTGATGGAGCTTGAGAGGTGCTGCAAAGAGGAATGGGCGAAACTGCCCAAAGATAGGTGTGCCAAGCTTGTGGCATCATATTCAAAAAGACTTGAGGCTGTAATTGCTGCCAAAGGTGCATCAACAAAGTATTGAGCAAAGGCTGTGAATACTTATGTACATGTGATTTCCTAGTTTGTTTGTTTTTTTAATTAAATTTGCAAGAATCTCCAAAAACCTTTTTACACGTTGTCATTATGGGGTATTGTGTGTAGAATTTTGTGGACAAAAGTGAATTTATTCCATTTTAGAATGAGGCTGTAACATAACAAAATGTGGAAAAAGGGAAGCGCTGAGAATACTTTCCGGATGCACTGTACCTGGTATTTGATTGTTACTTCCCCAGAAGGCAGGTGAAAGTGATCCTATGTAACAGCTTTACACGGCAAAACCTTCTCCTCCTCCTAAAAGCCACAGCTCATTAGTTTCACTTTCTACCTCTGCGTTGCTAGCAATCATACTATATGACTGCCTACATCCCAAATGAGAACAAATGGGCTTTCCTTGCAGTCATTAAGAGCATGGATATTTGTTTTACTATAAGATACGTGATGCTTTTTAATATCTTGTCATTTGTCTCAAGATTTCCAACATTCCCATAATTCAGAATATGAATGTGATCTTTCCACTGTTTATAAATTATTTATATTTATAATGCTCCGCATACCTGTCCTTCACAGATTTTTATATCATTTTGCAAATGCTTTGCTTGTTTTTTTTTGTGAGGTTGTATTTTAAGTCTAAAAAGTTCGTTCCAATTTAGTGTTAACTTTACTACTTCCAGCAGCCATTTAGCTTTGATTTAATTTAGATTCACTTTATAAGATTTATTGCCCAGCCATGCAATTTCTTTACACTTATTCCTTTGCATTTGTTATATTTTACTAACAAATCAATCAAAGCCATAATAAGTAGAGCATCTATTAAATATACACAGTGATTTGACTGGCATGTGAAATACATTAATGATCTTTCTGATTAGATTAAGTCTGTGATTTACACCTAACCACCACTCGCTGCATAGCTATGCAGTTCAATTACAATCTCAATTTTGCTAATATTTGAAATATCCAGTATAATTTACAGTATGTTGGATCAATCAACAGAGATTAACAGTATTTTTATGCTTTAGTAGAAAGTTATTTTAGTTTTGGAGGAGCTGAGAGTAGTGAAAAAATAAATGAAGGAAACAATAGATATTCTACAAAACATTGGCCCTCATTCAGAGGCGCTCGCAAGAAGCGAGCACTTGTTCTGAATGAGGGCGGCCCCTTCTATTTTTAAGTGCAGCCTCCTGGTCGCTAGCTAAGCTGTGGGTTACCACCCACAGCTTAGCGACCGACCAGGGTGATGGTCACGATAGTCAAGACCATCGCGACCATCGGGGCTTGCGAAGAGACCCTAAGGGTTGGGTCTCGGCAGCCGCAAGCCCCAGGGAACTTCCTGCTCTGATGGAGCAGGAAGCTCCCCACTGACATCACTGCTGATGTCAGTGTGGCCGCCCACAAAACGGTAGGCGTTCCTTAAGGAACGCGTCCGTTGTGAAACCACCCCGCCTATAAAACGGGCCGAGCTGTCGATCAACATCGACAGCCGGCCCTTTTGTAGTGAGCTCCGGAGCGATAGAGTTTCTCTCTCGCTCCGGAGCTTGTGCACGCGCAGTGCGCCCGCTGCGCGAGCGCAGGACCAAAACATTGACCCGGTTGCGAGCGCGCAGCGCTTGCGACCGGGTCTGAATGAGGTCCATTGTGTATAGGCAGATGAATAGATGACTGGTATGATGCACTTCGTTGAATTCCTTGGGAGGTCAATACTGCATTACAACACCAGTTCCGAATTTTCAGGTAACTCCCCGGCACCCCGGAAGAGTATCTGTAACTCCTGCATTCCATCCAATTTCTAGTAAAGTGGACAGGATGAGGAGATAAATGGCGGGAATTGAGGCATAACTGCGGGGGAATCGCGGTTCCGTATGGAGAGGGCGGGGCTAAATTACATGAAAACGCGTCATTTAACCCAGCCCACTCGTTGCGGCCCCATGATTTGTGACAGTTTGCTGTGATGGGGGTGGGGCCTGATGACATAGGAACCAGTCCCCACCCACTGAAGTGTCCGGCTGTCTCTCCTCTCTGGGCATCTCCCGGAAAGGAGATCGTAAAAGTCGGCAACCCTTCACCAGTTTTCATGGACTCTGAATGCTTAATAATTAAAGGGTCTATTAAAAAATAATAATAATATGCAGTGTGTCCGTGAAAATTATCAATTCATATAGCTGCAATTTGTAATGTTATGGGCCATTGACCATGGGCCATTCCCCAGGACATGGGCTCTGATAAGAACCCATCTCAGCAATGAGTAAAAAGTAAAATGAAAGCTAATGCTATCACTATTTCTGGGTTCAGACTGCGCATGTGCAAAGCAATATAATTGCACCATACATCGGAAGGAGGTCCTGCCCACCACGGAGGGTTTTTCTGACAATTCTCCAATCAGGCTTCCCCCATAGAGCAGCAAGCTAATGCCTTTTGTTCAGATAGCCACGTAATGCTGTCCTCATAGAAAACTAGCCCCATAACTGCATTCCCACAGATACCTTTACTTGATTAAGGGGGTCTATTCATGGGGTTAATTATTGGGGACCCCGATAATTAACATGCTAACTCGATGCGAGCGCCGGAGCAACTCATCATTGCTCCGATGTGGAGACAGCTGATCCAAAAATCAGCTGTCTCCCCAAAGCTGGCTCCTTCTGGAGCAGTGACACTAGTGCCCCGACGTCCAGCAGAAGGAGCCGGACAGGGGCGGAGGGATCCGAAAGATGGGGTTGCGATCATGGAGTGGAAGCACCCGCCATCTGAAGATGGCGAATGCTCCCGCAATCAAGCTCTGAAAATATTGTATTTTCGGAGCTTGTAGAATTCTATCCCCATACTAGTGTATGGGGACAGCGGGCCTGCTTTACCTTCTTGATGAATGGCCCGATAACTTAACTTCTACAATTGCAGGTGAAAATGTTCATTTTCACCTGCTTTTGTAGAAATTAAATGATGATGAATAGGCCCCTAAGAGAGATAAACAGCAATAATATTATGCTTACCTTTTTTTGTAAGAGGAAACTGTAGCCTCAGGGCTGGGCTATGTGTAAAGCTGATTATACACACTAGGTCGAAGGGTCGGCCAAAGTATAAGTATAGGTAAGTATACACATTTACCACTCGTCTGCCCGACGTGCCCGGGCTTGACAGTTCAACCGTGCGGGCATTTAAATTGCCCTTTAGCATGTGTACAGGTGATCGGCGTTTCATCCGTACACACCAGCAGATGTCCGATATATCTTTCAGATATATCATATCAGCCATAGTACATAAACAAATGAGCACACAGAAAATAGTTTTTAACAGTACAAACAATACAGGACAAATACATCATTTATAAACATTGCAGCATAACACTTAATAAGCAGCATGGTGTCAGCAACCAAGTGTTAGGTGCTGTTGTAAATTAAAATAGAAGTAAGGGAAGGAGAAGCACATGAGGTAAGAGGGCCCTGCTCGTGAGAGCGTGAGAGCTTACATTCTAAAGGGGAGGGGGCAGACAAACAGGGTGACACAGATGGGCTGGATTGTAAGGAAGGAACATGGAGTAGTGGGTTAGGATAAGCGCTGGAAAGCTTTGAGGAAGAAAGGCGTCTTGAGAGTCCATTTGAAGATTAGGAGCCAAGAAGCAAAGTTATCAGGGAATTTTGACCCAAGTCCAGGGGGACGAAAAAAAGGCAGCTACTCGAGGAAGTTGGAAGAAGCGACCGATATGTGCATTGAATGGAAATAATGACATGAAGAGTTTAGAAGGTAGATACAGATCATACAAATCAATAAAACATCCCTTTCTCTCCAATACATAAGTGTGAGAAATGAGAGTCAACACATAAAAGGTAAAAAAATAATAATAATAAATGTATAAAATAATGACAAATAAAAATAGGATAATAAAACTTAAATGCTGACACTTTGTACTAAATTGGAAGGGGCCCCTAAGTATGGACCACTGGTCTATCCTGATAATTCTACCCAACCCATACAATTTTGAACACAGTGAATGGGGGGGAATTAAATATTAAATTCTTGTTTCGGGCGCCTTAACAAATAGGCACCCAACGTAGAAAATCAATTGTTGCTCCATTCTGGCACAAACACCGACATTTCTGCTTGCAGCCTCCTGGGCAGAACTCTGTACGCGGCTAAACCCGGTACTTTTGGGCACGACAAGAGCAATAAATAATGGGCACCCAAAAGAATCTGTCAAGTGCCCATTAATTATCGCCGTCCAAATAATGTCCGAATTCTTCCCATTAAGTACTAAATATTAGGCAATAGTGGGTTTCAGCTCAATTCCATCCTACTGCATGCAATGTAATACCTGCTAACAACCAATACAATCTAGTACCAGAGACACTGCTCGCTGTGAGTGATTGAGTCCATTATATGTGATATGGCTTCACATTCCCATTGTCTATTATCACATATATATCTTTACAATAAAGATATATATATATAGGTTTATTTATGTAGGGTTTATTTGATCAATATAAGCATTTTAGGGGTAATAGCACAAGTTTATATATGTTTAATATTTTGAACATAATCTGGCCAGAAGATGTAAAACTATACCTAAAGAAACACACCTAGACCAAATGGGAGTGGGCAAATCAACGAAGAAAAAAAAAATCTTGGTTGGTATATGAAATCTCTAAGCCTAGGACTGGTCCTGTATATTTAGGACAGCTAGCAGCTGTGCATGTATGTGAACTGGGATTTTAAAACTAAACTCAGTTATAAAAGACAGTGGTACTGTAATTAAACATGTAAAAGACAGGTGCTGTAAGACTTCATCAGTTGAAAGAGTGAACATTCTTTTATTAACCACAAGGTGGCAGTCTTGGCAAGAACATGAGGACAAGGCAGCTAATTATAACCAGGATGTGTTGGGTCGCCTTTCTTTGTTTCTTTGAATAATACCTTTGAAAAAGCTAAACAATTAACATTTATTCATTTTGCTGCTACACATGTATGTACATTTCATCTGTAGACCATTCGCAATAATTGCAAACATGCCCTTCTGTATTATCTAAAAGTCTTACTTGTATCTAAACTAATTACCAGGTTGATAAGAAAAAATATTTTTATAGTTACAAACTATCAGAATATCTTTTATGTTGAAGTCACTATAAGCAGCAGCAATAGTGACAAAGCCGGTGGTCATCCTATCTGTTTTCCGTTTCTAATGAGTCATTAGTTGTATTCATCATTGTTTCTATTCGTTAATGCATTGCTGTCAAAGTATTTCCATAGAGAGAGACACATTTCTGCTTTAACTATGTGCTCAATGGCTGAATACTGCTCAAAATGATGTCACCCAATATCCAACTATCTGTTCCTGGGCTGAATACCAGTCAAAACATTATATATTTATATAACATTATATCATCCATGTAGCATCAAGGGAGGCTGTGAACCACGAAAGAAGAATTAACGGCCATATCCGGCCCACGTGAAACCACGTTTGTATGAGTATTACCATTTTGGGATGTCAGACTCTCTTCTATACATTTCTTTGTGAATGGTGTCCCTTTAGGGTTACTATAAAGATGTATACACTTGTTCACTATAAAAGGAACTAAACGGAACTTACTCATAGATATAGTAACACATCAGTGTAACAGTGTATAACTGTAAGGTTAGGTTGTAGTGAGGTGCTTGAGTAGCTGAGTATTCTAAAAATAAGTTTATGTTCATTTGTCTTCCAACATGTGTGTGTCCATGTATGTAGCTTCAACACAAGGAAAACTGTCTGTTTTACGGTACTCCTGAGGTGGAACTAAAACTGGAAAAATAAAATCTGATATTTTGCAGGGGAAGGGGTGGGGTAATGGGGGAAGAGTGGTTACTGAATGTCAGACCAGATCTGGTTAATCAGAGATTTTTTTTTTCCAAAATCTCACTTACTAGGTGAAATCACAACCTTCATTGTATGTAATTGCAGGTTTACTTCCTGCTACTAGAGCTGCTGGCCTATGACGTTCTAAAGGGCAGAGTGACTGTTACCAGCAATAGTCTTCTTCTGAGTTGCAAAGATCCTAGAATTGGAACCCCCCCCATATCTGCCAGTTGGAGAGCAGGGTATGACTTAAATAAATACATTAATTAATAAACAATAATTGTCTCTAGAGTTCTACTATGACATCGTAAGGGGTGTGGTACATGTCTAGTTTAATTTTATTTCAGTTACATATGAAGTAATGGTAAAGTCATGACTGTCTGTTCTAGTTTATCAATGTGTAGACCTGTCTAACACCGTCATTGCTGAATTTGTCTTTCTAAATCTCTGACAAGGCATCTGTCTGTCTGCACATGGCTATCTCATCTGCCTACCTGTCCGGTTACATGTACTTATCCATCTGTCTGTGTAAATGTCATTCTGTGAAGTTGTTTCCTCTGACTATAAGTAGCTTTTAGTTGAGATCCAAAAATCCTAAGCAGAAAATGACAGCTTTATTCTTCCTAAAGTTCTGCAGTTGATCATTAACAGATCATGAAAAATAGTGGTTGCCTGACACGTATGAGGTTCTTCTAAGAAATACCACAAATTAAGATCATATAGTACAAAAGTTATGTAATTCCAATTTATTTTATTATAAGTAATTGTGTTGATGCTAGATTCTATATGTAATATGGTTCGAAATCCCTGAGAAAGTAACACCATTATAAACACAGGTATTGATAAAGTCATATATGATAAACTTTTTCATTTACCAGAACAGCCTTGCAGTTGTTTATTGGCAGATGACAGATAGTTCTCAGCCTATAATATAGCTAAATAAACATACTCGGAGGCTAATTCACCTCTGAGAGATGAGGTCAGAGTGACGCCAGGGCGGTTGGGCAAAGGCAACTTTGTGACCAATATCTTGTCTCATTTTTCCCTGCACCCCATAAAAATGAAAAAGAACATGCAAAGATTGCCCACTGTATTATTAGCTAATGTGCCCAGCCAGACACTGCGGTAATGTCCGCTGGCACATCACTTAAAATAGAAATTCCTCCCACGTAACTGGAATGTAATGTGCAGAGCTCAGAATACAATGCCTATATTTTTCTGAATACATAAATACAAGTAATGGCTGCAGAGCAGTGCTATGAAACTAGTTCATTCTAGCACCCTGCACCTGTCACAACCCGTGCAGTTCCTCTATCCACTCTCTGCTCTGGTGCTTCTAGCACACTCTGGTCTGTATCTCAGCAGTTTGTTGAATCGGTGAAGCACCAGAGTGGAGAGCAACACACCAGGCAGGAAAGAGAAACTGCACGGTTGTGACAGGTGCAGGGTACTAGAATGAACACTAGAAACTATCAATCCGGTAACAACTGGGCACCAAGGGAAAATACACTGATGTGGATTTATCCATTCTAACAGAATATAAATGAATATTATAGGGTTTTTGTGCTATGTACAATTAAAAGATCATTCACATTTTTTTTTTTTATAAAATCTGTAATAAATTGCATTATTGTATTAGGCAAATTCAAGTATGTGTGTGTTTTTGTTTTATTACAGTGGCATGAGAAATACCCCTAGCAGAAACTTCATGAACCAGTAACCGATTCTGTAACTTATTAATATGTAGACCTGCCCGAGGGCAGGCTCAGGTGTGGTATAAGAGATAGACAGTAATTAGTTAGACAATGTCTAGATAGACACCAGATGTTAGACAGTCCATAGTTAGACAGGGACAAAAGTTTGATAGGGACAAAAGTCAGACACACTAAAATTAGACATGTAAAAAGGTTGACAGGTACAAAAGGTCGACAGGGTCAAAAGTTCGACACGGAAATGGTCAACAATTTTTTTTTTTTTAACCCTAATCTTCACCCTAACCCTCCCCTTGGTGCCTAACACTAACCCTCCCTCCTGGTGCCTAACCCTAACCATGGGGGTAAGTGCCTAACCCTAACCATCCAGTAAGTGACTATCCCTAAAAGAAAAATGTGTCGACCATTGTCATGTAGAACTTTTGACCCTTGTAGACCTTTTGTACATGTCGACCTTTAGTGTGTCTAACTTTTGTCCTTGTCGAACTTTTGACCCTAACTATTCACTGTCTAACTTCTGGTGTATATCTAGACATTGTCTAACTAATTACTGTCTATCTATAGTCGGGAACCCGTGTGCAATGATTACGGCAGGGAGCTACATGTATAAGAAACCAATGAGGTATCTTCCGTGTGACGTCCATCAACAAGATGCTTAAAGCATACTTGGAGCAGTGGTGAGTATTTTAATCCAGTCAGCACTGAGCTAAGTTTCCCTTGGAATGTTCGTCTAGTCTACTGCTGAAGTGAGACCCTTGGCACTAATCTATGCCAGGGTCCCTTGCCTTCGCATAGTGTCCACCAGCTGTACTCTGATGCTAAAAACATTTTGGCAACAGATCTGCAATCACATCTTGTACATGCCAACCACCTGTTTTCAGGAATATAAATGAACTTGGGGTGGCAGAGCCTGATTTTCTCTTGTTGGCTGGGTTCTGCTCCGTCTTAGCTGTGTTAGTCAGTCTAACACACTCTTTGGCTTGTAAATCTAGAAATCAATGTCATTGGGAGATTACACAAACCACTGTATGGAATACAACATGTCCCTACTCAGCAGCCGCCACTCACTGACATCGGACTCTCTATGTACCTGATCAGCATTGAAGGATCAAACATATGGGCTCTTAAAGTGACAACACACCAAACAACTGGATATTTTTGTTTCCCTATAAATATTCAGTAGAAATGTGTGTCAGCCCCACAGAATAATGTTTCTCTGCACACTTATTAATATGAATAGCAACTGCCATGGTGATCAATCAACAAGATAAATTTACTATGACCTAGAATAGACTCCAATGGAACATTGCCCCCATTGTGAGCCATCTAGAATACTTGTAAATAACTTTTTCCTTGTTTCATTCACAATGCAGATCTTTATAAAACATATACTGTACGAGAATTCATAGTGTATCAAAATACATTTCTAGTAAAAAGCCAGATCACTCATATCTAGAAGATTTTTTTCTTCCAGCGAAAAAGATTAAAGAATTTACCCGTATTTTATTTCTCTGCAAAATGTAAACCAGACAGCTTCAGCAGGTTCCCAAACTCAGGGCCCGATTCAGCTTTGGGAATGGAGTAAGATAGAGCACGTAACTGATCATCTTGGTAAAACCATGCTGCACTGCAGGTGGGGCAGATGCAGGGGCAGAACTATGGGAGACAATGGAGGCGCCTGCCGCCGGGCTCCAGCTCTGGGGGGGGGGGGCACCTCTTCCATTATCCACAACATATTCACCACACTTATGGCTTTAACTATGTACCCGGAGTGAACCGTCATGGCTGCCCAATACATGGAACCCTTTCCTGGCATCTGAGAAACCACCATACACTAGGAGCTCCATGTAGGACCATCAGCTGCTGCCTTCTTCTATCTATAGTCTGTCTCCACGCAAATTAGTACATTACAGTGTCAGAGGCTGTGACAGGGGGGGCACCAAATTATAACTTGCCTCTGGGCGTCTGGGATGAACAGATGTAAAATGCGCAGAGAGATGTAGATTTGGGAGGAGTATGTCCAAACTGATATCTACATTGCAGTGTAAGAATAAAGCTGTGCAGTATTGTGGGCTACATGCAAAAGCTGCCAGTATTTACCCCACATGCAAAATAAAATGCATGTATTTGCACCCCTTGCATTGCAACATGGTTTGTCTTGGTTCACAGTTACGTGCTCTTTCTCACTCTATTTCCAAAGCTGAATCAGGCCCTCAGTCCTCAAGGCACCCTAACGGTCCAGGTTTTACGGATATAAATGGTTGAGCACAGATGGTGCTAATTACGTCACCTGTGCTTAAGCATGGTTATCCTTAAAACCTGGACCGTTAGGGGGCCTTGAGAATCGCGTTTGGGAACCTCTGAACTTCAGTGTTCCAAACCCAAATCTGCCTGTCTCTTTGTAAATGTCATAGTAAAAGTATACAGTGATCTTAAGGATAATAGCTGAATGTCTTCTAGAGATAGATCCCTATTTGTGCCAATGAAATTCATCAAGCCACTGGCAGGAAAGGTATTGGGCGCAATATAATTACAAAGGGTATAAATGATTTGTACACGTAGCAGCACAAAGCTCTGACGTGAAATGGGACAGCACCTTTGTTATATGTAAGAGGCAACTATAGGTCAAGGGACTCGATGTGCTTTTATTTTTAAAGGTTAGTGCCAAGTACATACAAACCTAAATTAAATAATTCTGCAAAATATATATATATATATATATATATATATATATATATATCAGTTCGCCTGATTTAGCAGCAATTGGTAATGCGTTTTTGCACGTAACGCAGCAACGCAAATATTCTAATGCACAGTCGACATAAAGACGCCCACTGCTGCCTTCTCAGACGCATACGACATCGCTTACCTGCGTAAACATCGGTACCATCGTCGTACATCGGCAAGTCACGCAGCACTTACACCAGGTCTGACCCGCCACAGACACTGCAAGTCTCTTCGCACACAGTGCGATCGCAGCGCAGTGCGACTTATACGCATTCGCAACGGCTAATAATCGCTCGATCTGCGTACGTAGTTGCATTTGCGATTGCTGATGTATCAGGCCCAGTATGTGCTATGTTCTATGCTCTCTTCCTCCCTGATGTTACAAATTTTATCTCTTGGAACATTATACCTATTTGTCCAGGACACTCCAGATGAGGTTGTACTAATGATCTGTGCAACTACAGTAGCATCACCTCGGCTCTGCTGGAAATAACTCTTTTTACAATTTCAACACAGACCTGAATCGACGTTACTCAGCATTCCGCTGGTTGATTAGAGAACCCGGAACAAGACGGGAGCTGAATGTATTTGTTCCGACACAACAAGTCAATATGTTTCTCTGGATCGTCTACACCTCCAAACAGTGGGTCTTTATACAACAAGTACACATTTAACTAGAGCTGAAACGTGCACTGAAACACAAGAGGATATGTGAGCCAATATGCTGAAAAGAAATAAACTTTAATTTTGTTTTTCACTGGAAATGTGTTGATTCCTAGCAACCGATTGCAGGCAATAGGAGCTTACACCTGCTGCATAGCTGGCATGCAATCAGGAAGAAACATTGCAAACGCTTCTCTGACAGACTGGAGATGTGTTCTCAGGATAGAAAACTTATCAAGTCCACTAAAGCTATTCTAATCGTTTCTAAGAATGACTAATGCTAGTAAAAGTGACAGCATTGTCCTCAAGGCGACAGAATTTTTCCATTTTGAAGGCGAACATGACTCCACCCATATGCAACTTTAATAAAAATATAAATATTTACACTTACTGGTTCAATTTTGAGTGCACCCCGGTAGCTGCCAAATAACGAGGCCTGGGATTTCAGGAAAGCACGGGCCACCCCATCTCCTGTCGTTGTGGACACCTTTCTCAGTCTGTTCTTTAAAGCAGACACCTGAAAAACCAAACAAAATATAAATGTGTACAAAATAAATATTAACAACAACAATAAACCAATGTGTTACTTAAAACAGTGTACTTCCATGGGATCAAGTAAAATACTATCATTGGACTGAAGAACAAAATGTTCAAGAAACCTAAAATTGTATTTCAGTTTTTTTTTTTTTTTTTGTAAATTGGAAGTTTCGATCCAGTGTTATGAAATATTTGGGCTTTGAAGGCTTCCTTGCAGGCCTTAAGCAGGAAGTCTAGTTTTAACAGATAAAAAAATGCTTCCTCCTAATTAATTGAAAAAGTATAAATATGCAAAATGAATATTTGTACACCTTATTCTTAGCCAACTTGAATTTCAGTATTCATACTGTACACTACTGTGATCGTCTTTCCTCAGTTGGACTCGAGAACACTGAATGAAAGTCCTCCAACATTGCAGAAACAAATAAGTATTAAAAGATGGTATTTTAAAGATTTGTCAGCCTGCCAGCATATTACCGTATCTGGGAACTACTGTCACTCAGAACTCAGCAGACAAACTAATCTGGGTCATGAGAGGTTCAGATAATGTAACAGACCCCTGAAGATTCGCAACATCATCTGCTCTACATCATGTAAAGCACAAACTTAAGTTGCATACACACTAGACGATATGCTCCCTGAGCGATATCGTCTAGTGTGTCCCCGGCAGGCTGTGCTCAATGTCGTTCATGACATTGAGCACAGCCGCTGAACAATATCATTAGCGATATCGTTCAGCGCCGGGCTCTCTCACCCATTCCCTGACATGCAGCAACCTGACGAGGTCGTCAGGTTGGCCTGCATGTCAGCCCGATGAACGAGGATGACGAACGACCCGCGGGAACGCGCATCGTCGTCATCGTTCATCTTTTTTGTGTTAAAAATGGACGATAAAGTGGACGACTGAACGATAACGATATCGTTATCGTTCAGTCGTCCACTTTAATCGCCCAGTGTGTACGCACCATTAGTCAGGTTAACTACAAAAACAAAATAAAAAATACAACTTCTGTCGCCGAGCTGGATGTCATATACCAAACCAATTTTTGGTGGTTTATTGGCACTTTTTAGTTCTAAAGTAGAACATTATAAATTTAATCTATAAATCTAAGCTCTCTCTTCTGCTGAAAAAATACAATTCAATTCTATATTACTATGTTACTTTAGGACAAAGCTGTCTATTCTCACATATAACAACTGGCAAAAGGAGTTAGTCTAAAACAATAACAAAAAAATGTAGTTGGTGGTGGGGATAGAATAGGGCTATAAAATAAGCAAATCATATTTATCTGTCTCCCTTGACCTCACAGGTACGGAGATGTTTCTATAGGTCGAGCAATAAAGTTGCTCTCTTTTGCGATTGGCTGGCCTTTGACAAAACTCTGGTGCCTTGCCAAAGACTTGAAAATTGAGCATCAAGTTGAGAAAAGCTTTGCGCCAGGCAGGAGAGAGACTCTCTATCCCTGGCACTGTTAAGGTGCGTACACACTTGCCGATATTTTAAACAACTGAACGATAACAATATAGTTCTCCTTCACTATATCGGCCAGTGTGTACGCTAAAACGATAACGAGGAACGACCAACGATGCGCGCTCCCGCAGGTCGTTGGTCATCGTCATTCATCGCCGTAAAATGCAGGCCAACCTGACTATATTGTCAGGTTGTTGCATGTTTGGGGATGAGGGAGGGTGCCCGGCACTGAGCGATATCGTTCATATCATTGAGTGTGTGTGCTCAATGTCGTTGACGACATTGAGCACAGCCCTGCTGGGGAGACACTAGACGATATTGCTCATGGAGCTAATCGTCTAGTGTGTACGCACCTTTAGAGGTATTGCTGGAAGCACCAGATGAGGGGGAACCAGGATATAGTAGGTAAGATATGGCTGTCACTGATCATCTAACTTCATTTTAAATGGAGTCTCCTTTAAGCTGTCCTCATATACAAACATTTTAACTTTTGTTGATGATCACAGTTACGGTGAGCAAACAATTATCGCCATCTGCATGGCTCAAGAACATTCTAAAATAACGCACATGACACAAGAAATAGTACATTTAGGTGATTACCAAAAGCCGGGTACACATTAGGCGATATATTTGACGATATGTCGTTTTGAGGCAAATTGGCAATTGAGGAAAATTGCATAGTGTGTACGCTCTATTACGTGTTCACGTGCGTCGTTCATCGCATCTTCTCATCTGTGTCTCAAGCCATGGGAAGATGTCGTCAGCGATGTGGTGCACATCGCGCAGTGTGTATGCTCAACCAGATGACCACATACAGTATATTGCCCCAATCTTACCTCTGAATACGTCAGACGTCACCTGAACTGCCAGTGATCTACACGATGATTGCACAGTGTGTTCAGGCGAAAATATTAATTGGATACAATCTTCTCATAAAATATATCATGCCAGCGTTTGCAGGACTGCATAGAGTGCACACTCTATATCGTGTGTTCTGGGGTAAAGGGAAATTGGAACCACCATTGCGTCTTTTCAACGTCCCTCTGATGTGTACACCTGGCCTAGTCTGGTCATTTAGGCCAACTATTTTGTGTAAATGATTGCATTGCTGTGGTGTGTTTAAAGACTGAGCAATCACAAGGAATCATATCCAAAATCTCAAATGTTCATCCAAATTCCCAAAATAATTTTACCCAAATATGTATCATAATTGGGCTAGCGTGTGCATGTGTACAAATTGCTACAAAATAAAATCCTTCGCATAAGTGATTGTTCAAGTAAAATTCATAAAAGTACTACAACAGGAAACATTTTGAGCCACATTTACCAACTGCAAGATACAATGCATTCTGGTTTCAACTGTAGACCTTGTATTTTTGTCTTGAATTCCCACCCTCGTCCCCCTTTTAGTACACCTCTTACATGGCTATATACATATTTTTTTTATTAAATGGAATGCTGCTACTGTATATGACTAAAACAAAAATAATGATGAAAATACAGTATGTCTTATTGGGTTACCAATTCATTGAAATGGAACAATGCCTCTAGTGGTCAAATGAGGCCACAACAACGGATAATTCACATACTTGGGTCTCTCAGCGCCTGGTTAAGTGTGTGTATTATATTGACTTTTAGCTATAAACAAAATGATATGAAATAAAACATAAATCTTATATAGTACAGATGTGTATATGAACACATATGTAAAAATAACCTGTCAATAGAAGGGCTCGCTGAAAAATAACTCATTAAAGCTGCCATCTTTGCCTAATGATCAGACTTTAGAAGAGCTCATTCATCTAAAATCATTCTGTTCAAAATAGAAATGTCATTTTAGCACAATTTCCTTGAAGTCGGCTTAAGTCAGAAACACTTACTGCTAAGTGAGGTCACACCAGCACACGAATGGATCAAACTCATATGTAGTGTAAGTCTTATTGCAAGCCCCACGTAAATATCACTGAAGGTTATTTTAATTAAGCAAGAATGTGCATGGAACCTTTGAGAAAATTCATGCCACCATTGAGATTCACACCATTAGTATAATGCAGGATATTTTGTCAGTTAATTCACTGTCCGGCCATAATTAAGTTAAGTCGCTGAAGCAATTTGGATCTATTTCCATTCAAAATATTCTGGAGGTATCACTTAAAAGGAAAATAAAAATTAGAGTAGAGTCAAAACCTTCACATATTTTCCCTGCCGAAGAAGGGACTTATTTAAAAAAATAAATAAAAAACAAGTCTGTAGTTAGTAATCTACAAATTAAAGTGTGTGTATCTCAACAGATAAAAGCACTCTCGTCGTGTCACTATTTCTTACATGCAGCAGCCTCCAAATAAATTGGATTTCATCTGCAAGGAAGTAATGGAAAGATTCACAAATCCAACAGTTTCTGAATTACATTTCACGTTTTGATTTAGCATTAAGAGATAGGTATATCTCTGTAATATGTAACACACACATGGCAGCACAGTGGTTAGCGTGTCTGCCTCATAGGGCTGGGGTCATGAGTTTAATTCCTAACCAGCGACCTGTGTGTGTGGAGTTTATATATTCTCACCGTAGAGTGAAGTTTGGAGTGGGTGCTTGTATGTTAAGGTATTAAGAGGGAGATGTATCAACCTTGGAGACAGATAGGCTGGGCACACACTAAATGATTTATAATCTTGCCGATGGTCGGGGCAATTACCCTTCGCCCTGGACCATGCAAATGTTTCGGCCTGCATTAAACTACACAACCATGCATGTGATATCGTATGATTGGCCGTGCAGCATGGCCAATCACATGATAACATGTGACCTGCTGGAACGCGCAATCACATGTACACCCTAGACCATGTTTCCCATATAGCGTTTCAATTCACCTCAAAACTATATATTGGACGATATCTCATCTGGTTAGGTACGGGATGCGGAGCTTGGGATCCCGGCGGTGAGAATCCAGACAGGGTTAGGATACCGACACCTGTCAGTAAATATCATAACCCTACTGCTACCACTAAAACTAACCCTGCCTCCCTGCTGCCGGAGCCTAACTCCCCCTCACAGCCTAACCCTAACCTCCCCCCTAGTGCCTAACCCTCCTCCTAACCCCACTATTTACCATCTGGATGTCAGCGGTCGCGATGTTGGCACCGGAATTATGACTGGTGTCGGGATTCCGGCGCCGGCATTCCGATAGCCATGATTTAGACTACATCCCATATCATCTAATGCACAGGTTCTCAAACTCGGTCCTCAGGACCCCAAACAGTGCATGTTTTCCAGGTCTCCTCACAGAATCACAAGTGAAATAATTATTTCCACCTGTGGATCTTTTAAAATGTGTCAGTAGTAATGAATACACCTGTGCACCTGCTGGGTGACTTGGAAAACGTGACCTGTGTGGAGTTCTGAGGACCTACTTTGAGAACCACTGGTTTAATGTGAACTGGTGCGATTTGCAAACGATCCATTCTCATTTGCGATTTTCCTTGAATTCCTGAACTCTTCTACCGGTCAAACGATACTGTGCCCACACACGGAACGATTGTACAAATGACCAAATGATATAGATGGGTCATAAACGACTGCAGATCGTAAACAATATATATAGTTTGTAGCAATCAAACTCACGATGCTGGAATTTAAATAGTGGGAGGAAAAGTGACAACATATCATCCATTGCATTGTTCATAATGCACACAAATGAAAAGATATGTATCAAATCGTCTAAAGATAGGTCAATATCTTTCTGCAGGTTCAATCAATCAGCGGCGATGTACGACGGTGGGGGCGCGCATCGGCATCTTCCCCACACACGTCACTTTTTTACACGATTGGTCGTTCCAATTGATCGGAAACGGCCAAATCGTGTAAATAATCGTCCTGTGAATGTGGGCCTTTAAGGCGCACATCCACATGCCGATAATACTGAGCTTTTACACGATTACGACATTGTAATCATGCAATCGCTCAGTAATCGTGCACTTTTATGTCGCAAACGACCAGTGATGCGCGCTCCTACTGGTCGTTTACGACATCAATCATCGGCCAAACATGCTGTACAACCTGTTGATAACGTCAGGTTGAGCATGGTAGGGGATGATTGATGTGCCTACACTGAACGACTGAGCGATCAGTGTAAGCACAGCACAGACTTTGAAACGACTGCACGATTACAATGTCGTAAACGTGCAGTCGTTTTTTGGTCTGCAAGTGAATGGGGTGTAGTAGGTATTACCGCAGGACCCATGGCCTGCGGTTCAAACCCCGACAGCGGCAGCCCGGCAAGGGTGAAAATCCCGATCGTCCCTAAGGTAAGTATCGCTAACCTAATTTTACCCCCTAACCCTCCCTTAGGGGTGCCTAACCCTAACCTCCCCCCCAAGTGCCTAACCCTAATCCCCCCTCTAAGTACCTAAACCTAACCCCCCATCCCCGCTGCCTAAACCTAAGCCCCCCGGGTGGATGCCTAACCCTAACTCCCCCTTCCCCTAGCCTAAACCTAACCCTCCCGGGGGGGGTGCCTACCCGTAATTCCTCCGGGAGCAATAAACCTAACCCTCCCACCCCCCCGCGGCTGCCCGCGCCCGGCTTACCTTTGTTTGGTATGCCGGGCGTCGGTCTTCCGGTGTCTGGTTAATGACAGGAGTCGACGCCAGTCATCAGTACCACTCCAGGATTAGAAAGTCTGGAAGCCGGCGGTCGGCATTTAGACCGTCGGCTTTCAAACTACATCCCAGTGAATGTGTGCCTGTAAATTGGAGAGATACAATCGGCTCCTAACTGTCATATCACAGGCTGTGTTTAAAAAAAAAAGCAGTTACAAACTGAGTGGTTGGTACTTTTTCTCTCGCCAAGGCTTGTTAAATCTCGTACTGTCAAGTCCAATGGGCAAGGACTGGTGTGAATGACATATTCTCTGTAGAATGTGCTGGTGCTGTACAATGAACGGCAATAATAAAACTGAATGCTGATATCTACATTTATTTTGCCATGTTAATTTTACAACGTGTCAAACCATATTGTCAATTGCATTGTAGATTCCCTCACCGTAGACCACAATAAATAAGCAAAGTAGAAATGCATCCTTAATAAGAGCATAAAAACAATTTGTAGCCTGTATTTGGTCTTGTATAACTAAATTCTTGATAGAGTTTAATAATTCAAATCACCACGGTAAGCACTTGAAAGGCTGAGCAGAAAATAACGGTATCTATGGTAGCATCATTGACATTTCCATCCTTTGAAACACATCCACCTAACCCTTTTGCTTTTGGCTTCTCAAAGGCTCTGCTCCACCTGTGCATTATTACGCACTTAACCTCAACTGACCTCTCTCTTTCATTGTCGAGGTGTGTAATTACTCCGTATTCACAAAGCCACACTCTTCAGGTGCATGTACAGATCTCCTAATGATCTAATTACCATTTACACAAAAGGTGAATGCTCACTCAATGAAACTAAGCAAATATCAACCGGACACCTTCTCACACATGCAGATTTGAAATCATTGGTGCATCAGATGATGGTTTAGCTCTTTGAAGCTGTAAATATAGCTATAAATAATTGCTTATGTTTTGTCCTGCAATTTACCTACCAACAAGCAATAAGATGCTAGGATCTGGAAGGATGGCATTTTTGCATCTTTATTTGTGTCTGCACCAAAATGTTAATTTGGTTAAGGCATAAAGACATCTGGAGCAAGGCTTGACATTATATATCATTTAGGAGTCAGATCGGCAACTTTAAGAGCTGCAATGACATGTAGGGGGCAATTCACTTATTCACAACGGCGATCTGAAGATGCGCACATCACAGATACAACATGGCTCATTTAACAGCACGCTGCTATTGGGGTGCGAGGTAAACTGAGTGACGTTGCAGTAGCCATGTTTTGAGTGTTTCAACCCTGTTCCGATGTCACATTGCTCCCTTCATAGTCTCATCACAGGGGAATAACAAACTGTAGCTACATGGCTCCCTGGATTTGGCAAGCTCAGAATAACTGTACAAAGAATTGCAATTTTGTGTGATTGTGAGTAGCATGTGAAAACCACTATACAAGCTACAAATGATAGGAGATGCCTCTTTGCTGCAGATCAGGAGTGCAGCAGACACTAGAGCTTCAGTAAACACCCCACTGCAACCTATGAGTATAGGGTAATGAAGGCTACAGTATGCCGCTTACTACTGTAGCTTTGTGGTTGAGATCTTTTATTGCTATTTGCTACTTTAGACCTAACCTCTAGTAGGAAACTCACTCTATTTGCTAAATGTTTTATATCAGGCTGTGTGTATGGTCTCTGGACTTTAATCACTTATCCCCAAGCTGAATACAGAGTCTGTACAAACGAATGTTTCAGAATGCAGACAGAAAGGATGAATGAGTACAGTACTGCATGCAGCATCCGAATGATCTAATCAACTGCTTGTAACATATAACTGTACAGTTTCTCTGTTGCAATGATCAATTAGATTTTCTTTAACAATTACATGAATCTCAGAAACCAAACCAGTGGCCATAAGAGGAAGAACATGACACAGGAGGGGAAAATAAAAGTAAACACACACAATTGCCAACAGGAGGCACTTTGTGTATGACTAGGAAGCTTATTGTAGTCCGAAAGCCATTTCCCAAACATTTCTATCAGACATGTCATTTTTCATGAAAGCAATACGCTTTTGCTACATAATGTAAAGGAAGAACATACAGTTCATGTGTGTGTGTGTGCGCGCGTGTATATATATATATATATATATATAAATATATATATTCTCCCCCCTAACCCTAACCTTCCTTTAGGGGTGCCTAACCCTAACCCCCCACTAAGTGCCTAAACCTAACCTCCACTACGGGAGTGCCTAACCCTAACCCCCCCTTCCCCTAGCCTAAACCTAACCCTCCCGGGGGATGCCTAACCCTAAGTCTCTCCGGGAGACCTAAAACCTAACCCTCATCCCTGCGGCTGTCCGCGCCTGGCTTACCTTCATTTGGTATGCTGGGCGTCAGGCTACTGGCGTAGATCTAATAACAGGCATCGGGATTTCAATGCCTGTCATTAGTACCCCGGCATTGCGACCGTCGGCTTCCTGACTGCATCCCCTGTAAGCTGTGAGGTGGGGGCTCCATGGCTCAGACTTGTTTTTCCAGCACATCTTACAGATGCTCGATCAAATTGAGATCTGTGGAATTTGAAGGCCAAGTCAACAACCTGAACTGTTTGTCATATCCCTCAAACCATTCCTGAACAATATTTGCAGTGTGACAGGGCACATTATCCTGCTGAAAGAGGCCACTGCCATCAGGGAATACCATTACCATAAAAAGGTGTACTTGGCCTGAAACAATGTTTAGGTAGGTGGTATATGTCAAAGTAACACACACATGAATGCCAGAACCCAAGGTTTCAGAGCAGAACATTACCCAAAGCATCACACTGCCTCAGCCAGCTTGCCTTCTTCCCAGAGTGCATCCTAGTGCCATCTCTTTCCCAGGTAAACAACACATGCACACCTGGCCATCCACACGATGTAAACACAAAATGTGATTCATCAGACCAGACCACCTTCTTCCATTGTGCCATGGTCCAGTTCTTAAGGTTGGTACACACTAGACTATGTGTGTACCAACCTAGACTATGTCTAGTGTGTACTGACCTAGTAAACGACGGGACACTTGCTGATGCCGTCAGCGAAGAAGCGATGGTGGGGGCCATGCTGTATTCGGCAGCATGGCCCTCGCTAACGAGGTCACCCGTCGGACCTGTATGCAGGTAAGACGGGCAATGTCGCTGATGACGTACGGGAGAGCGCATAATTAGCGACATGACGGGTACTCACTGGAAGATGTGCCCGATATGTCATATCATCTAGTGTGTACCCGGCATTACGCGCAAGTGCTCATTTTAGGCAATTTTGACAGGGGTCAGCATGGGTACTCTGACCGGTCTGCGGCTACGCAGCTCCATACACAGCAAGCTGCGATGCACTGTGTGCTCTGACACCTTTCGATCATAGCCAGCAATAACTTATTTTTTTTTTAAATTTAGCATTTTTTTTTAGCAATTTGTGCTACAGTATCTCTTCTGCTGGATGAGACCAGACGGGCTAACCTTCACTCCCCAAGTCTTGGGAGCTCATGGCCCTGTCGCAGGTTCCCCTGTTGTTCTTCCTTGGACCACTAACCACTGCATACCAGGAACACACATAACAAGATCTGCCGTTACGGACATGCTCTAACCCAGTCATGTAGTCATCACAATTTGGCCTTTGTCAAAGTCGCTCAGATCCTTACGCTCGCTATGTTTTCCGAATTCCAAAACATCAACTTCAAGAACTGAGTGTTCACTTCTGCCTAATCTATCCCACCCCTAGGTGCCATTGTAACAAGTTAATCAATGTTATTCACTTCACCTGTCATTGGTAGTAATGTTATGGCTGATCAGCAGTGTATACATAAATAGTGCAGAATATTAGACCTTACTTTGTGCAAGACACTGCTCTTTGGCAAGGGGGGAGCCTTTTTCACTATGCACATAATAATTTGCCTATAGCAGTAGGTCAGAGCACAACAGCAATATTAATGTCACAGATTCAATTAAAATATCATGTCTTGAAAATGTATGCAGTCAGAATGTCGACATTCAACACCTCGACAACCAGAATGTTGACACTGTCATAATGTTGTCAGAATTTTAACATAGCGACTGCCAAGAGCCAGAATTTAGACACCCGATTGTAGGGTTAGATGAAAAGTGTATGTAAAATCGCATGTTAACATTATGTCAGTGTCGATATTCTGAACGTTGACTTAAAATATCACTCCCCCTGAAAGAAGACACAAGATAGTCTATGCATATTTAACATAAAACCCTCTGGGTGATCCCAATTCACCTATGATAAAGCATTCAAACCATCACATTCTTACATATTTCTCTTAGATTGATATTAAGGTCTCAGTTCTGACTAGCCAGACTCAGTATTCTTTAAAATCTTGAAATGTTATAAAAATAATTGAACTGTACTAATCTTACAGGTGTAACAGAGCCTAGTTCAAAAAAGATGCTCGGCGCTAGAAGAATTGCACGAGATCTAGCGGCGCACTCGTGCCAGGTGTCTTGTGCCGCATGGCGTTTTGAGACTAGATGCAAGTGGACATATCTGTATATTCCACTATATCTAAAAGATGCCACTCAGTACAGTAAAATATATACGTTACTTACATACAGGCACAAAATTTACAGTTATTAACAAGGATGTTTATTTCTATATATTAAATGGGACAGGACACACTAACTCAACTTGTTTTTAACACATTTGCTCCCAATTCCTAGATTGCGAATGCACATCTCTAACACCTCTAACTACTGTGTAATGCTGTGCTAATCCATTTACCACTCATCAACACCAACCACCTCCTGCAGAGGACATATCCTATTTACAGCCTCTGGTCTCCTATGTCTATCCTAATACTTATATTATTGGCTGTAATGGGCATTTATAAAGAGAAATCAATACGTTTGACTAAATAAATGTGTGTTTTCCAAGAACAGCGGAGTGCATGCTGCTGCTCATCACTGTACAGTATTGTCTGCCTGCTTCTCCCTAGAAGCCAGGCTCTGCATACACGCCTTCCTATCACTGCAATCTTGCTTCAAATACATAAAGGACACAGCAAATCCTTAAAAGAAGAATTTAAGCCAAAAAAAGTCATATGAAATTAATTTAAGATATTATACAATATATAGAAAAAATACTATTAAGGTTTGTACATACTTCAGCAAACTAGCAAAAATAGCCAACATTTATACCATGTACTTGTCTTGTCTAGTACTGTACTCTTGTTCTGCTAAATTGTTTATGTACTTTATAAAGTGCTGCAAAACCCTTGTGGTGCCATATAAATAAAGGATGATGATGATAATAATAATAATATTGTTTTTAGAGATAATGAAAACCATTTTACTTATTGATAAATAGCAGAACATAGGGCCTGATTCAGACCCACTCGCGAGCGGCTGTACGCTCGCAAGTGGGTCGATGGTCTGCACTGAGCATGCGCACGACGGAGGGAGCTCCGTCGTGCGCATGCGCCAGACACGACGAGCGAAGGACTTTCCTTCGCTCGTTGTGTCCGATCAAAGGGGGCGTGCTGTCAATGTTGATTGACAGCACACCCCCTTTGGTGGGCGTGCCGGGGGCGTGCCTCCCTGACGGGGGCGTTCCCACGGGAACGCCTCCCGTCAGAAGCCGGCCCACTGACATCACTAGTGATGTCAGTGGGAGTGATTTTGGCTCTGATAGAGCCAAAATCACTCCGGAGCTTGCGGTTGAAAACCTCAACCGCAGGCTCCGGCTCGCAATTTCGATGGTCGCGATGGTCACGACCATCGCGGCCATCAAAATGCACGCTCGTATAGCCTGTGGGTGGTGACCCACAGCTATACGAGCGTCCAGGAGGACGCTCCATGAAAAAGGAGCCCGGCCCTCATGCAGAGCGTGCGCTCTGCTCAGAGCGTACGGCTCTGAATGAGGGCCATAGTTCGGAAAGAACAAAACAAGAGGGACGGTTATAGATATAGAACAGGAGACCTAAAAAAACATTAAATATATATATATATATATATAATAGTCCAAGGTTCTCGGCACTATCACCAAAACTCAACAAAAAAATACAGGTGCCTTCCTCAATGGCATATAGATTATAGGTAGAGATGGCAGGCGGCACTCAAATAGTTACCAAAAAATTACATGGAACCTCCGCAAGTCTTTGGTCAACGTTTCAATTCCACATACAGAATTTTCATCAGGACATATATATTATACATTTTGGCCTCTATTCGCTACCACAATGGCTTTGAATTGAAACAAACAAGATGTGCTTTAACTGCAGACTTTCAGATTTAATTTGAGGGTAACTACATCCAAATCAGGTGAACGGTGTAGGAATTACAACGGTTTCTATATGTGCCTCCCACTTTATAAAGGGCCAAAAGTAATGGGACTATCAACTCAAAAGCTATTTCATGGACAGGTGTGGGCTATTCCCTCGTTTTTTCATTATCAATTAAGCAGGTAAAAGGTCTGGAGTTGATTCTAGGTGTGACATTTGCATTTGGAATCAGTTGCTGTCGATTCTCAATTTGAGATCCAAAGAGCTGTCACTATCAGTGAAGCAAGCCATCATTAAATTGAAAAATCAAAACAAACCCATCAGAGAGATAGCAAAAACATTAGGTGTGGCCAAATCAACTGTTTGGAACATTCTTAAAAAGAAAGAACGCATCGGAGACCTCAGCAACACCAAAAGACCCACAAGACCACGGAAAACAACTGTGGTGGATGACAGAAGAATTATTTCCCTGGTGAAGAAAAACCTCTTCGCAACAGTTGGCCAAATCAAGAACACTCTCCAGGAGGTAGGTGTATATATGTCAAAGTCAACAATCAAGAGAAGACTTCACAAGAGTGAATATAGAGGGTTCACCACAAGATGTAAACCATTGGTGAGCCACAAAAACAGGAAGACCAGATTAGAGTTTGCCAAACAACATCTAAAAAAGCCATTACAGTTCTGGAACAACATCCTATGGACAGATGAGACAAAGATCAACTTGTACCAGAGTGATGGGAAGAGAAGAGTATGGAGAAGGAAAGGAACTGCTCATGATCCAAACCATACCACCTCATCAGTGGAGCATGGTGGTAGTGTTATGGCGTGGGCATGTATGGCTGCCAATGGAACTGGTTCCCTTGTATTTATTGATGATGTGACTGCTGACAAAAGCAGCAGAATGAATTCTAAAGTGTTTCGAGCAATATTATATGCTCATATTCAGCCAAATGCTTCAGAACTCATTCGACGGCGCTTCCCAGTGCAGATGGACAATGACCCAAAGCATACTGCAAAAGCAACCAAAGTGTTTTTTAAGGCTAAAAAGTGGAATGTTATGCAATGGCCAAGTCAATCCCCTGACCTGAATCCGATTGAGCATGCATTTCACTTGATGAAGACAAAACTGAAGGAAAAATGCCCCAAGAACAAGCAAGAACTGAAGACATTTGCAGTAGAGGCCTGGCAGAGCATCACCAGGGATGAAACCCAGCGTCTGGTGATGTCTATGCGTTCCAGACTTCAGGCTGTAATTGCCTGCAAAGGATTTGCAACAAAGTATTAAAAAGTGAAAGTTAGATTTAGGATTGTTTAGTTTGTCCCATTACTTTTGGCCCCTTAAAAAGTGGGAGGCACATATAGAAACCGTTGTAATTCCTACACCGTTCACCTGATTTGGATGTAATTACCCTCAAATTAAATCTGAAAGTCTGCAGATAAAGAACATCTTGTTTGTTTCATTTCAAAGCCATTGTGGTGGTGAATAGACGCCAAAATATGAAAATTCTGTCAATGTCCCAATATTTATGCACCTGACTGTGTGTATGTATATATATATATATTATAACATAAAACATTTCTCTATTTTCAGATAATAAATAATTTTATGAACAACACTTACATTTTACAAAGTATAAATTACTAGCATTTTATAGATGCTTTCTTATCAGTTAGCACCTCTTTTTTTTTACAAAGATAAAGTAGAATGGACAGGTCCTCTTTGTTAAAACTCACGTTGTACACAGAACAATTATCTAATTTTAAACACCATTATTTAAATAGATAAGTTCCCCATCTGAGCATGCAATGGTTGGTGCCATCTAATGTAATGTACAGCAGCCAACGTTATAATCATCAAATGATCACGAAGAAATGAACAGAGCAAATTCTCAGCTGCTTCTCTTACTCAGAGCAGGAATTTGTCTCATAATACTATAGCACATGGGATATTCCACAGCCTACAGAAACATGACTGTGTTCCAGGGCCAAAACTGATGCCAAAATATGTATATAAAAATATTTTTATGTATTATAAAAAAAAGAGGTCACCAGTATCAAAAGTCAACTTTGCAAATACCTTTTGTGAACAGATAACATAAACCGCAACAGTTTCGATTTAAAATTAAAGCTTGCTAAGATAAAATGAGACATTATGCATTGTTTTAGAGACTTCAAATGCATAAAACCGAACACACAAAGAATAATTTAGTCCTGACTAAACATAAACTAAACAAAAATATTACTAAAATAAAAATAGCTAAAACAGAATATAATGAAACAATTATAACTACGTTAACTAGGACTGCTATTACATTTTTCTGGCCTCGGTTCTAGAGAGAGGATGTGGCCAGGCACGGGAGCCTGTTTGCAAAAACAGTTACTACAAACAGTGGGCCTGATTCTGAGTTGGGAATAGAGTAAAGGCGCGTATCCACTACATGAGAAATATGAGTGATTGAACGATTATGATATCGTTATCGTTCATTAATCGTGCAGTAAAATGCCAGCAAGACCAGCTATATGTGTTCCCACTGGTCGTTGTTGGCATTTGTCATCGCCTGAACATGCAGGCCAACCTGACAAGATCGTCAGGTTGTGCGTGTTCGGGGATGAGGGAGGCTGCCTGCACTGAATGACATATCGTTCAGTGTGGGCACATTATCCACTGCACAGGATGGTGAATGATTGAAGAATTACAATGTTGTAATCATACAGTCATTCCATTCTCGTGTGGTGGATATGCACCTTAAGAAATAGCAAGTAAGTGAGCATCTTGGTAAAACCATGCTGCACTGCATGTGGGGCAGATGTAAAATGTGCAGATAGATTTGGATTTGAGAGTCGTGTCCAAACTGAGATCTAAATTGCAGTGCAAAAATAAAGTTGTTCAACATGTGTGGGCTACATACAAAAGCAGCCAGTATTCACCCCACATGCAACATTTTTTTCTATGTATTTGCACCCCTTGCATTGCAACATGGTTTGTCCAGGTACACAGTTACTTGCTATTTCTTACTCTATTCCCAACTCTGAATCACGCCCATTGTGTGCAATGCAGTGAAGGGTGGTTGTAGTTCTGTCACAGGAGTCCATGGTCAGCTCAGTGTAAGGCATCCCAGACCAAGACGAATGTTGCGTACCGCGTATGCATCGCAGTGCGAGAACTAGCTATTGCGATTGGGAATGAGATTGCAGAGGATACGCAGACCCATGGCAGTGACTGACAGGAAGTGCCATTTGAGGGTGGTAACAGGGGGGGGGGGGCCCTCGGGTGAACACAGGCGTGCCAGTGCGTTGGGACAGCATTGCAGGGGCGTGCTTAAATTAGCCACTGCGATTACGCAGCCTGAGATCTCATAGCGTGCGCTGAAGAAAGCAATTCCTGAGTGAGGTCTGACCTGCCTTAACTGTGCATATGGGTCCGATGTTACCGATTGTTTTGCTATGTTGCCCAAGTGTACAGATTTGAGTAAGGGGAAGTGGGTGTCCTTATGTTAGGCTGCGATCGCAATGCGAATACAGCTATTTTCATATCACTGCTGATATTAGCAACTGCGCTGCATGCGTATAAGCAGAATAGCGATCCTTGCTTAAACAGGCCCTGAATACCAAGATTATAAGGGTATGGGTATCCAGCGCTCTTGGTCTTATCTCAAGGTGGTCCCTAGCTGCTCCACTTGTAGAGGTATCCCAACCTCTAATTAATACAATGAGTAGAGATAGTAGTGGTGCGCTTTGGGGCAATCTTAGTGTGTGCTGACTAAGGGATGTAACCATATAATTATGAAAAACCTATATGTTCCAAATGGGTAAAAAATTTCCCGACTTTGAATCTGTAGGATGGGTGTTCTTAAATGTCCAATGTCCACAAACGCATAACTTTCTTGTATGTAAAAAATCATGTTAATGGTCCCAAAAGTTTTTATAGTCTTAATGGGTTAACCCAGTATTATCTGTAGGATGGCTGTTCTTTATGGCGTTACTTGACCGTAATACGCATCTCCTTGCTCTCCTCTCCACATCAAATACAACACATGGGCACAGTATCAGGGACTTGGTGAACACTATGTTGCAGGTAGGTAAGGAAAACTGTTACTTACCCCATGCGGTGTGCAGATCCTGCTGGTTCTCCCAGTCCCGGTGCTTGTACAGATGGTGAGAAAGGTTTGGTGATGAATGTGTGGCAAGATGGTACTGCGGTGTCATAAATGGAATATACTCCAACTTTAGTCTAATAAGCTTTTATTGCTGCAATGCACTGACCAGTATGACTCAAAAGATTCTGGGTAGTTTAAAACAACATCCTATTACAGGATATAGATAGTCTAAAAAAGTTCCAAATTGTGCTGCTAGCACATATAATCTTCTGCTGGTTCCTATCACTGAGGGGCGTGGCCCAACGCGTTTCATCCAATAGCTGGACTTTGTCAAGGGTGCCCACCCTTTGCAGTGTGTCCTTTATATAGGGTGTCTCATTATGCTGTCTTGGGGGCCGGTGTGAGTGCTGTCCGCACTTCCGGGTTGCACATGTGACCGCATATCAGCCAGTCATTGCTCTGTGTGCTGCTGACACTAGAGTGTCTATTGTTGTCCCTTCTTGTGCATAACGTGTGCATGGTTTCCGGTGGCCGTTTTGCTGGGGATATTCTATGGGATCCTGATAAGCTATATCAGTGCCTGCTAATGATGGTTCATAATGAGGCGCTGTAGCAAGCTAAGGGGTCTCTCTATTACATGAGGTTGTTACCTTCACACACTCAGGTGGCCACTATATCTGCAATTAGCTTAATATGTATAAAGACATAACAAATGGCGGCCATCTTTTTGGTTGATTCCATTATGTCTATTTAGAAATGTGTCTCTTAGTCGGCGGTCTCCATTTTATTGGTTGTAAATAATGCTCAGCTTAAAACTAAAACATTGAAATACCCCTAGTTATCCCTTATAGCACTCAAAGAGTAAACAGGGTAATGCTTTATCTTTAATATATGTTTCAAAAACAGGCTTGTATTAATAATAATCAATCATCTCACTTGTGATTCATCTTTATACTTTATCATGTTTATATTCACTGATTGGACTTAGGGGTTGTAATAGACTGATTTCTAACAAGAATAAAACGTGATACCTCACTATAATATGTCGTCAGTCTTAATCTTATAAATCACATTTATTATTTAATACCAAGAAACTACACCAATGTTTCTCAATTACAATTCATAAGTATACCCAAAAGGTCATGTTTTGATTATTTCCCTTTGTGGGAACTAGTGGCATAATTACTGACCCAGCCAAATAGCTTAAGCCACTACTTGGCCAAAAGTATGTAGACATATAAACATCACATATGTGATCGTTCATTCCAAAACGATGGGCATTAATATTGAGTTGCCCCCAATGTTTTGCGGCTATAAGAGCCTCCACTCTCTTGGTAAGATTATCTATGAGACTTTGGGTCATAGCTATGGGATTTGCATCCATTCAGCCACAAAAGCATTAGTGAGGTCAGGCATTGATGTTATGTGAGAAGTCCTAGCTTGAAGCTGTCATTACAATTCATCCCAAAGAAGTTTTTTTGGGGGGTTGAGGTCAGGGATATGGGCATACTTGTCAAGTACTACCATTCCAAACTCTGCAAAACCCAGAGCTCTAGAGTGCAATGGCAGTCTTGCTTTTTCCATCTCCAGCCAACATTTGGCACTGTTCATGGTGATCTGAGGCTTACAGTGTGTGCGGTTGCTTGGCCATGGAAACCCAATCCATGATGCTCCTGGTGAACAGTTCTGGTGCTAATGTTGCACCCACAGGCAGTGTGAAACTCAACAGTAAGTGCTGCAGCTGAGGAGAAATGATCCTTGCACACTATATGCTTCAGTACTCACCAGACCTGTTCTACGTGGCCTCTCTCTGAGTTGCTTAGCTGTTAACTGCTCCTAAACATCTCCACTCCATAATAAAAGTATGTACAACTGACCTGGGAATCACTAGCAGGGCAGAATTTTGAAGGACTGATTTTTGGACCGGTACTTATATTTTGACCATGAAGATTGCATGACTCTACCAATGCATCAAATAAAAGTGGTGTCCACAAACTTTTGGCCATGTAATGTGTCTATTATTAAGAAATAAACTAAAACTATGAGATGTTTAGGGGTTCTGGAGAAACCCTGAAGTAGATGATGCTAAATAAGAATGGCTTCCAAATGCAGACACAGCTTGGCATAGATTTAGTGTTCCTGCCCTTTGCATCACACGTATTCCCCTCTCTCTTATAACTTTCCCTTTTCTTTGTTTTAATTCTTTTTCCCCAATCTTCCTTCTCTTGCAATTTAACCGGGGGACCTGGAGTGCCTCTTTTATTTAATCCATTTGCATAAATCGAAATGTGATGTAATTATGTCTCATGTAAAGTTGACTTCTGCAGAAATAAATTAGTACAGCAAAATATATAGCAAAATATATTTAAACTTCATTAAAAAATACTAAAGCGTGACATTAAAAGTGCATCAAATATCCCATAGCAGCCTTGGCCGATCACACATCTATTCCTATTGTGTGTGCATGTACTGCAGGAGGTGTGTTCCATGTATAGAAAGTACACTATAAAGGTTGGAGAGATTTCTTGGGAAAATGGATTAGGATCTATAGATATAAAAGGACAACTAAAGGGGAGCATTAGGTTTTCATTCCAGCATAAACATCAAATAACTGTAAAGCTATATCACTTGATCATACATGCTATTGCCACAATTGGTAACACAAGAACAAGCTCTAAAAGACAACGAAAATATTGGTAGCATGAATAATTTAAAAGATGAAAATTTTCAGGAGCAATATGTTAATGATGTTAGCACACAAGGGAAAAAAAAAAAAAGAAACTGAAGCCTTCACTCTAATATAACACATTTAATGTTGAAATAACTAGGACCATACAGTACATTGCTAACAATGAACAATGTGAAAGAGGTTTATTGAAACATAGTAATTGAAATCACCAGTGTCCGTAATACAGGAATGGGATATATTGTGCAGAAACCCATTAAACCAGGACATTCTGAAAAAGTCATTTTGATAGATACTGTACATGGTAATGATCAATATCGTGTTTCTTCAAGCAGTTATTATGTATTGCTCTATTAATTTAGTGAGAAGCGGAATAAATAGGACAATGTGTGGAAACATATGGTCATTTTTAAACAGGGTTTAGTATATTTTAGGCACAGTGCTCCAAATTATGGGGGAAAAATATCTTATCTTGGGTATGATGTACCGCTCACTTCCAAAATTATAAGATGCCAACAGGGGGTGATGCATGCGAAGGAAGGGGTACTGTTCAGACCAATCACAAGTTATGCACCAGCCCTAAAGATAAAACCTTGCTGATCATAGGCTTAAAAAATAACAACAAAAACCCATGGTGGCCGCAACAGAAATGTAATTTGTCAATTTATTGTAAATGTACAGTTTCTCAATAATGTGATTCCACATATTTGCTTTACAGATATAATACAATGCTTTATATCAAACATCTATTGTTTCTATTCAATTTACCACACAAGTTACTGAAAGAGAATGTTTTCTTTAAAAAATAAAAGTTAAAAATGACCCTTGTTGTCGAATACAATAAAGCTACTCTTATGGCTGAGAAAAGCTACATTCACCCTTATCCAAACACACCTCATCTCCCACTTCGACTACTGTAACCTCCTCTCTGGCCTCCCATTACTCACATTTCTACATGTATGATGAATGTACTATTCCTGTTAAACCTTGGTGTCAACCCACCCATCTCCCCTCCGTAATCTGCTTTAAAGGCTCACCCCCCAGAATGAAGTACAAACTTTTGATCCTCACTTACAAAGTCTTCAATCACACTGCTCCCTCCTACATCATCATTTCTGTCCACACTGCCTCTTACTCCATCCACTCTTCCTCTGAATGCCACATCCATCTCTATTCCAACCTGGTTACCCCCTCTCATACTCACCTCCAAGATTTCTTCCATGCCTCTCCTCCTCTGGAATTCACTCCCTCGCTAAAGCTGGCTACACACTAAAGAATGTGTGTACACAGCGACCGGCGACCCCCCCGCCAACTGACCAACATATCGGGTGGGCGATACACACTGGACCAGAGGTTCTCAAACTCGGTCCTCAGGACCCCACACAGGTCTAGTTTTCCAGGTCTCCCAGCAGGTGCTCAAGTGTATTCATTACTCGCTGACACATTTTAAAAGATCTACAGGTGGAGAAAATTATATCACTTTTGATTCTAAGAGGAGACCTGGAAAACATGCACTGTTTGAGGTCGTGAGGACCCAGTTTGAGAACCTGTGCACTATATGATCTGGTGCCTAATATGTCAGCCCCTGCATGGGGTCGTCAGCTGCATCGTTGGGTTGGCCTGCATGTAGGGACGACCTGACGATGCGGCTGATGACCCCACAGCAGTGTGCACCGGATGACATAGAGCATACACACTAGATGATACGTCGTTCCGATACATCGGAATTGGGCATATTGGGCCTGATTCAGACCCACTCGCGAGCGGCTGTCCGCTCGCAAGTGGGTCGATGGTGTGCACTGCGCATGCGCACGACGGAGGGAGCTCCGTCGTGCGCATGCGCGAGACGCGACGAGCGAAGGACTTTCCTTCGCTCGTTGTGTCTGATCAAAGGGGGCGTGCTGTCGATGTTGATTGACAGCACGCCCCCTTTGGTGGGCATGCCGGGGGCGTGCCTCCTAGACGGAGGCATTCCCAAGGGAACGCCTACCGTCAGAAGCCGGCCCCACTGACATCACTAGTGTCAGATAGAGCCAAAATCACTCCGGGCCTTGCGGTTGAGAAACTCAACCGCAGGCTTCGGCTCGCAGTGGCGATGGTCGCGATGGTCAAGACCATCGCGACCATCATCCTGCACGCTCGTATATGCTGTGGGTGGTGACCCACAGCTATACGAGCATCCAGGAGGACGCTCCATATTTATGGAGGTGGGCCCTGATTCAGAGCGAGCGCTCTGGTCAGAGCGTCCGGCTCTGAATCAGGGCCATTGTTCCAAAAATCGTCTTAACAAGTCTTACCAGCATACATGTTCTCTCTGTCTCATCTTTTCATCAAAGTCTGCAATCCCTCATCCTAAATATCCACTCTTATCTCCACCCTTGCCCTTCACTTCTCTATAGTTGGTCCAAAGATATGTCACTTAAGCTGGGTACACACAAGACAACTTGTAACCAGACGATATGGCGGCCAACGGGCCGAAATATCATATCCGCGGTACACACCAGAACGATGCAATGAAGAACTGGACAATTACTCGTTCCGTTATTTATTACCTTGCATGGAGCCCCATGCGATATCGTCCGGTTGGCCGTGCAGCACTGCCGACTGGAAGATATCGCTAACGTCCACAGGAGCGTACAGACTGGACGTACACAATGAGCAATATGTCGTTCCGATTCGTCCGTAACTGACATATCGACCCTATATCGCTCCAGTGTGTATCCAAAACGGTTTTCTTAGAAGGCTAGCTCGCTCTCCTCCTATGGAAACAAATCAGACAGTTTACTCATTCAGGACGATGGCAATGCTTCGTCTGTGATGGCAGCCGCGGCAAAAAGGTTGAGTTTAGTCATTGAAGGGCCCTTAACAAATTGAATTGTGTGTGGGCAAATAATAGTCATGTACAAACCACATTTGAAACTTCACTTGTAAGGAGTTTGATACGTGGGTCACATATGGTTGATATGTGCTTGATATGCCTGTATGCCTCTGCATCCAAAATGTTGATTAATTTAAATGTAAAAGCTCTGTACCACTTGTATTTTGCAAATGCTTGTGACTGTATTTGCAAAATGCAAGTGATACAGAGCTTTAGCCATTCATTTTTACAGCACATTCATTTCATTTGGGTTTCGAATAGGGGGTGAGCGGGTTCGGATTTCTGAAATCCGAACACCCCCGATCAGAGTCGTCCGAGTCAGGCTCGACTTTTCCCGCCTGACTCGGATCTGAAATCGAGGCAAAAAGTCATCATCCCGCCTTCCGGGTCACACAGGTTTTGGATTCTATATAAAGGTACCCGCATCGGCGCCATTTTCTCACTCGACTGTGGACAGTGAAGAGGGAGGGTGGGAGTTAGGGCTGGCTGGGCTGTGTAGTGTTGTGCTGCTGTTGTCCATAGGGGCTGTGTCCACTCCTCCAAAGTCCATAGTGGCTGGTTGTGTTGTGCTGTGCTGCTATTGTCCATAGGGGCTGTGTCCACTCCTCCAAAGTCCATAGGGGCTGGCAGTGTTGTGCTGTGCTGCTGTTGTCCATAGGGGCTGTGTCCACTCCTCCAAAGTCCATAGGGGCTGGCTGTATTGTGCTGTGCTGCTGTTGTCCATAGGGGCTGTGTACACTCCTCCAAAGTCCATAGGGGGTGGCTGGACTGTGTTGTGCAGTCAGTTGTCCATAGGGGTTGTGTCCACTCCAAAGTCCTGTGCAGTGTCCCAGTCCTAAAGGGGTGCTGTAGTGTTGTCCAGGGGGTGCTCTGTCCATCAGAGGTGCTCCCCCCAAGTGCAAAAAAATTTAATATTTTTTCAGTGTTTGTGAATTGTGTGCGCAGTAGCCGCACATGCATCAACAAAAGTAGTGCCAAGCGAGCGCCTGTGTCATAGGTAAAGGGCCGGCTGGCTTGACCGTTAAAGGGTCCTGTAGCCCCCAAAGTGCACTCCAAACAAAATAAAAAAATATTTTCTGTGTTTGTGAATTGTGTGCACTGTGGCTGCACGTGCATCAACAAAGGAGCAGCGCCAAGCGTGCGCCTGTGTCCCATAAGTAAAGAGCCGGCTGGCTTGTCTGTTAAAGGGTGCTGTAACCCCCAAAGGGCACTGCAAACAAAATAAAAAAATATATTTTTTTGTGTTTGTGAATTGTGTGCGCAGTAGCCGCACGTGCATCAACAAAGGAGCAGCGCCAAGCGTGCGCCTATGTCCCATAAGTAAAGAGCCGGCTGGCTCATTTCTTAAAGGGTGGTGTAACCCACAAAGTGCACTAGTCTCCAACAAAAATAAAAAATTATTTTCTGTGTTTGTGTGCGCCTTAGCCGCACGTATATATCAATATAACATAAATGGAGGACCAAACTTTCTGCGATAAAAATAAAATAGGGAAAGATCAAGAACCACTTCCTCCTAGTGCTGAAGCTGCTGCCACTAGTCATGACATAGACAATAACATGCCATCAACGTCGTCTGCCAAGGCCGATGCCCAATGTCATAGTAGAGGGCACATACAATCCCAAATGACAAAGTTCAGTTCAGGAAAATGACCTTGAAAAAAACATTTAAATCATCTGAGGAGAAACGTAAACTTGCCAATATGCCATTTACGACACGGAGTGGCAAGGAACGGCTAAGGTCTTTCCCTATGTTCATGACTAGTGGTTCAGCTTCAGATGACGATGGAAGCCCTCCTCCCGCTAAAAAAATCAAACGAGTTAAGCTGGCAAAAGCACAGCGAAGAACTGTGCATTCTAAGAATATATCACAAATCCCCAAGAAGAGTCCAAGTGTGGTGGCGGTCCACCATTTGCACGCCCCGTGCAAGTGCTGAAAGGAGCACCCACAGTCCACTTGCTGATATGCAAATTGAAGATGTCACTGTTGAAGTACAACAGGATGAGGATACTGGTGTAGCTGGCGCTGAGGAGGTAGTTGGCGAGGAGGATTCTGATGGTGATGTGGTTTGTTTAAATCAGGCTCCGGGGGAGACAGTTGTTGTCCGTGGGATGAAAAAGACCATCACGGTCATGCCTGGGCAGAAGACCAAACATTCCACCTCTTTGGTCTGGCAATATTTCTATCCAAATCCGGACAACAACTGTCTTGCCATATGTACCATATGTAAAGGTGAAATAAGTAGGGGTAGGGACGTTAACCACCTAGGAACATCCTCCCTTATACGGCACCAGTAGCGCGTTCCTAAAAAGTTACTGTCAAGTTCGGAAACTTTGGCTAAGACCGTAAGCAGTCCAGGGACACCTAAATCCCGTTGTCCTGTTGTATCCAAGCGCCTGAAAACTACACCGTCAACTCCCTCCTCGTCAATTTCCTCCTTAGTCAGGATCGGAAGTAGTCCTGCAGGCCATGTCACAGGCATGACTGACTCTCCTATCCGGGATTCCTCCGGAGGATCCTGCATTGCTACGCCTCCTGCTGCTGCTGCTGGGAGTCGTTCATCATCCCAGAGAGGAAGTAGGAACACCACTACTTTTACTAAACAATTGACCCTCCAACAGTCCTTAGCGAGGAGGATGAAGTACGACAGCAGTCATCCTGAAGCAAAACGTATAACTGAGGCCTTGACTGCTATGTTGGTGTTAGACGTGCGTCCGGTATCTGCCATTAGTGCAGTGGGATTTAGACAATTGATGGAGGTAGTGTGTCCCCGGTTCCAAATCCCGTCTAGATTCCACTTCACTAGGCAGGCGGTACCGAGACTGTACAGAAACGTCAGAAAAAGTGTCCTCAGTGTCCTAAAAAATGCGGTTGTACCCAATGTCCACTTAACCACGGACATGTGGACAAGTGGAACAGGGCAGACGAAGGACTATATGACTGTGACAGCCCACTGGGTAGATGTATCACCTTACGCAGCAACAACAGCAGCGTCACCTGTAGCAGCATCTCAGAAACGCCAGCTCGTTCCAAGGCAGGCTACGCTGTGTATCACCGGTTTCAGTAAGAGGCACACTGCCGACAACCTCTTAGAGAAACTGAGGGAAATCATCGCCCAGTGGCTTACCCCACTTAGACTCTCCTGGGGATTTGTGATATCTGACAACGCCAGCAATATTGTGCGGGCATTACATCTGGGCAAATTCCAGCACATCCCATGTTTTGCTCACACAATAAACTTGGTGGTGCAGGATTTTCTGAAGAGCGACAGGGGCATGCAGGCGACGCTTTGGGTGGCCCGAAAAATTTCTGGCCACTTTCGCCATTCAGCGACTGAATGCCGAAGACTGGAGCGCCAACAAACACTCTTGAACCTGCCCCGCCAACACCTGAAGCAAGAGGTTGTGACGAGGTCGAACTCAACCCTCTATATGCTTCAGAGGATGGAAGAGCAGCAAAAGGCCATTCAAGACTATACATCCACCTATGACATAGGCAAAGGAGGGGGTATGCACCTGACTCAAGCGCAGTGGAGAATGATTTCCGTGTTGTGCAAGGTTCTCCAGCCGTTCGAACTTGCCACACATGAAAACAATTCAGACACTGCCAGCTTGAGTCAGGTCATTCCCTCATCAGGCTTTTACAGAAGCAGCTGGAGAAAGTGAAGGAGGAGCTAAGACGGAGCGATTCCGCTCGGCATGTGGGACTTGTGGATGAAGCCCTTCATTCGCTTTGCCAGGATTCCAGGGTGGTCAATCTGTTGAAATCAGACCACTACATTTTGGCCACTGTGCTCGATCCTAGGTTTAAAGCCTATGTGGTGTCTCTCTTTCCGGCCGACACAAGCCTGCAGAGGTGCAAAGACCTGCTGGTGAAAACACTTGTCAGCTGAAGCGGAACGTGACACGTCAACAGCTCCTTCTTCATTTTCTCCCGCAACTGGGGCTGCCAGGAAATTACTTAGGTATCCTAAGCAACCCGCTGGCGGTGATGCAGGGCAGGCAGGACCAAGTTTGGACATATGGTCTGGACTGAAGGACCTGGCAACAATTTCTGACATGTCTACTGTCACTGCATATGATACTGTCATCATTGACAGAATGGTGGAGGATTACATCGGTGACAGCATCCAAGTAGGGATGTCAGACAGTCCGTACCTGTACTGGCAGGAAAAAGAGGCAATTTGGAGGCCTCTGTACAAACTGGTTCTATTTTACCTGAGTTGCCCCCCTCCAGTGTGTACTCCGAAAGAGTGTTTAATGCAGCCGGGAACCTTGTCAGCAAAAGGCGTAGGAGGTTGCTTCCACAAAATGTGGAGAAGATGATGTTCATAAAAATGAATTATCAACTCTTCCAGGGAGACCAGCCTCCAGAACGAACAGAGGGACCTGTGGTGGTGGATTCCAGCGGGGACGAGTTAATAGTCTGTGAGGATGAGGATGTACACAACACTGAAGAAGGTGAGGAAACGGTGGATGAGGAGGATGAGGATAACATCTTGCCTCCGTAGAGCCAGTTTGTGCAGGGACAGATAAATTGCCAGCTTGTTTTGTGGGGGCCCAAACGAACCAATCATTTCAGCCACAGTCGTGTGGCAGACCCTGGTGCTGAAATGATTGGTTTGTTAAAGTGTGCATGTCCTGTTTATACAACATAAGGGTGGGTGGAAGGGCCCAAGGACAATTGCATCTTGCACCTCTTTTTTTTTTTTTGCATTATGTACTGTTTGGGGCCTAGTTTTTCAAACTGCCATCCTGTCTGCCACTGCAGTGCCACTCCTAGATGGACCACGTGTTTGTGCCGCCCACTCGTGTCGCTTAGCATAGCCTTTTGGACATAAAAACACTATTGTGAGGTGTGAGGTGTTCAGAATAGACTGGAAATGAGTGGAAATTAAGGTTATTGAGGTTAATAATAGCATAGGTGCAGAAAAACCAACACATTCTGTGATTTTAGCTGTTTTTATTCTTTTTTTAAAAAAAATACAGATCCAAAACACAAAACACGGAAGGGTGGTTTTGGCAAAACCAATCCAGATCCAAAACACGTAGAAAGATCCAGATCCAAAACACGAAAAGTGGCCGGTGCACACCCCTAGTTTCTAATATGTGAGCATCGTGTAGAAAGCTTATTAAAATGATTGGGCTGTTGAAATAAATAAGAGAAGTGCCATTCATAAATTAAAATGGGCAAAGTGACCCCTCCAATTCCCACCAAATAGCGCCAGCACAAAACTCCCTGGGATGGCTCACACTAACACAGGGAGACCATGAGCATTGTGTTCCCCTGCTATATAATGTAGATACCAGGGCAGGAAAAGGCAATCTGGTTCCTAACATTGCAAGGCTGCGCCGGAGCTGGTCAGCATGGGGCATGAGTCTTAGTAGGCTGTGGGGGCCACAAACAAAATACTAAGCTACTCCCAGAGCAGCCAATGGAGGTCCCAGTGAATTCAGTTAACATACTTTCTGCTGATAGTAGAGCAGTTCATATTGCATTATACTGTAACAAGATGACTTTTTTTGTGGATCACAAGATTTCTCTTAAACAACAAATGAAGAAAAGTTACTTTCTTAAAAACTTCAAAGACACCTGTCATCTTAAAATACTTTTGGATTCTTTTCTCCTGTATGTTTATTATTGGATGGTAATCAAATTTTCCAAGAGGTCAGAGCGTACACTACTAGCAAGATAGTGGTTTTCAGATCTTGGTACCAAGAGATTACACACAGTGACGTGTGCACTGATTAAATGTCCCGTTATTGTGGGACATGTGAAAAAAAAAAAAAAAGATGCAAAGGAAAATTAAGGTGTTGCTAATAACAACTAATAAAATGACAATATTTAATTCACACGAAAAAAAAAAAAGATACTACCTCCACAAGTGAAAAACAGACAATGAGTGCAAAGCTTCCAGACAAGACTCCTGTTACAAAGGACTGTGAACTTTGGTTTAAATATATATACAAATAGATAAGCTGCCTTTTTTTCCTCCAAATAAATTATAATACTTCGTCAACAAATAAAAAGCAAAAATTATAATGTAAGCAATATTGTTCCGTAAAAAGTAGAAAAGTGTGGTGTTTAAAGCACAGTTCTTATTTCATATATCTCCTAATTAAGTAAGTGACCAAATTGGATTGTAGCTTTACAAAACACATTGGCACACAGGAAAACACTCACCGCTCCGGGAGTGCTAGAAACTTTCATTTGGAGGAGAGCGAGCAAGCGAGGCTGGCTATCAGAATGTCAAGAAATGAAAGGACATAAATATCAGCTAAAGAGGACAGCTCGTTACGCAGGTATACCATTGAAATAAATACAGTTTCTGTTATGTCTGCGGCTGTTAGTCACCGCATGTACAGAAGATAATTCCTAACCAAACAGCTAATATACATAACGCGTGGCCCGGGGATTGTACTTTTAAGGAAATTCTGGCAGTTTGGGATTAAAAGGTCAGATTTAAACTATCACCATATTTCAAAATGCAATCTGTGCAACGCAGCATAATGAAATGGTTCACTAAAGGTGCGAGTGAAAATACTTTTAATTAGGTCCAAAGCTTTTCAGTTGTCAGCATGAATAAACCAAGAAACATTTTCTTGCAAACACTACAAAATAAAAAAATAAAAAACTCTAGAAAAAAAAAATAAAGAGAAAAAAAAAATACAGGCAACCTTTAAAATAAACGAGATTTACAAATCAGAAACATGAGACGGAGCTCTCATTTTTCATAACTGATGTTCTCAACAAAATAGACTTATCAGCAAATCCCGCTGCTCTCTTCACACGCACAAATAATGGGGGAAAAAAGCAAAACAAAGGTCTTTATGCCTCATGGAGAGTTTTTCTAAAAAAAAAATAAAAAAATAATAAAATAATTAAAAAAAAAGAGAAAACAAAAAGAGATAAATGAAAAGAGGATTAACACAAAGTTTATTTTTTACCGGCATATTATTTACTGGTTTGTCTTTTTTTGTCAATGGAGTTTAACTGTAAAATATGATGACAAAAAGATTTTTGTAAAGAATAATGTGTCTTATATCAGGTAGGTGTTTCAAGAAAATAGGGATTATGCTTCTTGGTAGGTTATTTGTGTGCATGTATAAACATTTACTGTAAATTGGTTTGGGACAACCCCTTGTATTTTCTCGTGTTAATCTTACAGTAGCTCTAATGATGAGCGGAAAACAGTGACAATCCTACTCAGCGGAAACCAGGCTATACAGCAATGGCGATTTCACAACAAAAGCTGCCCCAATGTGTTGCTATAACGATGATGTGGCAGCAACTGGTGTTAAGTTACATTGACTGCAGTCAGCCAATGTTATAATAGCTGTAACCAAAACAAGGTCTGTGCACATTTTTTTTTATTTATTTAAGTTATAGCGCATCTGTCACTAAGTATTTAACCAAATATATAATATATATATATATATTAGGACCCATAATCCCTAACAATGAATGGTCCATTACATAAAATATGTGAAAACTAGAATTTCCACATGTGTAAGTGATGATGTATAGGCCACAAAGTGTCCTTTGTTTATTTTTATAATTAAAGCATATTTTTTATTTCAAGAAATTCATGGAAATATACAGTTGTAATAAACATCCATTTCTGCATCACTTCATCCAACGTGGGTGTGCCACATGGCAGACGAGAGTATTAATACAGTGAGGTCAGTTATGGTTAGAATCGGGATCATTAAGGTACCAAGCAACACACTTGACCCAATTCACAATGATCAAAGTTACAATGAAAATATATTAATTTTTTTATTTACATAGGTGTTGTGTGGTGATGATGTAGTTTTCTTGAACAGTCTTGTCAAAGGATCATGTTCATTTTAACGTGTGTGGAAAAAATAAAAACAGAAGACAAATTAGACATAGTGTAGCAAATCATACCGACTTTTTAGACACGCTATTGAGTCAAAACATTGTAATTTTATCCAATCCAATAAAACCGGGTAATTGTATACAATCCAGTAGAAGACCTTATATTTATTGTGCTTCCTGGAACCAAAAGGATATAGAGCCTTCAACAAATATCTTCACAGCTTCTATTAATAATCTCTTCAGGTCTCCTCTAAAGAAGATATTCTCATATGTGTAAAAGAGAAAACAAAAACATCTAGGACCAGCATTTGGAAAATATAACTATGTCGAAACGCGTCAAGTGATGAGTGAAGTATTGAATCTACGTGACACCTTGGCTGCCCATTCCAATCTGCAAGAGACATTCTTCTAGCAGCAGCAAACAACGCATCTTACATTTACTGTTACTTTTTATACTGATGATGCGCATTATCATATTGTCATGTTGGTAGGAGGCTAGATATCCCTTGTTTAATTTTAAACTGAGTGTATTAGGCCAGATGTCCATTATTCTCTCTTTTACATATGTGAGAATAAATCTTTTGTAAAGGACCTGAAGGTATTATGAAGAGCACTTACTGGAACCATTTAGGTCCAGTAAGCTCAATAAATATATTTTCTACTGGATCGGATACTATTACTGTACACAGTTTTATTGGATTTGATAAAATTACACTGGTTTAAGTGGTGGACAACATTCATGGTAGAGTTGTTCTAACACAAAAGGGTGTCTAAATAATCTGTATGATATACTACAATAAATTTGTAAATTTTTTTCCACATGTAAGATATGTTAAAATTAACAAGATTCTTTGATGAGACTGTTCAAGAAGACTACATCACCACCACACAATGTTTATGTAAATTATTAGTTTTTTCCTATACATCTTTGTAGTGGATGTAAGGTGGCACTTAATATTTTATTGATTGCAGTGTATATCTTTTAGGTGCAGTGTTTTGTCCATTTTAAAATATTTTGTGAAAGTTAAGACAATGAAAGAGGCAACCAATTTCCTTATTTCTTCAGTTGTAAGTAACCAAAGTCAAATCCATTTACTTAACAGGAGTTGACAGCTGCAAGGTCATCACTGGTGCAGAGAGGAAATAACACTTAACATGAGCAGACATAATACAGTGGATTTATGAACTTTGTTTAATATACTGGTGTGTCTGACATCACAATCTCACCACAGCAGTTAGACAGGAGCCTCACATTACTATTCTGTGCTGCTCTGAATATTGAAATATTTGCACTTTCAACATGTTCAGTCGAGCTTCTCCCAATTCAAACTTTCTTGTATATAGGAGTTTCCTCAATACTATACGCTATCGCTAACATTGGAATGCCTCTATTGGCTAAAAGTTGTTCTATCGGCAAACATTTTTCTTGCTCTTTATTTATGCAATGAGTGATGTGATAGCATGTGGCTGATATATAGGAAGGGGTGGTGCCAGTGAAGGGACTGTAAAATAGAGCTACAGGTATGCAGAGATCAACCTTACAGACACATTCAGAATGGATTAAAGTGAGGGCAGGTGAATGAGGGAAAAGCCAACTAGAAGAAGGTTACAGTAGGTATGGGAGATAAGAAGAGAGTTTATTTGCTCCTTGTGGAAGGAAGGGACTTAGGCCCTCATTCAGAGCCGTACGCTCTGAGCAGAGCGCACGCTCTGAATGAGGGCCGGGCTCCATTTTCATGGAGCGTCCTCCTGGACGCTCGTATAGCTGTGGGTCACCACCCACAGGCTATACGAGCGTGCATTTTGATGGCCGCGATGGTCGTGACCATCGCGACCATCGAAATTGCGAGCCGGAGCCTGCGGTTGAGGTTTTCAACCGCAAGCTCCGGAGTGATTTTGGCTCTAACAGAGCCAAAATCACTCCCACTGACATCACTAGTGATGTCAGTGGGCCGGCTTCTGACGGGAGGCGTTCCCGTGGGAACGCCCCCGTCAGGGAGGCACGCCCCCGGCACGCCCACCAAAGGGGGCGTGCTGTCAATCAACATTGACAGCACGCCCCCTTTGATCGGACACAACGAGCGAAGGACTTTCCTTCGCTCGTCGCGTCTGGCGCATGCGCACGACGGAGCTCCCTCCGTCGTGCGCATGCTCAGTGCCTAACATCGACCCACTTGCGAGCGGACAGCCGCTCGCGAGTGGGTCTGAATCAGGCCCTTATTCTTCAAATGTTTCATAGGTGAAGGAGGCCAGGTTTTTAGAGAAACTAACTGCAATGTGTGAGAGATAGAATGTAGGCAGCAAGCTTGGGAAATTTAAAAATATGTGGTTTAATTGCAGGCCTGGCAACAATCATGGGGCCTGGTACCCTCATATTTTGGGGCACCCCATCATCCCCAGAGTTTAAATAAGCAGGGCTTAAAGTGGTCCTATAGAGGTGGTGGATAATGACGCTCCTTGAAAACGGTACTTTAAAACTCTGGCAGAATACTTATATTGGTACGTAAAAACACGCTGGAAACGCAAACTGGGAAAGCACAAGAGCATAGCAAAACATCAACATGACAGTGTAGAGTACCACATGCACATCCAAATTTTAAGTGATTGGTCGGGGGCCTAGCCACGAGAAGCTTTAGGGACTTTAATATTATGAAATACATTTTAGATGCTTTTTAAAAAAAAAAGTTTACATTGTATGCCACACAGTGTCCCCATTTCACATTATATGCCACAATGTGTTACCAATTCACATTATATGTCACACTGCCCCCAATTCAAATGATATGCCACAATGGGCCTGCAAATCACATTTCGTGCCACACTGTGCCTCCAATTCACAATATATACCACACTGTGAATCCAATTCATGTTGTATACCACACTGTGCCCTAATTCTCATTATATGCCATGCTGAGCAGGCCTTCAATTTACATTATATGCCACATCACTGTGCCCCCAATTCACATTACAAGACCATAGACATGCTCGTAATAAAACATACTGCAAATTACATGTTGCTCTACAAGACTTAAGGAATGAAATTTCTTAGAAGGCTAGTTTGCTCTCCTCCAACGGGGCCAAATCAGACAGTTTACTCAGCAGGGCGATGGCCGTTGCGACATGCTGCTGTCATTAATTTAATTCCCCTGTCTACACTGAAATGGGAGTTAAGTTTTGCTCGTCTCTAAGGAATGCGGAGCCGGCTTGGGAACCTCAACATATTCTGGGGAGTCTTCCGGCTTGTATCGGTAGACCCCTCAGTATCTTGACGCCCAATACAATGGAGGTGGCTTGGGTTGAGGAAAGATAGGTCACACAAGATCGGAAGGAGTGTAGGTGTAGAAAGTGGTTGTAATCTGCATAGATATGATACCACAGATAAGTTCACAAAAAGAGAACAGACGAGAAACAGTGAGAAAAGCAAAGGACCAAGGACAGAGCCTTGAGGGACCATCAGGTTACTTCATCTTACCAGTGTTTTTTTTCTTTTATATTTTCAAATGTGTGTACACAAGTGTATAAAGGAGCATGCAGGTAGAACATGTTAAAAATAGAAGACTGTTTGGTCAAAGAATCAATCTCTATGTTTGTGATACACAAGAACAGCATCACAAGCAGGTCAAAGAGAGAAGACTGAAAACAATGATGAAAACAGAGGTAACAACTATAATGTATATTTCACTTGTAGGAAAGAAAGAACCTTTCAAAGCACTGGACATGAGAAATTAATCACTCAATCAATACATCGGACAAACACTGTCTACCGCTATCCAGCCACAGCTGCATTGTCTTTGGCTTAATATCTACAAGTCTAAAGAGCCTTTAAGGTAAAATGTGTCGTTTCTAAGTAGTCCAGAGAAATACTGAAACAAGACATCGGCACTAATAAAAGGGAACACTTACTGTTATAAAAGCAAAGTCATAGTAAATAATGGAAGGAAGGAAGTCTCTTAAACATTTATTACATTCCAAAGCCTGAAGTTTCTTTCTGGTTTATGGTGGAATATCTTCTGATGTTGTACAGTGTGCAAGCTATACATTCTTTAATGAAGGCCCATAAAACCTAATAAAAACCGCAATTGTTGACAAATTATATAAACATACAAGGCATAGGGGGGCCATTTACAGATTGGAGTTTCTGGAAGCGGCAGCTCCAGTACTGACAAACTACTTAAAATGATTAACCACATTACAGCTGAAAGGGCTGTGAACAAGAAACCCTGTTGCATTGAGAGGGTTAATGGTCTCTTTGTGATTATGTTTGGGTTTGTCATCTAGTACTGTGTAACAATGTATATGCCCAGGAAACACAATGATCATTTGAAAAAAAAATAAAACACACAATTGTTAAGAATTTATCTATTTGACTGTAGCAGACTTGATGATCCCCTCTAAGAAATCCAATTGGGAGCTGCAGGGGGATCATCACCGCAGCCCTGCCCCTGCAATGTACAAATGCCTGGCATTGTGCAGCAAGGGGCCTGGCCAAGATGACGTGATTAGGAAATGGGTGGAATCTCAAAGCTTGTCTTCTCTCCCTGGCATGTGGGGAAACGCCCATGACATTCAGGATTCTCCAGGACATTCCAGGAGTAGACAAACATGGACTGTAGTGGTCATTGCAGTTACAGTAGTTTATGTGCACAGCACACATAGTGGTATTCCCAATTATGTGCCGTATTCAATTAGTTTCGAAAAGCCGGTTTCCGCGAAAAAGTATCTTCGATCACGGCTTTTCGCAGGGTCAGAACTTATCTCCGTATTCAATTCCAGACGGTTTTCGCCTACGTGGAAACTCAATACAATGTCATAGGCGAAAAAGATTTGCCTCAGAATTGCAGATAAAAAGAAGCGCAACATTTTTATTGTGTGATGTATAGGTGGGGAAACCACTCAGAACCCTTGGGACAGCACCCCAAAGGACAACTGCGTCCAAAAATCCTGGGAAAAAACTTAACACCCCAAAACAGTACTTTCATTTTGGGGGCGAAAAAGCATAAAGTGGGGGGATAAGCATAAGAACTAGCGAAATAGCCTTCTTGGGGTCCGCAAGGATGGGTCAGGTGTTTTTGTGATTGCAGGTGCTTGAAACTGGCGTTTTTCACGTTTTTTAAATCTTCACTTTAGAGACTTTAAAATATGCCAGCACCCATTTTCAAGTACCCCAAATATGACAGGACTACTTATTTTCACCAAAAATACTGCTTAATGCCATTCTTCACCACTTGTGCAAAAACACTAATAAGAAGCTATTGAAACAGCTTAAGTACCCCAAACAGTTTTATTAGGGCTATTCGGACACATCTACATTGATCCCCAATGTTAGTGCACCTTTTTGGGGGGTTCAGCTGATTTACCCAATTGTGATAGCACTTTCCGCCTGTTTTGAATTCGCTGCTTGCCGTTTTCGGCAGGTTTGTAACTGAATAGGGCAAATAGCGGGGACACGCACGATAAGTTTCTGTGTCAAAAACACGCGATGTCGGCGAAAAGTCTGGCAGGTGACATTTTTCTGCGGGTGCAAAACAGGGCTGGTTGCTCTTTGGGGGTGGGGGGGTGTTTTGGGTTTTTTTAAACACTTTTTTTTTTTCACAGCTGCACGGACGACGCGTGTATCAGTCTTTTTTTTTTTTAACAAATGAAGCCACTCACACGACGGACACACGATGCATTGTATTGTGAAATCGTATGTACATCGTGTGTCAATCGTGTGGCCGGGACTGCCAGGGAGCTCTGGGGAATCGTAGGGAAATTGTATGATGAATCGGATCTTATGCTGGTCGTGTAGGTGTATGGTCAGCTAGTGGAAAGAATCAAAATATTCTCTGATATCCACTATGTACTTTTATTCAGAACATGTCATTGTAGTTTCAATAGTACTGTGGAATCGCTACATTGGGCTCCCAATTACAACAGCAAACACTGTATCTATCCATCTGCCTTTAAATAGTTACTATTCACTGATATAGTGGTAGATTCTTTATGTGGCGTTATATCCTGACAATCCAATGTCCTGTTTTTAACTCATAGTGGTTAGGCAAATAGTGTGTGATGCTATCGGGTTATTCAGGATATTGTGTATATATCACTGCAGCATTTATCTTGCTAGAGATGTTTATAAATTAACCTGTTAGTTCCCAGCCGCAGTCAGACTCATAAATATTATCCCGATGCTACTACAATCACAATCATGTACAGCGTTGCCAGATATCTTGCTGAGAATTAGTGTTAATGAATAGACCTGTTAGTTTCACTCAGGTTCTATTCCTTAATAAATGTTAATTTCCAGCAGCAGCCAGATTCACATATGCTTTCCCGGCATTACCACTATTACATACAGCGTTCTCAAATATATTATTATTGGTGTGACATTGAAACATATAGTTATCATAATTAGATGAACAGTGCACCAGCTAAACTGCCAACGCGCGTTTCGCTATCAAACGCTTTCTGAATAATTTGATTCTCTCCACTAAGGAATTAACATTACACAATCAGTGTGGAATCGTGTTACACTTTGGGAGTATAAACTACCAAATACCTACATTGGCACTACAGCTTATATTAGGTCTTCACATGTACAGAGTCTTCACATGTAATGATTATGAAAGATCATGATATATGTGGCACAGAATAATATACAAATAATAAAGAACAGAAAGCACCAGCAAAACAATTGTTTTAAAACACATTTATTCTTATGCACATTCTATTTCTTTTGATTTTATTTTGCTTGCTTCTCATTAGTTTCAGATGAAATCCTGAAGTTTGTATGAAGTTTTTATCCGATATTCGAATAAAAGTTATATTTTAACATAAATATTACCTGTTTGCACCGATTTAAAGATACTTTTTACCCCTCTCTCCCTTCCCTTGTTCAATGATATATGTCAAATATAATATCTTTGGTAGCACCCCTTCCTAGAGGATTCTATGAACTACAAAACATATTGTGATACTATACTTAGATATATCCTTAGGATGGTGAGTTAATCCTTTGTTTGTTATATATCCAAATTCCCGTGCAGTGGATACATCTATGGTTTTGGAAATAGAAAAAGTGCAAAAAGACAGTACAAAACAATGCACTACATTGAAAGATACAAGCAATATAAGCATTAGGCATATACAGTTATCATACCCACAACAAAGAGTAATCTATGCCGCGGGGCAGTGTGTGTGTAGGGGGGGTGTCAACTGCACACACATAAGCCCTCTCCTACAGAAAGCGTTAAACTTTCCATGACTGGGGAAGGATATAATGCCCACATTCCCCCATCTTGGCTCAGATAAAATCTGTGATCATTTCACTGTATGTGATAGGTTGTTTGTTTTCACAATGCCCTGTTGAGCTACCACTTCATTCCTTGCTTTTGCCATTAACCTTTCTCCCAGTAAATACACCAATGATAATGGTAACTTTTACGCTTTAAGGTACTTTAAAAGGGCCACATATGACCCCTTTGTGCGGGCCAGCACTTGTTTACACTACAACACTTGTAGCTCTGCAGGTGGAATACCGAGAAGTCTGCAGAATATGGCAGGTATTGGGAAGGAGTATTAATACAATGTGTGTGGGGGTATATGTAATGGTGGAGTTGGTGTAGGGTGTTAATAAAATATGTGTGGGTTAAGATATTAATGTAGTGAGATTACTAACGCAAGTTGGCTGCTGATGGAATTTATTTGTGTAAAGTATTAACAGGTGAGAATATTAATTTAATATGGGGGTCTTTATATTAAATGTGGGAGCTTTTAATTTAATGTCGGGCTAATGGGTGCTATTAATATATTGAGGGGGGGCTAATAATGTAATGTGGGAACTCTGGGCCTTATTAAGACCCGATCAAAAGCGCTATGCGCTCGCGAGCGGGTCGATGTTAGGCCACTGCGCATGCCGGAGCCGGCTCCGACGTGCGCATGCGCGAGACCCGGCTAGCGACGGGTGCTCCGTCGCTCCGGGTCTCGCACCAAAAGGGGGCGGCTGTCGATTTTGATCGACAGCTCGCACCGTTTTGGAGGCGTGGTGTGGGGGTGGCTTCACAAACGGAGGCGTTCCCATGCGAACACCTACCGTTTGTGGGTGGCCCCACTGACATCACCAGTAATGTCAGTAGGAGAGCTTCCGGCTCTATTAGAGAAAGAAGCTCTCTGGGGCTTGCGGCCACGAGACCAAGGGTCTTGTCGCAAGCCCGATGGTCGCGATGGTCTTGACCATCGCGACCATCATCCTGGCTGCTCGCAATAGCTGTGGGTGGGCATCCTCAGCTATGCGAGCGGCCAGTAGGCCGCTCCAAAAAATATATAAAAACGCCCTGATTCAGAGCGAGCGCTCTTTCAGAGCGTCCGGCTCTGAATCAGGGCCCCTGTATTATATTTGGGGGATAATTATTTAATTATTGGGTAACGAGGCCTATTTAGTAAACCTAGGTGCTAAGGATTTCATGCTAGGGCTGTGTCAAAGCCGGATTGGCTGAGACAGGATCAGTTAAAAAATTGGATCGGAGCGACGCCATCTTGTGAATGGCCGCCCAGCGCCATTTTAGCTAAACTCATTTAAGTACATACGTCGATGCTATTATTAGCACCATGCGATTGCATCTCTCATCATACCCCATATACACATTAAATACGCAGTTGCGCTGTTAACACCATACGCACATTAGCGAATGCATAATACCCCACGTACGAACGCTGTTTATTAGTTTCATGCGTATGCAACTGCCCCAAGTTAAAAGTCCCCACTACATAAATACAGTCACTAAAACATACAAAGGGATCAACCCTGCAAAACACATACCTTGGTAAATTCTAAACTAGTGGCTTTTCCCAATTCCCCAATACTTACACACTGCACACTTACATAAAAGGTTCCCTAGCATTAAAGTGTAATATCCAAGGTTTATGCAGTAATTATTGTTGTGTAATAAAGGCTATTTGATATCTAAGGTTTAGTACATGCTAAGCAGACCATGTTTGGTGTTGTACTGATCCACGGTGTCTCCACAGATTTCCGGTATCATCGGTGAGAAGATCGCAACGTGTCTGCAAACTATGGACTATAGAGAGTTAAAACAATAAAATGTACTCTGTAATGTTAGCAGCTTAGATTAGCATGCAGCGGGAAAAAGGACACAAAAGGTTGTTTGAGGCTGTTTGTGTCCATTCGAATTGACCTATGAACTATCCTGTAACAGAAGCACCTTTAAGAAGAACCAATGGAATCATGTCAAACTTGTCTATTGTATATCAATGTAAGAGTATATATGTGCGCTCTCTGACCCCAGTATTGAATCTTCTCGCTGATGCTGTTGACGGAGGTTTCTTGCTGATGCGGGTCCCAGAGCACGTGCGTATGTAACAACTGTACCTTGGGTCTGTATGATTTATTTACGCTAAATTGTCTTTAGATCACAGCGTGTAACCTACTGTTTTTATATTGAATAATAACCTTTTGTGCGTTGGAAACACATTGAAAGTCTGAAGGCATTTATTTACTGTATGACTCTTTACGCTAATTGCGATAATTTTAGAAGGTATAGGCAGGATCGTGTAAAGGGGTAGAAGGTATAGGTAGGATTGTACAGAGGTTTTTATGAGGTATCGATAGCTGGTTGGCGAAAAGAAGGCATACAGTATTCATTTAGATTTCCAGAAGCAGAATAATAACTTTCTCTTTTAAAAACAGTGTCCCAACATTCCAGGCACCCGAATAATAGCAACTGATTTTAACACACCAGTATCTTGATGTGCAGCATGATAGAAAATGTCTGTTCGCATGTGGAAGTAAACAAAACAAATGATAAGACAAATCTTTTCAGCACACTGGTGCTTAACGGGACCTGCCTAAAAATTCCTTACATCATTTAATAAAATACGCAAAAGTCAAACATCTATTTCCAGCAGAAATAGGAGGAAAACTGCATGGAACATACTGCACATAGTTTTTATTCCTCTGATCTCAGATATGTTGGGTTTTGTGGAGATGGTAAAATGATGCAGATATTGGCTGATCCAGGCAAAGGATAATATCATGTTTGGTCTTATTCCCTGTTTTATGATCCACTTAGCTTCAACACATTTTTGAATCTAAGTTTGGACCCTCGGGGAAAGCTCAGCAGGGCATACAGCAGAGAATACTTGGGTAGATAACAGAAAAAAGCACCTACAGGGCATACAGTAAGGAGGAGCTGGGATAACAGGTAAGGACTTAGCTGTTCATCTGTTGCCAGCACTAACTTCACGGATAGGGGTTAGCTGTCATTTAAAGTTGCTAGAATGTCTCTTCTAATTCATAATGCTAAAACCACTTAAAAATAAAACTTCTTTGCCCTTTGTTCAGGAATAATAATGTGGAATAATGGAGAATCATAAGTCAGGAGCATGGGAGTTTTCTAAATTAAAGCAAATGTGCTGAAGCTTCATGTACTGTAGGTTACAGTTTTTGAAATGTACTCAACTACTAGTGATAAAATGTCAGTAAGACACACAGACAATGGCAGACATATTAATTATTTTCCGTATGAACACAACAATCTGAGCACTTATATATACAAATGTTTCACATCCACATAGTGAGGACACTACACATCAGATAATTTTCCTATTGGCTGTTATTATGAAATTCAGAGGTAAAAGAGGGACAGTCAGGTTGGGGAGGGGTGATCACAGGGCCCACAGACCTTGCAGGACATTCTAAATCATTCTACCAGAATTCCTACAGCCAATACAAAGTCAGCTCCCTTGCGAGCACCAATAGCGAGGAGAAAGCAGAAGTATAGAAAACCATTACTAAAGAATCAGGTTGAAGGGTGCGGGCAAAGTGTGTATGCACAAAGGTGCAGTTGTCATGGAGATGCACGCTATCAGAAAGGTCTTGGAAATGTATTTGGGCGTTCCTTGGCGTTGACTAAACTGCTACACAGAGATGGTCTGTCTTATGGGCGTGTTATGGGTGTGTGGCTGAAGTGCTTGTGCACACAGGCACTCAATCGTTCACACTGGCGGCCATAGGCAGACAGAAAATATGCACCTAACATAGGGCTGGTTCAAGTATTGATGGAGCGACCGATGGTGGTGTCTAAAGACGCACCAAGTGGTATTACAGCGCCTACAGATGATCATGGTGGGTGTCTCAGTCCTTGCACATTATATATGCACTGGCGGGGATTTGTAGCTGGATTTGCAAGCTAGCTGCAGAGGGACAACTGCCAAAAGATGCAGCTCAATCAGGCCCATAGTGCCTAGTGCTGCAGCTAAGATGTCACGTGTCTGTCTCATCAGTCAATAGAATCTGACTGCAATAGGTATTAGGGTATTGCACATGTTTTCTGGAAGGGATGAGGGTATCACATGTTTTCAGGAAGATATGAGTACATCACAAATGTTTTCGGGAAGGTATGAAGGAATCACTCATGTTTTCAGGAAGGTATGAGGGTGTCACCTGTTTTCTGGAAGGTATGAGGGCATCGCACCTGTTTTCTGGAAGGTATGTGGGCATCGCACATGTTTTCTGGAAGGTAGAAGGGTATCACACATGTTTTCTGGAAGGTATGAAGGCATTGCACCTGTTTTCTGGAAGGTATGAGGGCATTGCACATGTTTTCTGGAAGGTATGAGGGTATTGCACCGGTTTTCTGGAAGGTATGAGGGTATTGCACCTGTTTTCTGGAAGGTATGAGGGTATTGCACATGTTTTCTGGAAGGTATGAGGGTATTGCACCTGTTTTCTGGAAGGTATGAGTGTATTGCACCTGTTTTCTGGAAGGTATGAGGGTATTGCACCTGTTTTCTGGAAGGTATGAGGGTATTGCACATGTTTTCTGGAAGGTATGAGGGTATTGCACATGTTTTCTGGAAGGTATGAGGGTATTGCACCTGTTTTCTGGAAGGTATGAGTGTATTGCACCTGTTTTCTGGAAAACTCAACATGTGAGCACACGTTGTCTTCAACAATAGTTTTCTTGTTGTCAGCCTCCCATAGAACACATATTTCTGAAATATTCAGTGTGGTGTTGTCTCATGGCCACTGTCATCTCTGCCATAGAGGACTACACACTACGATAGAGTTGCTATAGGCCAATCGCACACAGGTATACAAGTGTTGCATATCAAATTAATCAGCGCAGACTCCTTGTGCGTCCTAGTACATCACGATGAGAATAAGATGCAATTTTGGGTGAAAAAGACGCCCAGTGCTAGCCTCAGGCCTCCTGCGCCATATGGCGTTTTCAGGCTAGATGTATGAGGACACATCTGTATACTGTCCCTCTGAATTCTAATAGCAGCATTGCAGATGGTCATACGTAAAGAATGATGGGGGCTTCAACGGGTTGGAGGTTCTGCTAGTCAAGGTAACATAAGGCTATATAAGATATATTAGTAGGTGAACATCTCCCCTGTAGCTCCCTAGCTGAAATCCAGTCATGCCTTTCTGTTTATTTATCAATTAAGCAATCACAATCTGATCAGACGACGACTGTCATGAGATTTCTGTGTGGAATACAGGATAACCTTCTAGTGCCTCTATAAACCTTTCAGGACAGAGCCCATCCCTTAGATCGCAGCCTCTCTGTTTAAAATGCCTAAAACAAGGAAATTGAACATATTGCCTCTTTATAAATTACCCATTTAACTTAAGCCCCAGAGTAACTTCTGAACTTGTGATCCTCACAACAGCCAGCTTGTCTTTCATTTCCTCTCTGGCTTTTTATTGCCCTTGAAAAGAGGATTACTGGTGTAAGAGTGGATTCCTTGAAAGGCGCGTTACCAACACCACATCTGTTTCTGGAAGGTGAGCGCTCGTCACTGTCTAAATCTGTTTAGTCCATCTAACACATACTTAGTGGTGACCTAGGAAGTGGAAGGTGCCCTGAACTTTGAAAGCTGGGAAGGAGTAGAAAGCTGGGGACACTTCAACACTGAGAGTTTCTACTGCGCACTACTACAGTCAGAGGAAACATTAGACGTACTGTAGACCTATTTACATAATAAAACATAGTTTAAAAAAAAAAAAATCATCTATCCATACAGAGTCTTGTGTGACAAATAGCGCATAGCAGATTTGATTTTATCATTCATGTAAGAAAAAGGAAATACGCCTTACTGCATCCCATAAGCAATAAGGAATAGAAAATAGCCAATTGAAATGTCACCTGCAAATTTGACAGATCAGTCTGGGACATTCAGGTTTCTGTTACCACCAGGCCAAGGAGTAATAACAATGGCGGGGGGGGGTGGGGGGGGGGGGTAAATGTAATGGGCTGCGACTTGCAGTCATTGGTGAGTTTCCTGGCAGTATGGCTGATGTTTTAAAGGGGCAAGCATTTAAAAGGCAAAACCAGGTTAGTTTTGCCTTTTACATGAGTGCTACTTTAAAACATCGGTCATACTCGTCAGATTCTCGCCGATGCCTGCAAGTCACAGGCGATTATATTTACCAGACAAGGAATCCCAGACAAGCAATGATCCCTGACAAGCAACTGTTGCCGATTTATCAGATGCTGTAGCGAGACGTTAGGAGGATATTTTGACCGTAAGGAATTCTGCTGTAGGTATTGTAACCGTTTGGATGGTCACTGCCAGGATTCTGACTACATCCCCTTAGGAGAGCTGTGCATAAACTAATGTCCTTAAACATTAGTGACCTGAAGCAGTGTTTTAAGGGGACTGCGCTAAATCTCTCGAGTATGAATAAAGAGACCAATACAGAAAAGATGTCAAGTTATGGAGGTGATCTACAGGCTACTACATCCTGTGGTATATTTACTTTCACACTTCATGCTGGATTGTTATATGCATAGAATAAACAGTGACAAAGTAAGCTATATTATAGGCAAGATACCTTAAATCAGATATAAAATGTTAAGACTTAGTAAGGAATAGAGGATATTTACTTATTCCGTAAAAACACAAATGTGAAAAAGGGTGTATTCCCTTGTCCACAATTGTATATACATTATTTTCTATCACATTAATCACAGTTGTGTCACAAACTGTTACACTCTTAAACACTATTCTACAGCTGTAAGCCAGTCTACAGGTACTTACCAGCATTTATACATATATATATATATATATATATATAAAAGTCCTTACATCATGACAGAATTTGCATTATGTACTATTTATTTATTAGCTGAGGCCAACTAATTTAGCTATGTTCTCTAAAACAGATTTTTTTTTTAGTACCCTTACAAAAGACTACTGTTCTCCATAATACCCACTGATCTCTCCTAGATCCTTATATCACTACCTTGAGAAAATACACCCAAAGAAGCTCCAAATCACTCAACCACCATGATAAACTAGCCCAACAAACTACATACACAATTAAAGCAATGCAGACTGTGAGAAGAGAGGCATAAGGGGGCATGTTGACGGAGTTACAGGCAATACGGAGTTGTGAGTACACTCAGACATAGCATTTGCACCCATGATAGGGCTAGTGCAACTGCGCGGTGTTATTGATGACAGCTATGATTAAATTCATACACAAAGTATAATTCCTACTGCAGCGTACAAGTCTGTATATGGGCAAAAATATATATTAATTCCGCGCAGCTCATTGTGGGAGCAATTACGCCGAACGTACGTTCAACTCTGAATGTTTAGTGCTTGGCCGCATGTGATAGAAAAGCCAGAAGCAAATGACACCGCAGTAAATCCTAGGCAAGAAGGATATGATAGAGTTTGTATTTGTCCACGGCTATACAAGACAGGAGAAAAGGAAATTAAGCCACTGCGGTGGCTTTTGTATTGGTTGTTTTAGTCAAAATGCCAGAAGCAAAACCCACCTTTTTCTAACACTATTCAACGTAAAAAGCTTAAAAAGTCACACAAGGGGCTCATATTTCACCATTAAGCAAATGGAAAGGTACTTTTTGTCTATTAATCCTTAAATCTTGTTAAAAGTCTAGGAGGAAATGTAGCTGTTTTGGCAGCCTGGGTGATAAATAAAAGATTAAATGACGCCTTTCCCCGAGATGCGGTTTATTTTTCTTTGCTAATGCACAAGCTATTTTTTAAAGGACAATACGTTGAGAGGTCTAATGGGAGCCAGGCCTGCTGTGGTCAGGGGATAGTGGGATCATTCTGCAGGAAAGAGTTCAGTCGCCAAGATGTATGACTGTGCAATGAGTCAGCCGTGGCTTTGTGCTGTGCTCTCTATCACACTAAGAACATATATTTAAAAAAAAAATGCATTTAGAAAGAGTAAAATGTGCAATAGTCAAAAAAACAATGAAAACGCTGGCCTGTTCTATTAAATAAGATGTGAGACCATGTGTGTCTCTTAGAGGGCAATCGCTTCCTCTTCCAAATCAAATTAAGGTTGCAGACAGTTATCCCATTATCCTGCGGCTGGAACTGTTCCCCAGAGGAGTAACAAGAACTGATCTTCACAGGGGGCTACACAAACCTTCCAAGACCTCTGGACCTTCTAACAGCGCACAGAACAGCAAACAGGTTGTAAAGGGAACAAAGAGTGGGGATATTATGGGGGATTGTTATCTAAAATAAGTGTTTTTTTTTGTTTGTTTGTTTTTTACAGCTGCACAAAAACTAAAATTTTGTTGTATATGCACAGGATTTTCTTTCCTTTTTTTTTCTTAATTTTATAATGCAATTACGTAATGCCAGTAATACAGTAATTTGTACAGTTATTAAAGTAGTGTACTCATAAACCATAAAGTTAGATATCCGATTATGTACACCTGATATAAACTATGTATCATTTGGGGTTATCAAAGAGTTCTGATTCCAAATTCTCAAGACGAGTTACAGTATGACTATTCTTGACAATCTGTACTTGACAGGTTATTTATAAGCATTTATAATTGTCAATGCTAGGACAGGCCTGGCCAACCTGTGGCTCTTCAGCTGTTGTGAAACTACAAGTCCCAGCATACCCTTCTACCGATCAGCTGGTAAAAGCATGCCAGGACTATTAGCTTCACAACAGCCAGGTTGGCCAGGCCTGCGCTAAAATGTGAACTAAAAAGAAATAAAAAAATACAAGCTAGTATGAAAAGGGTTTGGTAGCATGGATGTTTAGTTTCTAGTGCAAATTAGTTGCAAACTTCGTAGGAAAACGTTGCCACAACCTGTTTAGCATAGATGAATGGAGGCCGGAAATCCACTTTTAAAAAACAGGGAGGATGATTTCCAATGGTGACTGTAATTAAGTCCATATATATATAAAAAAAAAAGTCCTGTTGTACCAACACGTTTCGATCTGCTCCTGAAGATCTTTTTCAAGGATGCAAGATTTCCTGACTCCATTTATCTATACTAAACAGGCTGTTAAAACGTTTTCCTTTTGTTTTGTTTTTTGGATTGTGGCAACTGGCCACTTATGTTTGTTATATAAAATTTGTGTGTAATAAACCCGAATATACTTTTAATTTACACGCATCTATTTTCCTTATATTTGTATGGCCATCATACTTGGGGAGGACTAACGTATGAAAGATCTCTGACAAAAAGTCTGAAAGTTTAAAGAAAGCTTGATGAGCAGTGTAATATTACTTCACATGTGAGTAATGGTACACATCCATTCAAACATCTGATTCATTGATATACCACATAGAGATCCTAGTCTGAATTTTGATGAGGGAGGACAAAGATACATTGACACGCTTATCCCCACTTGCTATTCTGTGAGTTGGGGTACGTCACCTCTGTAGATAGTGGGATGTTATAGTAGATTATAGCATGATTTTTTATTATTTCATTAGTCATCAAGATTGTGTGTGTTTTTTATGTTTTTTTCTGTATATATAACATGGAGAACACCAGCATGGTCTAAGGTCTACAAAATAAAGCATTCGACCATCACGTTTTGAAAGAACAACATATAAAAGGATTGAGTATTGTCTTTTCTCCTCCGAAACACTGTTCCAATTTGTATATGCAGCGCCATTTCATACTCAGAAGCTTTATTTGTGTATACACTGATGAAGGTGTGGCGACACCTTTTTCTTTTTTCTGGGCGGTGAATAGGCTGCAGGTGTTGCAGACCTTTTATACTGAAACTACCTATATTAAAACCACCTGCCTAATATTGTGTAGATCCCACTCATGCCACCAAAGTAGCTCTGACTGGTCGAGGCATGGGCTCCACAAGACCTCTGAAGGTGTCCTGTGGTATCTGGCACCAAGATGTTACCAGCAGATCCTTTAGGTCCTATAAGTTGCGAGGTGGGACCTCCATGGCTCACACTTGTTTTACTAGCACATCCTACAGATGCTCGATCAGATTGAAATCCGGGTAATTTGGATGCCAAGTAAACGCTTTGAACTCTCTGACATGTTCCTCAAACTATCAGGGAATACCGTTGCCATGAAAAGGTGTACTTGGTCTGCAAAAATGTTTAGGTAGGTTGTACAGATGTGTCATACACTATTGCTGCAGTCAAGCAAGACAGACCCTCTCAGCACGCCAGGTCCCATCTTACTCAGCTAGCACATAGTCTCTTTTTTTGCATCTATACCAACGAAAAATGCATCTTAGTCTCAGACAGATATACAAGTGCTTATCAATTTACTTAATGCTGTCCCCTGGTGCATCTTGGTCACATCGCATTGTGACTAAGACATTTTTGAGCATCAAAGATGCAAAAAATCTGCTAGCAAAGTTGCACGGACCTGGTGGCTCACTAGTGCTAGACGTCTTGAGCCGCATGTTGTATTAAGGCTGGGTGTATGAGGGCACATCTGTATGTGTCAAAGTGAAAATGTAGTTCATCAGACCAGGCCACCTTCTTCCATTGCTATATGGTCCAGTTCTGATGCTCATGTGCCCATTGTAGGAGTTTTCAACAATGTGTGCTACAGTAGCTCTTCTAAAGGTATTGGACCAAATAGTCTAGCCTTCGCATCCCATGTGCATTAATGAGCCTCGGGAGCGGATGACCATGTTGCCGGTTCTCCAGCTGTCCCTCCTTAGAACACTTTTGGTAGTTACTAACCACTGTATAATAATTTGACCCTTGTCAATTCGCTCAAATCCTTCCGCTCGCTCATTTTTCCTGTGTCCAATACATCCATTTCATGAACGGGGTGTTCAGGTGCTACCAAAAATACCCCACCCCTTGACAGGTGAAATTGTAACGAGAAAATCAATGAATCAATGTTCTTCACTGTCAGTGGTCTCAATGTTAAGATTGACGGGCCTGTGCGTGTGTATATATACATATATATATATATATATATATATATATACACACATGCAAAACGCACACACCCATCATGTATATATATGTGTGTGGACACATGTGCATGTATATATATATATATATATATATATACATATATGCTAAGCAGTTTTGGGTTCACATGGCAGGAAAGAGTTAAATTAATGTAAATAATAAGCAATCCAATCGTCTTTGCTTAAGGATAAAAAATAATTTGGAACAACAGCTGATGAGTAAAAACCCTCCTCCTACCGAAACACAGCGTGTTACAGATCAAAGAGCTGTTACCTTCCCCGGTCTGTATATTCTGCAGCCCGTGTACCCGAGCTTTGATCTATTAATTAAGAGTACTTCAGAAGCAGGTGGCATTGATACAACCGCAAGCAAAATTGTTCCAACTTTGTCTTAGCAAATGAAAAGCATTTAACCAACAGCATCACTCAGCCCATTTACTGGGGTGCATTATGAACTGAATAAAGCACCAGCCAGTCTTCGAGCACAATAAAAATATGTAGGAACATAGGAGCCTGATTAATATTGAGTTATTCTACACAATTTGCCTGGGAAATTGAGTGAAAAGAAAAGGCCTTGAAAGAAAAGAACACTGACATAACAGGAGAGCAAAAACTACCCACACACGTCTAGGAAAACTCCATATACTATGCAAGAATTATAAATATTTATATGTAATATGAAAAAGAGCAACCGGCAACCTTTTCATTAATAAAGCATAAATTATATAGGGAGAGAACTCAATCCTTAAACATTTGTGCAGTGCTCAGACTCTTGCAATGTTGGCTTTATTTTAAGATTCTCAGCTGAATGTTGTTTTTATTTTATTTTTATTTTACATCTATTGAAATCAAAATGTGAGCACAAAACAAAGGTCTCTGTCTTGTGTGCACAGAATAGCTTAGAAGGTAATATGAAAATGTCTGTTGCACCTTTCATAAATGTATAATGGAAAGTTAAATGAATTAGTTGTATTTTTAACTTTCCGTTGAGCGTTTAAAGCCAGTAACACACAGGACAATGTTACCGCTCAGCTTCAGCAAGTGACGAGATCAATGTCTGATTTGGCCAAGGGAACTGGACGCTATCTTGTCAGGTGTCGTAGAATGGGGAGGAGCTCATTAAAAATGTCACACGTAATGTCATCACATGTGCCTGCCCAGCAGTCACCTCTCCATCCTGCATGCTGGTGTGACAGTGTTTGTCCTACAGACATGCAGGACACGGAGCTGAGACACTGATCCAGATGCAAAAATCAGTCATTAGTTGCTCCATACACTCAGGGCTGTTGCTCAGTCAGACTGTCTCTTAAGTCAGCACTGATTACTAGCATTCCCAGGCCCGTACCTAATTCTGTGTGCCAAAACTGAGCACATGCACTAGCAATGTTAAGATGCAGAATGTTCCCCTGACTGATCATGTAAAATCCCTGTGATACTGAAATTGGAGATAGACGCAAACATTTCTATAATGAAGGAGGTGGTGAGGCCAACCAAACCGGTTGCTCTTAGAGAGTGCAGCTACCAAAGGTAATATTACCATAAAAGTTGAGCAGAAAAACTCTTAAAATAACACATTGGTTAACTCAGGTATTATTATTATGTCCAATAATGTACGAGCTTTGATATATGTTATTGACCAAAAAATATTGTATTTGCATTTTAAAGACATATTACAATAAAATTAAAGTGTGTGTGTGTATTATTATTAGAATGTATTGTTTAGTTATTTTTAGTTATTGTATACCTTATATATGTAAATAGGATTTTCACAGGCGTTCCTTACCTCCTATATGTTAGTTCTGTTTTAGATATAATTTGTTTTTCACCACTGATGATGTTACAGAGTTTTCAGGTGCTTTACAATTAAAAAGTGATTATGAGATGCATTAATTTATGTGCACTCTTGTAATCATAAAACAATTAGAGGACCGTTAAATCACTGAATACTGAATAATAACAAATTAAAATTTATTAAAACTAAGGAGAGAGAGAGATAAATCTATTTAAATATTTAAAATTGTGCATTTGTTTTAAATAAATTCATTTCAATTACCAATTGCATTTATTTTATACAACATATTAAAACAATATTATTCTCCTTTAAATATATACTATTTACATTGTATAACTAGTGTATATTTATCCTTTTGGGTATAGCAGTACAGTATTTTTAGCTTGTGAGTCAAATGTTTTGTGAGTGTTCTATTTTAAGTTTCTCGTTTCTCATTTCTACTTTTGTGTGATAGATGTGTTAATGCAGGATGATATTTTTTTTTCACAGAGGCTTGAAGTTTACACAAGCTTTTCCGCTTCCACAGACACCATTACTCAACTTGATAAACCAACAATAATAGTTAAAGTACTGACCACTTCACTTGGTAGATTCTGCAGGTCATCGAATGGAGTCTCCAAAGTGTTGGTGTCAACATTCAGAACCACCACATCTTCCAGACTCATAACTTTCACTTTCTGAAAGCAGGAAACAAGGAAAAGTTTACAAACACCTTAGAACAAATTATTAAGTCATTAGCATGTGTGGCTACTTTGACCATTGCAATGCAATTAATTTAATATGATCACTATCGCTGTTAGGGTGTATGAAGGATGGCACTATGGTTGTCTTTTATAAACCTGATGTTTTACCATGCAATATATTCTATAGAGGTATGTATATACTGTGTTACATGTTAATCCAGAAATATGATAATTAATATTATCTGGATCAATAGTTAAGCTTCCTTGAATAATATAAACTACAAATAATTGGCAACAATTTAATTAAAAGAAAGATTCAGTAATCATTTTCACTGAGTATGAGGCCAATGCTTGAACACAGTTTGCTAACTAAAGTTTTGCAAGGATATTACAGGTGTTCCTACAGATAAAATGGGCATTAGTGGTAGCCACTAAACGCAGACCTATTTGATTTTGAATTAGTACCATGTTACAGAAACCACAGTTGGCATTATTGTCTATGACCATCTGTTATATTAGAGCTGAACGAAGGATCTTAATCCAAGTTTAAATCTGTGAGCTCTTTCTATAGTCAATGTACAGTATGTATATATAAAGAATACTTGATAGTCAAAAAATCCTTAAAATTATTTAGCTGATAACTGTTGCATTATAAGCAGAAACACAAAGCAAGAAATTTTCATTTTGCTGGGCCATGGTACACCCCCGGTCTGATAAATGCATAATTCACACATTACTAATGGGCAATGCTAAGAACATGGACATGATTTGCTAATACAAGATATGTGATATAGCAATGGCGAGTCATATGTACCCCTCCGGTGCTAAGGATGAGTGGGACTTGTTTTGCACATACAGAGAACCGCAAACGTGATAGGGACCAGTTCCACTCGTACTTAGCACTAAAGGCGTTCAAATGTGGAAAAACTATACTTACAAGTCTCCCACCGGTATTTACTGCAAGTGAGGGTCAGGGAAGGTTAGAATTATAATATTGATGAGCAGGCTGGGGAAGGGTGCTAAAAGTGCCTGATCTCCTCCAGGCTCACACATTTAGGGACAACTTATTTGAAAGGAGGAAGCTAATCTCTTTCAATGATGTGCCCTTACTAGTACGCATACAATAATCCCTTACAGTGGCAGAACTAGCGGCGGTTCCACCAGTGGCTTGCACCGCGGCCCGCTGTGGTGCAGGGGCCCATAGCCCCTGCAGCCTACAGCACCGCTGCACCCACCGCCAGTGTCCCCCGGGCCCCACAGTGTAGTGCGGACCGCAGTGAGTGCGGTCTGCACTATACAACAAACACTGCTGCTGGCACACAGACTCTCATTGGCTGCTGCGTCCACGAAGGGAGTCGGGCTGGAGCTCACTCATGAGCTCCACCTTCCGGCTCCCACAGTGGGTGATGGGAGAGGCGTCATGACGTCTCTCCCATAGTGCAGAGCGAAACGGAGGAGCAGACAGCGGCGGGATTCAGATACCGGTAAGTTATTTTTTTTGTGTGTGTGTTTGTTCAATAGACTGACTTCTACTTGGGGCAGGGCACATAGTGGGGACTACTACTGGGGGCAATGCACATTGGGGGGACTACTACTGGGGGCAATGCACATAGGGGAGACTTCTACTGGGGGCAGTGCACATAGCAGAGACAACTACTGGAGGCACTGTACATACGTGGGACTACTACTTTAGGCATTGCATCTAGGGGGAACTACTACTGGGGACACTGCACATGCTGGTACTTGGAGAACCAGAAGTACCAGCATGCGGGCATTACAGGATTTTTTACCCTGTATTTCCAGAACCAGGACTGGCTCAGAACCCAGTTATGGTTGCACTAAATACAGGGGACCCCTACGTCGTTTGCCCCCTGTATTTTGGCAACCAGGGCTGGTTCTGAATAGCCCAATGCTGGTTGTGTTTAAATACAGGGAACCCCTACATCGTTGTCCCCTGTATTTAGCACAACCAGCAACGTGTCACTAGAAGCCCGAGGCTGTTCATTGGGGGGGGGGGGGGGGGCAGATGGCGGGGACACCATTTTTTTCCAATTTTTTTAACAGGTATTATTTATTTATTTTTACACAGAAACACAGATGGTTCTCACTGATCCCGTCCGTGCTTCTGTGTCAATGACACACAGATGCATGTAGCACGGACATCCCTGATTCGTGCTACATGCGTCTGTGTCGGCCATCACATCGTTCGGTGTGTATACACACGGAACGAAGTGTGGCACATCGTGAATGATAGGTCGAGATCTTTCTGCATGTTGGAAAGTCATCAACCACGACGAACGACCTACGGGAGCCTGCATCGGATCGCGATCATCCCCACACAGGGCACTTTTTAAACGATTCGCCGTTTCAACCGATCGAAAACGGCCAAATCGTGTAAAAAATCGTACCATGTGTGGGGGCCTTAAATGAACTTTGGGGGTCATTCAGACCCGGTCACAAGCACCGATGTGCTCGCAACCGGGTCGATGGGTAGCCCTGCGCACGCGCAGCGGCCACACTGCGCGTGCGCAAGCCTCGGAGCGAGAAACTCTATCGCTCCGGAGCTCGCTACAAAAGGGGCGGCTGTCGATGTTGATCGACAGCTCGCCCCTTTTTGTAGGTGGGCTGGGGGGGTGGTTTCCAAAACTGAGGCATTTTTGTGGGCGGCCGCACTGACATCATCCGTGATGTCAGTGGGGAGCTTCCTGCTCCATCAGAGCAGAAAGCTCCCTGGGGCTTGCGAGTGCCCAGACCCAACCTTAGGGTCTGGTCGCAAGCCCCGATGGTCGCGATGGTCGCTGTGGTAACCCACAGCTTAGCTTGCGACCAGGAGGCCGCACCAAAATAAAAAAAAAAAAAGAAGTGCCCGCCCTCATTCAGAGAGAGCGATCGCTTCTTGCAACCACCTCTGAATGAGGTCCTTAGTCTGCAATATTACTTATACAATTCATTGCACCCAATATGTTGAAAAACTCAACTAAAAACATATTGGAAAAAACAAAGGTAGATGGCTGCCAAATCAAGAACCACAAAGTATTTCTTGATAGGGATAAGGAAAACCAAACAAATTTGCTTTTAGTTTTTTTTTTTTTTTTTCAATTTCGATAAAAACAACCCTACTTTTCTGACCATTTTCGGTACACTTTCTTTGCTGTGACAGGACATTCAAAAACTTCTGTAGAGAAAAAAATAATAATAATAATTTGGCTGTGTCCCGCTAAACGATATATTGATACTGATATTGTAATATGATTAGTCCAAAGGATCACAAACACAGTCCTCAAGGCTTCCCAACATTTCAGGTTTTAGAGATATCCATGGTTGAGTACAGGTGACTAAAGCTGGGTACACACTGACAGATATATTGGCCAATCAATTGATCGGCCAATATATCTGGTGCCTGTCGGCCAGTGTGTCCCAGCGATATTTGCAATGTGTACCCACCTTTAATTAGTACCTCAGTCAATTTGATTTAACCACCTGTGCTCAACCATGGAGATCTCTAAAACCTGAGCTGTTGGGGAGCCTTGAAGACCACATTTGGGAACCTCTGGACTAGCCTAAAAAAGTGTCACAACAGGCTAAGCCAGTGGTTCCCAAACTATGTGCCGTGGCACCCTGGGGTGCCTCAGAGTGCTTGCAGGGTTGCCTTGGGTTGAGGATCCAAAATTAATTTTATTCAGTGTGATAGTCAAAACCAGTGCTAATTGCTGCCAATCAAAGAATATGTGGACAAAAACAAGCACAGCCCTGTCACCCACCACATAACTGAACCTAAGAGTGACATAGAAGCACAATTTACTTCATTTAATTTTTTCAATAAGAAACTTTTGGTTCAGGGGTGCCACGGAAAAAATGCTGATACTCTAGGGCGCCGTGATTCAAAAGAGTTTGGGAACCACTGGGCTAAGCACTTTGCGGAGAATAGGTTAATACAGTTGATGCAAATATGCATAGAAATATAATTTACCATATTAAAAATCTTGTAGTAGTAGAAATTGTCAACCGTTTAGAGACAAACAAAGATAAGGTAAACCTGATTATAATAACACAATTCTTTTTAACCATAATTCATGCTGTCCTTAAATTGCCTGGCTACTTGGAGACCCAATAAATACAATATAAATAAACTATAAGAGAAAGTTGGTCCTTAGATTTTTGCTGGTCATGGCAATCCAGCAAAATATAAAATATGTATTATCGGAGGTGGATCCACATCAATACCTATCGGGCAGTTAATTTACAGTGATATAAATATCGTGAGATAGCCATACAGTAATAAATAGGCTACATAGCACATTATCCATTACTGTAATTTATAACCAAGTACAATGTGCTATTCTTTAGTTGATATCTGAAATTCAGCATAGATACATATGATGTGTCTGTGTACTTAGAGTTCACTCACATGTGAGACAGATGATTGCATCCTGTACAGATACTGCTATAGGAACAGCTTCACAATGATTCTAATGCAGTCATTTATATTGCTTCACTCTTTACCAAAAACATATGACCCCCGACAAACACAATACTCTATATAACACCCCCTTATCTATAGTGCCAAATTTGGCCTGTGTTCTAAGAAGTTAGTCTAATGAGGCCGCATTGTAGCTAAATTAATATAATTAGTGTGCATTTATAAAGAGAACATACCAGCTGGGAAGACAGGGCGATAGCATTAAAAGAAAACACTATACCTTCCGTTAGTATCACTTAGTTTCTTTTATCTGCCTTAGAATGTCTTAGACTAAACCCTTTAGGCAGTTACAGTAGACATGAAGGAAGTACGGTATGAGACCTGTCAGTCAGGGGGAATCAAGGAACTAAGGTATAGGGGGGCCGGTATTGAGGTCTCAGAACAACATGAATATATGATTGTAGTCCTGCCTTTGGGCAACAGTGAATATTAATAGAATGAAGCCTAAATGTACTTACATTACAGGCATTGCATGCTTACATACAAAATACTAAAATAAAATAAAGATCTTAAACACAGAAGGACAGATACAATTCTAAAGATATTATCTACCATCTATTACTGATATTGACAATTTAGACATTATACTATGTATAATAGTTTATTTGCCAAATGTCCTTAATTTCCAAGGACATCTCAAATTATTGTTTTTTTCTTTCCCTCCTTCAATGTATCTGTCAGGTTGCAGCCTAGGTTCGGCCGTTACTCACTACAGCGCCCCTGATCCCTCGGGTGGTCAGACGTCAGGTGCGGCGGCGAGTGACGCGCTGAGCATTATACTTAGAGCCAATTATACTTAGAGCCATGTGGATATCCATGAGCTGTACTGTGCCTTGATTGCTGCGGTTGCCGTCATGGACGCAGCCATGACAGTTCACATCACCTGACTACCTTTTACCCAATAGTAGCATGGTGGTGGTCAGCTGACACTGTCCACCAATGATCTGCTACCTTAGGGTATAAAGCCAGTCTCTGTACAGAAGTTGCCTGTGCAATGTTGTCGCTACCTTGTGTATACTTGCCGTTACCTCGTTCCAGGTTCACTCATCGTGATATCCTGGAGTCTGCTAGTGTCAACAGTACGTCCGAACATCTTGACTGTGTGCTATACAAGTGCCAACTCCGGGATCGGTATGAAATACCGCCGGACGATGGAAGACCGGCAACTGAAGATCCTGACAGGTAAGTATTTTTGTATTTTTAACTATAACTAACCTTACCCCCCCTAACCCTCTATTAGGGGTGCCTAACCCTAAGCTCCGCCCCCAAGTGCCTAACCCTAACCTTCCCCTAGCCTAACCCTAACCCTCCCGGGGGGTGCCTAACCCTAAGTCCCCCCCTGGGAGCCCCTAACCTAACCCTCCCCACCCCGCGGCTGTCCGCGCCCGCCTTACCTTCGTTTGGTATGCCGGGCGTCGGGCTCCCGGCGCCTGTCATTAGACACCTGCCAGGATTAGACAGCCGTCGGTCGGCATTTCGACAGTCGGGTTCCTGACTGCATCCCCCAATTCCTTGTGCTACCTCCTGGTGCAGCAGTGCGTCACAGCATCTTACTGGCGTATAGTTACAAGTGCCATTCCTTGGAGCCATAGTGCGTCAAGACACCTTTTCCGGCGTACAGTTACTAGTGCCACCTCGTTGTGCAACTGTGCATCAGAAAACCCTTTCCTTGCGTACAACTACAAATATATACTCTTGGTGCAGCTGTACTTCTTCCTGAAGTATTTCTCTCGGGCCATTGTTATAATTTCTCTATTTACGGTGGATATCGGATACCTGACCAAAGGACAGCGACCTGCCTGCTGGGTGCAGCTAAACCCATATCCCGCTTGGAGGGGTCACTGGTGAACACCTCCCAGCAGGTTAGACTCCGCACCTTTGGCCAGGTCTCGCCAACATCCGATATTCGTGGATGAGGAGACCTTATATACAGGCCCCATGCCTCCCTCAACCTGGGACCCCAGCTTTCACCCCCTCCGTAGGGGATCTCCCTAAGCCGAACGTGACAATATCCCTATTTTCTAACAATAACCAACTTTCAGTATAATTTCTCTCATTCTGTTAATTTGCTACAATTGGCATCACATCATCTTGTGTGGGATTAATATGTTAATATTTAAGTGAATCATTTAAATGGAAAAACATTTTATTACAATTCCAAGTAGACATATGATAATGGGGATTAGTTGTGTCCCAAAGTCTACATGAGGTGCTTAAATGCACATTGCCAGTAGCAAAGTGTCCCTGGAAACTATTTCAAGTATGGAAATAGTTATTAACATGGATTTCCAGAATGGTTGCTAAGAGAGAGACAGAGCAATGATAAAGCACATGGGTGATTTTCCATCCAAGAACCTACAAGGAACCTGAGGTCCAGGGTGGCTGTCAAAAGTCTTTTGGGTAATCTGCCGGAACCTGAACTTGTGCAGGTCTGTATCACATGGTGATCAGTAAATAGCACAATATACTCATCTGCATGTCATTACGTACTTTCACACAAGAGAATTAGCATGAACTGTTCTTGTAAGAAATACTGTGAATTCTATCTGTAAACAAGTAGAATAATTACAGACAAGGACAAGTAGACAAAGAGAGAATTGTATCTAATGAGTGTAAATGTATACAAGTGGAGACGTTTCACACAGCAACCAATCAGCTTCTTGTTAACATTTATCAAGTACATTTTCCCAAAAGTCACTTGTGCATGATTAAAGAATTCCTGAAATATGAACTGTTGGGAATGCATAATGATTGGATTTGGGAAACACTGCTCAAGACTATATAGGTCATATGATAATATAGTAACATGTGGAACTTTTAATTAATGAGTCTAAAGCAGGTGACGTACAACTTTCCATGTGAGAAGTGCGGAATCCTTTAGTCTGTCCTCGATCCCTTAGCAAGACACTAGATGATAGGGATAGTTTCTAGACATGAGGAGTACGCATGGTGTGAAGCAGGGCCGCAACCAGGGGGGGCTAAGGGGGCTCGTGACCCGGTTCCGACTTGAGGGGGTGCCAGGGAGAGGCTGCCGGGAGGCTAAATTGCTGCTCCTGTGGGTTTGGAGCCGCATCCTGGCTTTGAGAGGCACAGAGACACAGTCAATCTAATGTGTTGGTGGTCGCAAGCCAATCAGTGCTTGCGGACCGGCAGCCAATCAGCAGAGGCTGCAGGTCCGTGAGCAGTGCCACATTACAATGACGGTAGTACTGACAGTTCCCCAGCGTGTGGCAGCCCCGTCCCGCGCCACCCTGAGCTCACCCACAGCACACCCCTGGCAGGTAAGAGAAGGGAGATGAGGCCTTACTGTGGCATAATGTGTAAGGGGCCTTATTGTGACATAATGTAAAAGGGGCCTTACCGTGGCATGATGTGTAAGGGGCCTTACTGTGGCATAATGTATTTGGGGCATTACTGTGGCATAATGTATAAGGGACATTACTGTGGCTTAATGAATAAGGGGCACTACTGTGGCGTAATGTACAAGGGGCCTTACTGTGGCATAATGTGTTGTAAGGGGCCTTACTGTGGATAATGTGTTGTAAGGGGCATTACTGTGTTGCATAATGTACAGTATTTGTTGTAAGGGAAATTACTGTGGCATAATGTGTTATAAGGGACATTACTGTGTGGAATAATGTATGGTATAATGTGTTATGAGGGGCATTACTGTGTCACAAAACCACACACACCATTTTCGTCATCTACGTTGTATTTTTTTGGGGGGGCGGCAAATTATGGCCTTGTTCCAGGTGACAAAAATTCTAGTTTCAGCCCTGGTGTGAAGACACACTGTCCACTGGCACAAACTGTCCGTATGCTAGACCCTCACATAAACCCTACTCCCTGGGCTTTCAATATCTGTACTTGCAATCTGGTTCTAGTGCAGAGATGCAGGATGTTAAAGTTTTGCAGCAACATAATAGGGGCTTCAATCTTCAGTGACCATTTGTGAGGTGGCAGTCCTGGAGGGTAGCGACAGTTCAGGAAATCCACACGGTTGTTGACTGTTTTTATCATGTGATGTGCTGACCTGTACATCCTCGCCAGACCAGGGAAATAGCGTAGCAGATACTTGCTGATGGCTTTGCCAGAATCAAGTTACCAAAGAGGTCTTTGCAAACCCATGCCTGGCACTGCTGCTCCAAATGGGAAACCTCAAGGTTAACATTAACGAACGCTTATATGGTGTGAACTATGTGGCCCATCAGATTAGTAAATTATTTTGATTCTAATATATGTTTCAGGCACTTTGCTGATTTTGATATAGAGTAGTAATTTTACAAATTCACACAAATGCATCACCCTCCAATTCTCATGTTTACTATTACAGTTACATTTCCTACACGCAGCACAACACTTGATTGAGGAGCCCATTGTCAGCCCTTGTCCTTTTCTGTGTCACTGACAGTTTTGCAGAAGTGACCAATATGACTGTTTCCGTACATTTGTCCATGCAGCTTATGTCCTGTAGTGATCTGCTCAAAGTTTTGAGGTATCTCTTATGCAATGGCACATTCACCCATATGATTATGTAATCCGGCAGAAGGCTGGCCAGCGCCTGTCATGATGTTGTAGTGAGGGGTTTCTCATTGTATCGTAAGTTCAGTAGTAATTTGAAGCCGAGTGAGCGTTAATTTATTCTATAAACTCATTTTTGCGAATAAAGGTTAGATGAAAAATTGTCTGTCCCTCCTGGAGCGTCTAGGAAAAATATTTGGGCCCTCCTGTCACTAGCACTTACATTTTTTTAAATTCATGTGCTTGTTTACATTTTACATACATTTTAGATGTTAAGATAATCACACATCAGTGAAAGTAGACTTCTGGCTCAGTAGCAGAATTCAATAGAACATCTGCACCAGCATAGCAATGGCCAGCTCAAATATTTACATAGCACAGTCATTGACCAATGCACTACGCTAAATTATTTTACAAAATTCAAGTCACTCAAATTAAACAGCTATTTTCATGACTGAAAATACCTCTCTCTGAAACAGGAGCATGAAAAAAAAAAAAAGAACCTCGTGGGTATTTCATCAAAGATAAATCGTAAAGTGATAGTCTTGCTCTCCGTTGCCCAGAGCGGATATTACAAACACTTCGCTTTTCCACTTGCATGTCTATGGTATCACAAACAATATCTCAGAACATAAGGCCTATAACCTCTACCGGCCACATGTCCTCTAGTGGAAAAAGTCATGCAACAAATGTGTTAACAGATTAGTGGTGCTTAAGCCTGGATATGATTATATTCTGTGACTCTATAACACATATTTTCATAAATTTTTATTAATGACATGATTAATACAAAAAGGATTATAGTCTACAACTGTATTTATAAATAAAACTATACAATTAACTTGAATGTTACCTGGAAAAAAATATAAATAAATATATACATACATACATACAGTGCCTTGCAAAAGAATTCACCCCCTTTGGATTTTTCATGTTTTGTTGCCTCACAACCTGGAATTAAAATGGAAGGTGTGCATCATTTCATTCACAGAACATGCCTACAACTGTGAAGTTGAGTTTTTTGTTATACTGTGAATCAAACAACATTTAGGGCAACATAACAGAAAACTTCAGCATGCATAGCTATTCACCCCCCAAAGTCAGTACTTTGTCGAGCCACCTTTTGCGACAATTACAGCTGCAAGTCGCTTTGGATAAGTCTCTATGAGCTTGCCATATCTTGCCCCTGGGATTTTTGCCCATTCCTCAAGGCAAAACTGCTCCAGCTCCTTCATGTTGGATGGTTTCCGCTTGTGAACAGCAATCTTCAAGTCTGACCACAGATTCTCAATTGGATTGAGATCTGGGCTTTGACTAGGCCATTCCAACACATTTAAATGTTTCCCCTTAAATCACTCGAGTGTTGCTTTAGCAGTATGCTTCGGGTCATTGTCCTGGTGGAAGGTGAACCTCCATCCCAGTCTCAAATCACAGGCAGACTGAAACAGGTTTTGCTCAAGAATATCCCTGTATTTAGCGCCATCCATCTTTCCCTCAACTCAAATCAGTTTCCCAGTCCCTGCTGCTGAAAAACATCCCCACAGCATGATGCTACCACCACCATGTTTCACTGTGGGGATGGTGTTCTTGGGGTGATGAGATGTGTTGAGTTTGCGCCAGACATAGCGTTTTCCTTGGTGGCCGAAAAGTAAAATTTTAGTCTCATCTGACCAGAGCACCTTCCTCCATACATTTGGGCAGTCGTCCACATGCCTTTTGGCAAACTCAAATCGTGTCTTCTTATTTTTATCCCTAAGTAATGGCTTTTTTCTTACCACTCTTCCATAAAGCCCAGCTCTATGGAGTGTACGGCTTATTTATTTTATTTATTAACAGTTATTTATATAGCGCACACATATTCCGTAGCGCTATATAAATAAATACCATTCACATCTTGTCCCTGCCCCAGTGGAGCTTACACTCTATATTCCCTATCACATGCTCACACACATACACACTATGGTAAATTTTTTGTGGGGAGCCAATTAACCTACCAATAAATTTTTGGAGTGTGGGAGGAAACCGGAGTACCCGGAGGAAACCCACGCAAGCATAGGGAGAATATACAAACTCCACACAGTTAGGGCCGTAGTGGCAATTGAACCCATGACCTCAGTGCTGTGAGGCAGTAACGCTAACCATTACACCGTCTGTGCTGTGGTCACATGCACAGATACACCAGTCTCTGCTGTGGAACTCTGCAGCTCCTTCAGGGTTACCTTTGGTCTCTGTGCTGCCTCTCTGATTAATGCCCTCCTTGCCCGGTCTGTGAGTTTTGGTAGGCGGCCCTCTCTTGGCAGGTTTGTTGTGGTAACATGTTCATTCCATTTGATGATGATGGATTTGATGGTGCTCCGGGGGATCATCAAAGATTTGGATATTTCTTTTATAACCCAACCCAGAATTGTACTTCTCAACAACTTTGTCCCTGACTTGTTTGGAGAGCTCCTTGGTCTTCATGGTGTGATGCCTCTGGCTTAGTGGTGTTGCAGCCTCTGGGGCCTTTCAGAAAAGGTGTGTTTGTACTGACAGATCATGTGACACCTTGATTTCACACAGGTGGACTTCATTTCACTAATTATGTGACTTCTGAAGGTAATTGGTTGCACAAGATCATAGCAAAGGGGGTGATTACATATGCACATGCCAATTTTCAGAATTTTATTAATAAAGATTATTTTTTATATATATTTTTCTCATTTCACTTCACCAAATTAGACTATATCGTGCAGATCCATCACATAAAATTCAGATTAAAAAATAAAAAATAAAATTACATGTTGTAATGTAACAAAAAAGGTAAAAAGCCAAGGGTGTGAATACTTTTGCAAGGCACTGTATATATATATATATATATAAAACTTTTTTACATGTCCATTTAGTCCTCGTTACAACAGGTCATTATAGATTAACCGTATGATCAGTACTGTAAATAGATATTGAATCAATCACCCGCAGTATCCCCACTTGATAAAGCGTGAGTGGAATTTATGGGTTGGGTACAGGATCCTGACAGTCAGGACACAGACAGCAGCATCCTGACAGTCAGAATCCGGACAGAGTTTTGTATGTTTTATAACCTTTACCCAAACCAACCCTCCCGCAGCCTAACCCTAACCCTCTTGTCACGCAGCCTAACCCTAAGTCTCCCCCTGACCCTAATACTTACCTCTGCAATCTGTTGGTATTCTGACAGTCGGGATGCCGCTGTCAGTATTGTGATCGCTGGCATCTTGACTGTCGGGATGCCAACTACATCACAAATTAATGACGTCAACCAAATGAAGTGCAGTATAAGTAATAACTAAGTAAATTCTGGACAATGGCAGCACCCTTCAGTAACATATCAGTTCTGACAACCAAAGGGAAGCTAACCAGAACTCTTGCAATGCTAGTTAATGCACTGTTTAGGAAACTCTGATAGCAGAATATATATTAACAGTAGTTTCCACTTGATGCAAAAGAAGAAAAGAAAAAAACATTAATTAGAAATGTAAGGGTTCAGATTGTAAATACGCAGGCATTTCGGTGCCTGGGCAAGGAAGAACACTGTTTTATGTCTCTTAGTCTTTGACGGGCTAACAAACGCTGCTAGGCAACCCTAACCCCAGCCAACATAAAACGAATAGTGATTTTTGATTAATAAATAGATCACCATTCCCCATCCCAAAAATGAATAGCATTAACATTAAAATAGATATTCCTATTTTCCCCCAAACCAACCCAGCATTAAATTATTATTACCATTTAACATGTATTTCAAATTATTTATATTGTGCCAGTATATTTGGCTGCGCTTTAAAAATATTTCCCATCAGCCCCAATATTAAATTAATAGGATTTCCACTTAAACATACCTATTCATTCCCCATCAGCTCTTATGTTAACGTCAAATAATTCCCACTCGATAAAAAGGCTTATTTATCCTAACTAGTGTGGAAGGCTGTGCTGGGATCAAGTGTTTGATCCCAGAATCAGCAGAGCTGCAGGGGCAGGCAGAGGGGATGTGTCCTCTGCGGGGCACATCCGTTGCCGGGACAGTAATGTCCCCAGCGTCGGTGCAGACGCCGCAGGCACCTGGTGAAGGAACCATCTGATCCCTTTCAGCAGTGCCGGCGGTGCAATGGAGTCAGCGGACCTTGGCGCCCGGCAGCCAAGAAGCGGCGGATAGCCGGCGCTTGACAGAGTACTCCGTACTTGGCTCCGGGTGCGGGCTTACTGTAGCCCGCCGCCTGGCAGCCTGGTTACGGCAGCGGGTGTTTGGCTCTGGCCGCGAGCCAAACCCGGCTCGTGGGCCCAGTAGGAGGCAGACACGGCGAGCCAATCGCGGCTCGCAGCGTCATAGTCCCGCCTAATCGCGCCGTCTTGTATTAGACAGCACTGAGTGGGAAAAGGCAGTTCGGCGGCGGACAGGGAGGAGAGAAGACTTCCCAAACAGCGGAAGATCGGTGCGTCAACAGGGGCGGCGGCCGCGGAAGAGGCCAGAAGATGCCGCTGTCAAGAGAGAAGACAGGCGGCGCCGGCTGGAAGAAGAAAAGAAGAGGCGGCGCCGCTGGCCAGGACGGGCCAGCGGCCGAAGAATGCGGCTGAGTACCGGACAGGACTGCGGGGGAGGGAAGTAAAAGAGCTTCACGAAGTTCCCCCCTGCAGCCTCTTCCAACGGAGCCCTCCGTGAGGCTTACCTTATACCCCTCTCCCTAGACCACTAGGCCCGTGGAAAAATAGGCGGGCACAAGGCCTGGGAACAATAGTGGGCATTAGGCCCAATGAAAGGATTGGCCCTTAATTAGAGGCGAGTGACCTGGCTACTATAAGGAAAAAGTAGATGGGCAGCTTGCCCGAGCCACCCAAACTATAACGCAGTTAGGCAGGCCCATAGGCCTGAGCCCCATATAAAGTGGTGCTTGGCATTAGGCCCAGGCCACTACCAGGGCCCTGAGCCCATTAGGTGTGCCACTCATATAGAAAGGTAGCCCCGGCATAGATGATTAGAGGTGTGAGCAGTGGTGGAGAGCTGTCCGGCTCCCACCAATAAGGTAGTGCTTCCCCAGTCACTGAGAAGAGGAGCTGGCCAGCTCTGGATAGGTAGGTAGCAGGCATTTAAAGGGACAGCACCGTGTTTTGCTCTTGTGTACTTAGCGTCTGTGATTGGCGTTCCGTGCAGGGCAAAAGTTTAGTTATTGTTATACATGTCGCACTACACACACTGTAGGTTGAGGGCTATGTCGTTTTAGTATGTGTAGTTGCGTGACATAGGTTTAGGCCCTGGACGGCTGTGTTGTGTATCTCCTTACAGGGACCTGTAGGCGAGTGAGCGGACGAAGAGCAGGAGTGAACACGGTTAGAAATATCTGTGTGTACTGTCTCTCCGTTTGTTTGTCACTACCTATCCTTCCTTCTTTCTGGGCGGACGGTGAACCTTGCAACCCGGTGCAAGGACGGATTTCCACCTGGTGCGTGAGTGCCGATAGGTGAAAATTCGGGATCTGCGGCCAAAAGTGCCAATGATGATGTTCATTTAAAACCTGAATTTATCCCTCGGTTCGGTAGGGCGTGTTGGTCGACGTGAGGAAGGACGGTACTCACATAGTCTCCTTCCTCCTAGGTCATCGTGTCCGTGTTCTATTCGGGTGTTCCAGGACCGTCCGTTCAACACACGGCCTGAAGGTGAGAGGGTGCGATGCAAGGTAAGGAACGGAAGTACACCTGCACGGCAGCAGGCACTGCACCACCTCTGACACTAGCCTCAATATCAAGTTAATAGCATATAAATATCTTGCATATGTAACATAGACTGCACTTTGCAATGGCACCACACTCCATTTAATTCATCAAATTTCAGTTTGTATTCGGCTCATAGCATTGTCCATAATACATACAGTCCAAGGTCATATGCATGGGATGCAGTCAGGAAGCCGACGGTCGAAATGCCGACCGCTAGCTTCCAGACTGTGAAATCCTGGCAGGGTACTAATGACAGGCGCCGAAATCCCAGCGCCTGTCATTATACCGACGCCCAGCATACCGAACGAAGGTAAACCGGGTGGCGGGTGCGGACAGCCCGCTTAGGTTAGGGGCTCCCGGGGGGGGGGGGGCTTAGGGTTATGCATCCCCCCAGGAGGGCAAGGCTAGGGGAAGGGGGGGTTAGGGTTGTGCACCCTCGAGGGGGAAGTTAGGGTTAGGCACCCCCCCAGGAGACTTAGGTTTAGGTTGTGACTTAGGCTTAGGTTGTAGGGGAGTTAAGTTTAGGCCCTTAGGGGGGGTAGGATTAGTTATACGTACCTAAATCCCCTGTCAAGATTTTCACTGCTTATTTCCATAGGGCCGACGCTCATTCATACCAGTCTTATTATTGTGCTATCTACAGTGCATACCCAAAATGCCATTTTCACAGCCAATTGTTGTTTGCACTGCACATGCTTTATTACATAGCGTAATTTACACTAACCACAGTGCATTTTTGTAGACTCTAATTGTCAAACCCCAGTTTTATTTGGACAGAATGCATTATATTACCTTTTAGTATAGACCTATAGATTTTTCATAGACAACAAAATAACAATATACAATGCACCGTGCAATACTATGCGATGGCCCTCTCAACTTCTGTCCTTCTACTCGCCTGCTTCCTCTATTTCTAGGTGGCCCTCCTCTACACGGAGAGCATACTGATGTTGCTCAGGCAGAGACACTGCAGGGAGTGGGATGCTGAGCGTCTATGTTCACGGTCACAGCTATTGCTGCCCTGTGTCAACATACAGATTTGTATCGGGTGCAAAAAGCAGGCGGTGGCCCTGGTGTCCCATCTGCTTTATTACGCCCCTAGTGATAACACATAGCTTTTACTGTGTGAAATCTCACTGTGTATTCCCAGAACAGTGTGCCTATGCAGGTTTTGCGTCATTCTTCCACTCACATTTGCCAGCATCTTAGTAGGCAGAGAGGAACGGCACTGAAGAATTGCTTGTGACTGGTTGTTTGTGAATGCTCTGATGACACTGATTAATTGTTCATTCTTTTATCCCAATGTATGCAAAACAGGGAGCTATTTCTGATGTATTAGAGATGTTTTGTACTTTGATTGATGCCTAATAGCAATTGTGTTTGTTGCAAATAAACTAATGGTTTACTACATATGGATAATTGGGTTGTAGGTAGGGATGCCACCTTTGTTCTGCCAAAATACAGGAGGGGCGCTGGGGTGGCCAAATCAGGAAGATGTGGTCACTCCCCCTCCCCAAAGGGGAGCTCATAAATTCACATCACTAAAAAGCTAGAAAAGCAATGCTATGGTGTTATGGTAACGCGCAGCGCAGCCTCATCCATGCACAGAGGAGCTTTGGATACACTCTGCATATGGATACCGAACTGTGCGTTCCCAGCCGATCTCTCACCATTGCACACACAGAAGCAGCAGATAGACCTGCAGCGTTTAGGTTCAAACAGCCCAAATCAGTATACGTGTGTCCCCATGTCCCTGCACTATCGTTCACAGCCACCCAACACCTACTGCTGCACTGCATATGGGCCAAGTAGATCAGGAAGCACATTTGCCCAAAAGTGGCAGAGCTCCGGGCCCTTTGCCAGGAAAGTGAAGTGTGTTTAATTATCCAAATCCCACCTTTATGGCAGCCAAGGGTCCGTCTGTCTCATGAGGGTAGAGAAAGGTGTACTGCATAGGTGCTCCACCATAGCATCTGCCTGCGCTCTGCTGCATGTCCGTGCATTGTGACTCTCTCTCAAGTCACGCTGACACTGCACATAGCATTGCACATAGGTTGAAAGTGCCTATCACTCTACACTCGGAGATGGAGCTCTCAGCTCCGCCTCACACAGTCACCGCCAGACGCAGCAGCATTTAATCAAACCGGGACGCACCATGTCCCTTTCAATTACGGGACGATTCTGTATAACACAGGTCAGCAACTCAGTGTTGTAAGCAACTGTCATGTTTGTCTTTTATGTGGTTTTTTCTGTAAATGATGCTTATTTTATGGACTTGGATTAGGTCCACACTGCACATTACTAAAGTTCATACCATACTTGCCAACTTTCGGGCTACCCCCTCCAAGAAGGGGCAATTAACTCAGCTATGCGGGGGCAAGGTGCGGCAAAGGGGGCTGGGCATGTGGATATGATAGCATGATTTGTCATTGTGGCCCCACCCACATTACACAATGCCACGATTACCCGCATTGTGAGGCAGGGCCACGAAAATGTGATTCAGCACAAACCACGTCTCATCAGCTGCCTGGGACCACCCACTTCACTACGGAAATAGGTGGCTGCAGCGGATGGCCTCCGTGAGACTTGCTGACTCTTTCGGGCGTCTGGGAGAGCCACCAGAGATTCAGAAGCCTCCTGGACATACCGGGAGAGGAGGCAAGTATGGTTCATATCCCAATCTCAAACAATTATATTCTGTCTTAAATTAAAAAAGACAATTGTAATGTCAAATTAATTTAATAGAAGGTTCACTTTGTTAATAGATCAATTCTTGGATAATATTAGCTTTACCCATTATATAAGCATATAAAACAATTAGTCTTATAAAACCTTTTATAATTTGCCTTTAAGTTATTGTATGTACCAAGTAAACAACTTTTATACTATGAGCTATTATTATCCTTTATCACTATTTATTACATATCTGTAATATACTAAGAAAAGAAAATGGAATACTAACTCGTTCCATAAGTTATTGTACAGTTCAACCAAAGACAGGGATCTAAATGAAGCAATGTAATCTTCTTACCAGTCTTTTCTATTTGGGCACAGGGAGTGGGCTTATATCTCACTTACTCAATTCCCTGATGTTGGGGTTAAACGGAGCAATGCTTTAATCTTAAGGAAGCAGGAGTAAGTGATACTCAACTCACTGTCTCATAGGGAAACTCTGAGAAGAACTTGAAACCAGCACACAGATTCCAAAAGACCTTCAGGATGTGTCTTAAGGCATCTCAGGTTACATATGTTGTCTTAAAATATCTACTAATGCACAGAGAAAGTTTGTGAAGGGCCTCCAAGTGCATATTAATGTGCATATGGAAAAGTCTCAACAGCGTGAAAACCTCTCCACCTGGTCAGTCTCTAAAAATGCTTCTTAGACCCAAATGCAAGACATGAACCAAAACCACAGATGTGCCAGTTATCCATGTACAGGTAATATTATCTAACACATAGATCATTGCTTTATTATGCTTGTTTGAAGATGGCTATTCACATATAATCAACAAAGCTCCCCATAGCATTAGCATAGCATTGTTCTTATTGATATTCTTATTGTTAAATAGATAGCACCATCACACGTAGGGCCAGAGATGTAAACGCACATCTCAGATTGTGTACTGCGCATGTGCAGCCTTCCATCTGCGAGTCCAGGCACAGTGCCTCCCAGGCACAGACTGACTGATAGGCTGCCATATATGGGAGGCAGAGTGTCTCCTGGCACGGGCGTAACTACCTCGTTTTATGGGAGGGACGAGGCCAGGGTCTGAATCGGTGGACGCAGATGTCCTCGCCTCGCATGCAGGCAGGATCCAGCCAGGCTGAGTAAGTCTCAGCTTACGCAGCCTGGCCAAAGGCGCTGCACTGGGATCGCAGATGCAGCAAGGAGGTGACCGTTTCCTACAGACGCCACCGGTTGCATTAGCATTTTAGATAGATGGAATTGCACAGCCGCTTGTGTGCCGCTCTACAATTCTCTGAATCAGGCCCATAGATAGAATTCACCATAAATATATTGTTTTTCTTTACCTTGAGATGCTAACAAACAACAATACAAAGGGGCCTCTAAATCAACAATCTAATGGGGCCCATACATCTGCGATGGATTGGGACAATTCCCAGGAAAATTGTGGGGGGAGGGGGGATGAGTGGATCGGAAATTTATAGTGTACACCAATCGCCCATTCCGACTAAGTGCTGGGAATTGGTAAATCAGGTTGTCCAACATGTTTGTAGAATGCCAGTGTATGGTAACGATCAGCTGATTTACACCTGTTACTTGTAAAATGATGGCAGATCTGAAATTTTCTGAAAATGATCTGTAATGTATGGGTGCTGATTGGTGGATTGTAGAATTGTGAAATCAGGGGTAAAAAAAAAGCAGAAATGCTGAATCACTTTTTTCTGATTGCTGATGTATGGGCCCCATAACATTCAGGAAAATAAAATAAAAAAAAATATGTAATGATCTAAAAGAATTGAGGTTGTGTGAAACTGTGCACGTCACTAAGGCAACTCCTAACTTCTAAAAAGCTCCTGAAAAATTAGTCTCTGAAACATGTGACCTTCATTAGAAGTGGACCAGAGCCCCACACATAGCTACATCAGCAGCATGGGGGGCACTGTGGTCAGAGCCGTAACTAGACTTTTTGGTGCCCTGTGCCAGAAAGAGCATTGGCGCCCCCCTGTTTTTTCAAAGGGACATAATGCACCCAAGAAAGGGCCATGGCTTCATGGGGAAGGGCCAGGAAAGAGATAGGGGAGGCCAGGAGATGCTGGGGATGAAATAAGAGGAAGCTACAAGCAAGAATGATAATAAACAGAAATTTGACAGGCCCAAACAGCGCCCCCTGACCTTTGGTGCCCTGTGCGATGGCACCGGCCGCACTACCCTAGCTACGGACCTGACTGTGGTATATGTGAACTGGGGTTTCTGTGCGGCATAATGTGAACTAGAGGCAAAACAATGTTTTTAGTACATTTGTAGTGCTGATAGTATTTACACATTATACTTTTTAAAACCATCACCAGCATCAGGGGCATATTAAGAGAGGAAGAGGCACGTGTGCATTCCCCGTCCAGGGCCCCCTCCTCTCTCCCCGGCGGCTTGCAGTGGACTGACCGCAGCAGTAAACTCTGGGCACTAGTCTGTGCCCAGAGTCTACTGCATATACGCAGGTCACTGGGACAATGGCGCGGCCGCCATTTTCCAGCTGTGACAGCTGACGCGGGAGTGGTGAGCATTAGAAAATATGGATGCAAGATGGGCATCCATGGACCGAGGGGCCCGTGTGCATCGCACACCCTGCACCCATTATAGATACACCCCTGTACAATTTTATTTTCAGGGGCCCTCACAATTTAGTTGCCTGGGCCCTGGAAACAATCACACTGTTCATGGTACACAGTGTATTTAAGTGTCTAACATGCATTCCTTTAAACCCTATACAAGAGCACGCCTTCCAGCAATTTACAGTAGACGTTACCTGCAAGGTTCAGAAGTGGAAATCCTTGTTAAAATACAATGGAGTTCTATGAGAAGACTCAGAGCCTCCCTGCAACATGGTGTGCTTTGTACTGAAACACGTTAATGGATGCGCATTTAACACTGTTCAAGCGAGGACATAGTCAAAGTTTTGTCTACGCTCATGTGTTTATAGCCATAATTATAAAACAACTGTGGTTCTAGTATTATTCCTCCACTTGAGAGACAGCATTAAAACAAAAATGAAAAAATACTTGTGTGCAAATGCAGGTACCCTGCTTGAGAGGTATCCTGCACTTTCCTTACTGCCAGGTGCTATCTTCATCTTCACAACCTCACCAGCAGGGGAGCTGTGACTTAGGATGGTCACTTCCATGAGCGAGGGTAGTTTAAAATCTACTGTTTCTATGCTCTCTCACAAGCAACATTGTTTGGGCACGAACTAAATTTGACAGGTTTACGGCATAGGGTGGTAGTACTTTTTTATGGGTGGCATAAACTACTATGTAATAATTTCGGGAGTCAACCTTGAGTGTAATAATTTAGTGCAGGGTAAAGGCTTATATATAATATCTTTGGGGGGCACCGTGACCTTTTTTTTTTTAGTGGACACAGCCTGGTGTATTATAATTGTTTCCGGGAAAACAGGCCAGCATGCAATACTATAGTGTGTGGCACAAGCTAGTTTCTAATAATTGTTGAGCTGAACTGACCATTGTACAATTTTGTGGGGACAAAGACAGAATAATCAGGTCACTTGCTGGTGTAATCGGTTTGTGAATCCATTTGCCATTCATAGATAGGATGATGATAGCTAACATTGTGCATAATCAATCCCCAAAAGGTGTCTATATGTCTGTCCAGGTTTTTTTTTTTCAACAATGTAAGATAATGTTGGGTTCTGCCCCATAACAGAAAACAGCAGTGATGATGTCATAGTAATGATCAGCTAGTGAAATACAATGACCTACATAATACATCTCAAGCTAGAAGGATCTATTGTCATAAACAATGATGATGTGATGACACTAAGCACTAGTGTACTGATAAGCAGAGTACAGTACATACGGAGCAACTTCTGCTATGGCTAGGTAACAGGTGCGTATTACAGCAAAACTCCAGTAACTCTTTTCATCCTGCCAAATTAAAGCAAGAATTTAAAATGTAGCAGGTTTTTTTTATTTTAGTTTTTTTAACTTTTTTTAATTTTAATATTGCTAATGTAGCAAATCCATTGATCTAGAGAGGACAATGTCCTCAATTTGCCGAACACGATTTGTCTTACTATGTTCTCAGTATGTCATACACATTTATTTAAAACAGTATGGAACTGTATTATGATCATTTCCATTGTCATGATCGGCAGGTATGGTTAGCGCCGTAACAGGTCTTAAATGCACCCTATGTCGGCCCGCTCCCTGAGTGCCGATGTCATTACATTATTGCGTTGCGCAGAGGGGGGCAGGAAGAGCAGCACCGGTAAGTGCAGCGCTGACCAGAGCATTCTAAGGAAGCTCCGATGGGCTGTGAAGGGTGCTGCAGCAGCGATCCTGTTTGCAGGGTGCTGTTACAAGCACCCTGCTAGCCAGAAACAAGACGTGTGTGTCGGCAATGTCGCCATCTACAGAGCCCTGCGCGGCGGCACTGGTCACATACCACTAGTTATGGTCCTGGGTATGGTGTCCTATGACGACTAAAGCCCAAACATACAGATATTAAGTGGTCCCTCTACAGCAGTGTTTCCCAACCTCGGTCCTCAAGGCACACTAACAGTCCAGGTTTTAGTGATATCCTTGCTTGTGCACATATGATTAAATCAAAATAACTGAGGTACTAATTAAGACACCTGTGCTCAAGTATGGCTATCCTTAAAACCTGAACTAATAGTGTGCCTTGAGGACCGTGGTTGGGTACCCCTGCTCTACAGTAACTCATTTCAAATGTGAGCAAGTACAACAGAATAGTGCTGTCAGTTTTATTCCTGCATCTGACAGACAGAGTGAAAGATCAGAAATACAGTCAGGTCCATAAATATTGGGGCATTGACAGAATTTTCATATTTTGGCCTCTATTCACCACCACAATGGCTTTGAAATGAAACAAACAAGATGTGCTTTAACTGCAGACTTTCAGTTTTAATTTGAGGGTAATTACATCCAAATCAGGTGAACGGTGTAGGAATTACAACGGTTTCTATATGTGCCTCCCACTTTTTAAGGGGCCAAAAGTAATGGGACAAACTAAACAATCCTAAATCTAACTTTCACTTTTTAATACTTTGTTGCAAAACCTTTGCAGGCAATTACAGCCAGAAGTCTGGAACGCAAAGACATCACCAGATGCTGGGTTTCATCCCTGGTGATGGTCTGCCAGGCCTCTGCTGCAAATGTCTTCAGTTCCTGCTTGTTCTTGGGGCATTTTCCCTTCAGTTTTGTCTTCATCAAGTGAAATGCATGCTCAATCGGATTCAGGTCAGGGGATTGACTTGGCCATTGCATAACATTCCACTTTTTAGCCTTAAAAAACTCTTTGGTTGCTTTTGCAGTATGCTTCGGGTCATTGTCCAACTGTACTGTGAAGCGCCGTCCAATGAGTTCTGAATCATTTGACTGAATATGAGCATATAATATTGCCCAAAACACTTCAGAATTCATTCTGCTGCTTTTGTCAGCAGTCACATCATCAATAAATACAAGGGGACCAGTTCCATTGGCAGCCATACATGCCCAAGCCATGACACTACCACCACCATGCTTCACTGATGAGGTGGTATGTTTTGGATCATGAGCAGTTCCATTCCTTCTCCATACTCTTCTCTTCCCATCACTATGGTACAAGTTGATCTTTGTCTCATCTGTCCATAGGATGTTGTTCCAGAACTGTAATGGCTTTTTTAGATGGTCTTCCTGTTTTTGAGGCTCACCAATGGTTTACATCTTGTGGTGAACCCTCTATATTCACTCTTGTGAAGTCTTCTCTTGATTGTTGACTTTGACACATATACACCTACCTCCTGGAGAGTGTTCTTGATTTGGCCAACTGTTGTGAAGGGGTTTTTCTTCACCAGGGAAATAATTGTTCTGTCATCCACCACAGTCGTTTTCCGTGGTCTTCCGGGTCTTTAGGTGTTGCTGAGCTCTCCGGTGCGTTCTTTCATTTTAAGAATGTTCCAAACAGTTGATTTGGTCACACCTAATGTTTTTGCTATCTCTCTGATGGGTTTGTTATGATTTTTCAGCCTAATGATGGCTTGCTTCACTGATAGTGACAGCTCTTTGGATCTCATATTGAGTCGTCAGCAACTGATTCCAAATGCAAATGTCACACCTAGAATCAACTCCCCTTTTACCTGCTTAATTGATAATGAAAGTAATAGGAGGGAATAGCCCACACCTGTCCATGAAATAGCTTTTGAGTTGATAGTCCCATTACTTTTGGCCCCTTAAAAAGTGGGATGCACATATAGAAACCGTTGTAATTCCTACACCGTTCACCTGATTTGGATGTAATTACCCTCAAATTAAAACTGAAAGTCTGCAGTTAAAGCACATCTTGTTTGTTTCTTTTAAAAGCCATTGTGGTGGTGAATAGAGGCCAAAATATGAAAATTCTGTCAATGTCCCAATATTTATGGACCTGACTGTAGGTCCCAAATTAAGCACAAACTTAAATATACACTTTTCCTGGCAAACTAGTGTGCTGAATTCTAGCAGTGCCCTTCAATTCTCCGAGACTTGAATGTGTCAATATGGCTCGCAGAAGCAGGAAAGCTATAGATGTAAAATTTTATTATTTCATAGCCTGGCAGAAAGCGGGGAAGACTTAATGAAATCTCCCTCAGATTTACAATCTGAAAAAGCAATTGAACAGACAGATGTGGTTATGTATGATCTGGCCTCTGACCTTCCAGCCCTTTGATCCTGTCACAGCAGGTGGGCTTCTGCTCCACCCCCCCTCTGTGAATCTTCCACTCTTCCGCCAGCCCCCCCTAACCTTCATCTGCAGTAGCCTGACCGAGCACAGGTGACTGCGAGATCCTTATCATAAGCAGCTGCAGCTAAAAGTAATACAGAGTGTCCTGTAAACCAAGTTTCCCCAACTAACATGTGGAAAAAAACATATTGTAATGCTCGAGAGAAACTGATTTGTCGCTTCTAGTCACAGTCAGACTGCTACAAATCAAATACAGTCTGATAAAATAAAATCTGCAATCACCTTTCATGCTTTTTAAATAAGTAAAAAACGTGAAAGGAAAACTTCAACATATCGATATTAAGAAGCATGAAAAGTAATCGCTCCAGAAGTGGAATGATTTTATTTTAATTATACTCCATTTCCTAAAGACGCACATCCACATGCCGACTAGAGAAAGACAGTACGATTACGACATCGTAATCAGATCGTTGTTCACCATCCCCGATCAGTCGTTTAGTGTAGGCACCCTCCATCATCCCCGAACATGCCCAATCTGTCGTTATCGGCAGATGGACCAGCATGTTCGGGCGATGATTGATGTCGGAAACGACCAGCAGGAGAGCGCATCGCTAGTCGTTTCCGACATTCGCATGCCCGATTAACGAGCAATTGAGCAATAACATTGACGTTATCGTTCAATTGCTCTGTTTAATCGGGTAGTGGATACCTGCCTTAAGAGTGTTAAAAGTAATGGACAATTGGAGCCATCCTTGCTTAATGTTGCCACTATTATAAATGTCTGCTGCCAGTCTATGACTTGGTATGCTTTAAAATAATGAATAGTGTATGTTATGTCTGGAGTACATTCCTTCAAATAAGAAAACTGAAATACTAAGAGGGATATTTATTAAACCTTCTCTGAATCCATCTCCTCTGCTCTACCTCCGTCATTTGGGGTACCGCAAAGCTCAGTTCTAGGTCTTCTGGTCTTTTCAATCTATACCACCTCTTGACAAACTTATCAGTTCTATTGGACTCCAGTATGCAGATGATACTCAAATCTACCTATCCTCCCCAGTTTTGTCACCATCTGTATTGGTGCGTGTTACTGAATGTTTTTCTGCCATTGAAACTTGAAAGTCATCCTGCCACCTCAAACTTAATATTTCCAAAACAGTATTAATAATATTTTTACCAGCCAATAGTATTTATCAACCTCTCTCTATCGCTGTTGATAACTCGCCAATCAACCCTGTCCTACAAGCTAGCTGTCCTTTGTTCCCCACATTCAATCTGTTCCCAAATTCTGTTACAAACATCTAAAAAAAATATACAAGGGGTGTGCAATAAGTTTCTGGATGTGCAGTGCATAGGTAAAGTAGACACAATCTGACTGGTTGTGAACTGAAATCTCCGACGAACCGTATATATAAGCAGTACTGCACACCGAAGAAGTCCGCTTGTTCACTTCCTTCAAGAAACTCATTATGGAGCTCAACAGGCGAGCCATGATCTTCTACAACTACAAGAGCGGTCTGCGACAGCAGGAGAGTTTTGACCGACTGCAAGCTACTTTTGGGGAGAAAGCATCGTCCAAAACCACTGTGTTTGAGTGGTTTGCAGACTTTCTGCATAGGAGATGGTCCCTGGAAGATGAGGAGTGGTGCAGCCGACCTGTGTCCCCCATCCCTGAGAACAATGTTGCTGCCGTGCAGGCCATAGTTGAGGTGAACGCCAGGGTGACCGTGGCCCAGTTAGAGAAGGAGATAGGCTTCTCTTCAGGATCCATCCATTCAATACTCCACGAAAAACCTGGCTTCAGCAAGGTTTCTGCATGCCGGGTGCCCCATCAGCTGACTCAAGAGAAGGAGGCTTGGGTGACTGAGCCGCAACATGCTGGCCAGGTTTGATGGCGGTCACTCAAACTCTGTATGGGAGAACTTCAGTGGTGATGAATTCTGGATCTACAGTTTCGACCCAGAGACCAAACAGTGGACGTGCGCCACCACAGAAGTGCAGATGTGAGCGCAGCGTGGCCAAGCAGATGGTGGCTGTTTTTGTAGGCAAGACTGGTCATGTAGCTACCGTACCACTTGTGCAGTAGCGTTCCATCATTGGAGACTGGTACACCAACCAATGCCTGCCACAAGTGCTGGAAGAACTCGCGCTAGTGGTGCCCTTTTCCATCATGACAATGCACCTGCCGACAAACCCAGTAAAATGGTGGATTGTTTGGATCAAGAAGCATCTAGGAGCCGTATAGTCCAGACCTGGCCTCCTGCAACTTCTTAGTGTTCCTACAAATCAAGCACAAGATGAGTGGGATTTGTTTTGAGTCACCAGAAGCTGCAGTGGAGACCTTCATCCAGAAGACATACCTGTTTCGGACTGGTCCAGCTGCTTCACCAGGTGGTTTAAACGCATGCAATTTTGCATAAACTCCTCTGGTGAATACTTTAAAAAAATGCAATGTTCACTTTGTTTGTAAATACAATACTTTTCTGCATCCGGAAACTTATGCTCTCTCTTTCACAAGACACTGCAAAAATTCTAAATTCAGGCACTCATTATCTCCCGGATTGATTATTGCAATAATCTCCTTACTGGTCTTCCCCAAAACAGACTTTCACAATTACAATCCATTCTAAATGCAACCGTGAGGCTGATCTTTCTTGCTAAGCATTTAGGCCCTCATTCAGAGTCGGTCGTTGCGGCCGCTCAGACGTACGCCACCGATATTCGCTAAACTGCGCATGCGTAAAATTCACAATGCGCGTGCGCAAACTAGCTATTATGATCAGAAATTTCTCTCTCCTTCAACCTGGCCAGGTCGTTAGTTTGAGTGACAGGATGAGGCGTTTGCGGGTGGTAACAGGGGAAGGTGCTTGTGAACGGGGGAGTGGAGATCCGAACGCAGGCGTGCCTGACTATGCAAACGGCATTTTATGGGAGTGCATACTTAACTAAGTAGTGTCATGGCATATGTGACATGCGAGGTTTTTACACTGACTTGATCATAGTGCTTAAGAGAGGGTATGGTCTACCTTATGCTCTACGACCAGCTCCGATGGTTCCCGATGGTCTCGATTAATCCTTATATGCCCGGAGATGACGTGTATTGCGAACGAGAAGGGGGCGTATTTTTAGTCTTACGGAGGCATCCTCCCCTTGCTCGTCCAGCTAATGATCCCAACTTAACGACGCAACTTGTGAGCGCTTCATTTGCATATCCGGCCCCTTTTACCTTACGACCGAGCGGCCGCAACGACCGACTCTGAATGAGGTCCTCATTGTCTACTGCTCCGCTCTGTCAGTATTTCTATTGGTTACCTGTATTCTATCAAAATCAATATAAAATACGTTTACATACACATAAGGCTATTAACCAATTACATTAAAATACATCTCTTCGTTTATCTCAAAATATCTCCTAGCTTGTTCTCTCTGATCAGCACAAGATCTGTTTCTCTCATTTACACGCATCACCTGCTCCTATTCATGGTTGCAGACTTTTTTTGGGCTGCACCCACTTTGTGGAACACCCTCCCACACACAATAAGACTTTCCTCTAGTCTCCAAACCTTCAAGCATTCCCTGAAAGCACACCTCTTCATACAAGCTTATCAAATTCTGGAACCACCCAAATTACCTCCATTAACTAGCCTACCCCATCTATACAGTCCACACGTAACTGTATATTTTCTCTTTCTTCCCTTCTCATCTTCCTCACCCTAGGCCAGCATTCCTGTGTGACTGGACCATATATCCCAATAACCTCTACAATCAGGCTGGAGCAATATGCAATATGTAGCACCAATCCTTGTTGCCTAATTCCTAAATTGTAAGCTTGTGACCCTCTTACCTTATTAAGTACAACTGAATATGCTGGCGCTATAGAAGTAACTGTTAAAAAATAAATAAAAATGATAACCTTTATCTAGTCCATTCTATAAAATGATAGGCAGAATCTAGTTGGTTGCTATGGGCAACGCCTCATCTTGTCCTCTTTAGGTTTTTTGTCCTTTTTAGGTTTGATAGATCGCCTCCTAACTTTGAAAAATAAATATAAAACCTTTGCCCACAAGTACAATCCTATTGGACCATGTATTGGCAGCTACTATTTAAGTAGTCACATTACTAACCTCACCCATTTTCTTAAAAGCCTATAATAATAGCGGACAGATAGGTCAGCTGCCGATATATTATATGTCCTATGGTGCACCTCGTGTTTAAAGCAGTGGTTCAAAACCGAAAAACATTTCTGGGGGTGCACTAGACTTATAAAAGAATATACGTTTTAACTTTTAGATTTGAAGATCATATAAATCATTAGTTAAACCGTGTACAAAATAATGGTGCGAGATAGCAGTGACCTCAATTGGCAAACTCTGTCCTGCACAGAAGAGGTCCAGCCACATACATGCTGTGTACATGTACAAAAAGACCCTTCAAGCAATCACATTGTCAAGGAACAGTTTAATTATGTCACTCATACCTCCCGTCTAATTTTGCTCCTGGGTTATTATACTTGACCATTTTTGTAATGTAATTAATCTTCCTAACCTTCAGCAGTAAGAAAAGATCTTTCAGTTTCAGTAACCACTGCCATGTCTACAAAACGCCAATGAAAAAAACTATTATATTTCCTATGGATTTACACGTGTAACAGAGAAAGATGGTGCTCATCGACCACAATATTAAGCTGCAAGTTGTTTCCATACACTATTCCGATGTTTACGCAGATGATAATCGACAATCAAGATACATTAACGTAGTTGCTCGCAGCAACGATTTTCTTGCAGTGCGATGGCCAGGGAGCTTTTGTGGGCAGTACAGTGAGGGGCGGCAAAGAAAGAAGGCATGTTGCGACCTTTTCTGGGGCGTCACATCCTGTGTCTGCAATTCCGTATGCAAGAAAAAGGTCTCCGGCATCTCAGTTCCAGCAACCGTTCTGCAAGACCAAAAGGATTATCCAGAAGACCGATAATTGAATAATCTGCTTCCGATGCTATGTCTTTGTACGCAGATGCTTGGATGGAAGTCTCAACGCATTCCTTGGCGTCTGGGATATCGGCCTATTTTTGCACAGCAGCTGCGTACAGGATCGCAGTTAAAATGGCATTAGCGTACAACTATGAACTTTACTTGAAAAACTGTAGGATTACATATAAATTTAGAATGTAGTTTAGAAGCAACCTAGGGATCAATTTGCGAAGTGGCACAATTTTTAAAGCCATCATGTCTTCGGCAGTTTAGGTGCTGGATTAAAGAGACAAAAGTATTAAATACAAAACCGAGCATATTTTCTATTTCATACTATTGCCCTTTCACATCCAACAGGAGAATGTGCCAAAAAGTGGCGGCTTTCACAAAGTGCTGCGTAGTAAATTTACCCCATAGTGTCTAGAAAAGTAAATTTGAAAGACAACCACAAATAAAAATCTCATTGTAAATCTACAGACAAACATATTTTAATATGCATTTTTTTCCACTTATTTAATAAATGATTTAGTATTTACTGAAATTAACTTCTCATTGATACTATGCTTATCATCTCCCTTTATGGGAGTAACAAGTTGGGAGGAAAGGGCTGGGGCTGCAATATGGTGGAGAGTGGGGGATATATCAACCCGCTAGAGAATAAAATTAGATACCATGTCTTGTCCATAGATCGAGTATTGTGGCTGCTCATTCTGGGAGACATTTGTGAGGTCTCGTCTGCATTTATTAGCACCATAAATGTAGCTCAGTATGAAGGCATCTGAAAAGGAGCGCAACCATTCCAATGAGAGAGAGAGTGATGTTCTGCCAGGAAAGGATGTTGTCTCTTCTGGAAAAACCGTAAAGTCTAATGTAACTAAGTGAAGCAGACTGGTGTAAATTCAAACCTCCTTTATTTTCATTAAACAAGATGGTCTGTATCCCTTTCATTTCAACACTGGAAATGATACACTGCTACAATTACTAAATCTACAATAAGGGCTCGATCCAATTAGGTGCGAGATATTTGCACCCGCAATTAAGTCTGGTTGTATGCGAGTGCGGGATGAGATCGGGCCACAAGGAGAGGTGTTTCTATGCCGTTGCAGTGGCAACTTGCCCCGTCACACCTAATTGAATTGACCCCCAAATGTACTTTAGAATTTCTAACCCTGCCAAAGCCTGTTTGCTCATTTTGCCATGAGAACCTTAAGCCGCGTATCCACTAGACGATACATTGGACGTTTTGAACGATAACTATATCGTTCATCGTCCGCAATATCGTCCAGTGGATATGCAGTCAACGACCAGCGACGTGCGCTCCCGCTGATCATTGCTGATGTTGCTCATCGCCAGAACATGCTTTCCTATCTGACGATATTGTTCAATCTGTGTGCTCAATGTCGTTAACGACATTGACCACACCACTGCTGGGAAAACACTAAACAATGTCGCTCATGGAGCGAATCGTTTAGTGGATAACCGCCTTAAGACAAGAGATACTGAGCTAGAACCTACTGTAGGTGACAGACCAAGAGAACTCTAAAGGTAGGTGCCATGGGAGCTGTACCTACACCAACCACCATTGAAACAATTATTTTCACAAGATTTGGAAACACATTAAAAATACTATTGTATGTGTAATTATCCTTGTTATGGCACACACAGGAATGTGCAGAGTCTTGATAAGGGATGTGCATTTCTAATGAAAAGGAGGATCAAACATCAAACCCCAACCGCCCCCTCCCCTCCCAATTTGCAAAATTAATTCTGTACAGAAACTTCATAGATATAAAATAGGAACTTACTTGCAGTGTGGTACCTCAAGCTCTGTAACCATCAAGCACCAAGCTGAAGCTACCTAATCCAGGTGGACACTCCTCCCCCAGCCCCTCAGCACAATGTCTCTGACACCATTGCAGCAATTAGAGGACACACATGACGAGAGCTGACAGGTGTAGAGGAGCTGGGCCATGAGCACATTAAGGCTGAATTCAGTTGCAATATGCCTAAGGGCAGTGCCAGATTAAGGTCCACATGGGCCTGGAAATTTATGAAGGGCCTATTGTGTTCCGCTACAGGGGTTGACTGCAATGCCGTAGGGGTGTGACTAGTGATGTGGGCATGCATTCTACAGAATGTGTGTGGTCTGAGCCCTAGGATGTAGCTAGCACTTTGGAGGACATATCTACCACCTACCTTCAACAATCTCCATCTACTTTCCCTCTTCACTCTAATGAAGCATGCACCACCTTTTATTTTATATAAAACAACATGAGTAGGAGAGGGTACCCCAAAATATTAGGTATCCCTCATGCGAATATACAGGGGTGCCAGTTACCAAACTCCGGAATCTAATGCCATCTGAAGATGGCTCTAGACATTGTAGCCTATAGGCTACAGCCCGCAAAAAGTAGTGGGAGAGGGATCTGTAGGAACACTCCACTCATGCATGCACGGTCAGCAGACTGCACATGCACAGTATCGCATCCAGCCCCAGAAACTGAAAGTAAAGAGATTGCTTATATGACCACTCTATTTTTACATATCGCAGGGAAGGGTTCCTATCCGAACCCCTGTCCATCCATGTGATTCTTGATGCATACTGGCGGTACAATTTATTATCGCCGTGATAAGCAGCAAGAAGAATTTATAATTATTGGGTCTAAAACCCAATAAATAAATGGACCCAATAGTGTATTATATCCACATGTACAGTCAGGTGCATAAATATTGGGACATTGACAGAATTTTCATATTTTGGCGTCTATTCACCACCACAATGGCTTTGAAATGAAACAAACAAGATGTGCTTTAACTGCAGACTTTCAGATTTAATTTGAGGGTAATTACATCCAAATCAGGTGAACGGTGTAGGAATTACAACGGTTTCTATATGTGCCTCCCACTTTTTAAGGGGCCAAAAGTAATGGGACAAACTAAACAATCCTAAATCTAACTTTCACTTTTTAATACTTGGTTGCAAATCCTTTGCAGGCAATTACAGTCTGAAGTCTGGAACGCATAGACATCACCAGACGCTGGGTTTCATCTCTGGTGATGCTCTGCCAGGCCTCTACTGCAAATGTCTTCAGTTCCTGCTTGTTCTTGGGGCAATTTCCCTTCAGTTTTGTCTTCATCAAGTGAAATGCATGCTCAATCGGATTCAGGTCAGGGGATTGACTTGGCCATTGCATAACATTCCACTTTTTAGCCTTAAAAAACTCTTTGGTTGCTTTGCAGTATGCTTCGGGTCATTGTCCATCTGCACGGTGAAGCGCCGTCCAATGACTTCTGAAGCATTTGACTGAATATGAGCATATAATATTGCCCAAAACACTTCAGAATTCATTCTGCTGCTTTTGTCAGCAGTCACATCATCAATAAATACAAGGGAACCAGTTCCATTGGCAGCCATACATGCCCACACCATGACACTACCACCACCATGCTTCATTGATGAGGTGGTATGTTTTGGATCATGAGCAGTTCCTTTCCTTCTCCATACTCTTCTCTTCCCATCACTATGGTACAAGTTGATCTTTGTCACATCTGTCCATGGGATGTTGTTCCAGAATTGTAATGGCTTTTTTAGATGTTGTTTGGCAAACTCTAATCTGGTCTTCCTATTTTTGAGGCTCACCAATGGTTTACATCTTGTGGTGAACTCTCTATATTCACTCTTGTGAAGTCTTCTATTGATTGTTGACTTTGACACATATACACCTACCTCCTGGAGAGTGTTCTTGATTTGGCCAACTGTTGTGAAGGGGTTTTTCTTCACCAGGGAAATAATTCTTCTGTCATCCACCACAGTTGTGTTCCGTGGTCTTCCGGGTCTTTTGGTGTTGCTGAGCTCTCCGGTGTGTTCTTTCTTTTTAAGAATGTTCCAAACAGTTGATTTGGCCACACCTAATGTTTTTGCTATCTCTCTGATGGGTTTGTTTTGAGTTTTCAGCCTAATGATGGCTTGCTTCACTGATAGTGACAGCTCTTTGGATCTCATATTGAGAGTCGACAGCAACTGATTCCAAATGCAAATGTCACACCTAGAATCAACTCTAGACCTTTTACCTGCTTAATTGATAATGAAATAACGAGGGAATAGCCCACACCTGTCCATGAAATAGCTTTTGAGTTGATAGTCCCATTACTTTTGGCTCCTTAAAGAGTGGGAGACACATATAGAAACCGTTGTAATTCCTACACCGTTCACCTGATTTCGATGTAATTACCCTCAAATTAAATCTGAAAGTCTGCAGTTAAAGCACATCCTGTTTTGTTTCATTTCAAAGCCATTGTGGTGGTGAATAGAGGCCAAAATATGAAAATTCTGTCAATGTCCCAATATTTATGCACCTGACTGTATGTACATATAAATTATATACCATGTATGAAACATAGGAAAAACCCAAACCGTCCTCTATAATGTGTTAGCACCGTCCTGTCGTTGCTATAGTATCTCAGATGCTCCCAACTGCCTGTTGTGTGTAGAGAAAATTAATTATGTAACAAACTGCTAGGAGAGGCAGTAAATAATATACACACATTTTATATATCTATATAATAATTCTCTAAGGTCTTTCCCATCTCCCACATGCATGTGCAGTGGGAGCTGCTCCCACTGCTAGGAGGACCAAACAGACCATAGCCTAGCAAGAGAGGATGAGGATGACAAGGATCAGGACTGACAGGAACATGGTAAGTATGTGGGCAGGATCCTCTATTTAGATGACTGCTATATAATACAAAGAACATCAAAGTGACCACCATATAATGCAGAGAGCATTAGAGGGACTGCCATATAATACAGAGAACATCAGTGACCTCCATATAATGCAGAGACCATTACAGTAACCACCATATAATTCAGAAAAAACATCAGTGACCACCTTTTAATACACCATGTGACCCCCATACAATACAAAAAGCATTGCGATATGTGCCACATGATACAGACAACACCAATGACCGCCATAAAATACAGAGAGAGGACATCACAGTTGCATAGCATTGCCCCTGGAATGGGATAAGTCAGATAGACAGCTAAGTGTGTGTGTGTATATATATATATATATATATATATGTATATATATATATATATATAGTGTACAATGAATGGAGCTCATTATTTAAAAATTTTTAGATTTAACATGCGGATACTATTGCTAGGTGCCAGTGGTCTCTTCTCACTTGCCTCACACACCAATGGTATTTAGGGAGACACTGGCTCCAGTCATGCTCCTCGCCAGAATAATGCCAGCCTGATTAAAAATCTCATCAGGCACATCTCCGTCTACTTCCTCCCGGGCCCGGCTCCCATCAGTGCCATCAAAATACGCGCACCGCGGTCAGTGTATCAGGTCAGGCACACACTGACTGAGCCTGCGGCTGTGAAGTAGCGCAGAGATAGAAATCAGCCAGCCAGCAGTGGTGCTGAAGGGTGATGATCACGCTTAATTTTAAATGATAACCTGGCTGTAGCTACCCACCTGCCGGCACCTCCTCCCATCCGACACCAGGACACATAGCGCAGGGGACACATTAAAATACTATGGGCGCAGTGAGTTCCACTGCCCTGACATTCTCATTTGTATTTGACATCCATCCTAGATGGAAGACAGGAGGGTGTTTGTAATGACAGCCCAGCAGGTTCTAGTGGGCGGGGCTTCAGATGGACGTCTGCTGTGCTGCTGGGGACTGGAAAATTACTTTCCTCTCTACAGCACCACCAATCCTGTGGGCCTATTTTGATGTGGAGCCTGGAGCAACAGATCCATCCGCCCCATTATTTATCCGGCCCTGCCTAAGGGTTGTGCGGTGGGCACTTCCCCGACACACCCCGTACGGTCCTCTCGATGGACAAAAACAGATTCCCAAAAAGTCACAAACTAAGTAAAAATACAACTGGTTTATTAAGCTTTCAGGACAATGAAACCATAGCTACCAACATTTACATGTAAAAAGTTGGGAAAAAATATGAAATGGGATCCAGTGCAGGTCAAAAAGTTGAGACAGCAGTGATTTCAGGGTCTATTTATTAGCCCCGTAAGGCTCAAACTGGTGGCAGTATGCATGGCTATAAACAGCTCAGTTATTGCCTATTTAACAAGGACTGCAACAACCACTGCTTGCCATTGATTACTTATCTCTAGCGGAGGATGGCGATACTGGAGAGCGACTAAAGCTACATTATTATTTTTTTTACGAATTTCTTTATTTTCTTTCGTACTTTTTACTTTAATACAATCTGCAACTCGAAGACCAATGACCAGGTTCCAGTGAAGTGCACATGCTTTGCTGGGTAACTCACGTGCATACAGGGGACCTGGACTGGTCGTAGGAGTTGTACTTCTCCTTATTTTATTTTTTTTTTGTTCTCATTCTTAATTTTGAAAACTCATAGAGGAGTAACATAGAAAAAACACAGCTATAGTGAAGAATATACATGAGCCATTTTTTCAATAAAATAAATAATAATAAGCATATGGGGGGGTGGGTCATGGGGGGATGGGAACATGACTATCAAGAGAAACAAAATATCATAGAAAATGCCAATTGCTGGGCAAAAAGTATTAAAAGGTACAAAGAAAAAAAGTGCCATTTGGATAACAGGAGAGGAGAATATTTAGTTAGGGAGATTTGCATAGAGAAATTGGGGGGACTCAACCACCGCGCATGAATCAAATATCGGTAGTGAGTGCAGGGAGCAGAGGCAGCGAAGCATTGTCGTATGAGAGCCATGGAGCCCATACTTGAGAAAACATATGGCCTCTATCATAAAGATAGTAGGTAATATTTTCCATTTCCGCTATATGCCGGATTTAGGGCAGAGAGGGTTGGTGGAAGAGGGTTTTCCCAGTTATGAGCAATCAAGCTTCTAGCAGCAACTAAGATGTGGGAAAACAATTTAACAGAGCGGGTGCTGAGATCAGGATGGGGGTAACTTAAAAGGAAAGTCCATGGGTCTTTTGGAATCGGGTCTCCAAGTATATTATTATTATTATTACATTTTATTTATAGGGCGCCACAAGTGGTCCGCAGCGCCGTACATACAATAAAGGGTACACCGAACATTACATTACAATACAGTAACCAAATTATAAACAGAACACAAGTAACAGTTATCAACACAATTCTCCATACACAATACAGCTCTGAAGGTGAAGGCTGTCACAGAAGTGCTAGAGAAGAAGGCTGTGAGACAGTGGGGAGGAGGACCTTGCTCCTAGGAGTTTATAATCTAGGGGAGAGGGGAGACAGACAGATGACATGAGGGATGAGTGTGTAGAGGGGGACCTGAGTGCAGGAAGTAAGCAAGGTAGAGATGGCTGAGGCTGGAGGAACAGAGACCTGGTAACATGGTTATGTGGTGGATGGGTATGCTTTGGTGAACAGGTGGGTTTTCAGTGCACGTTTGAAGCTCTGCAGGGTCAGGGAGAGTATACAGCTCAGTAATGTGCACCCATGTCAAATACAGGGGAGTATGTATAACAGGTGCAGGGTGTGCCCACACTGCACACCCTTTACCCATATTTAGTTATACTTACCCTGCCGCAGTGTCCAGAGTGCTGCTTTGCAGTGATGGGCCGGGACCGCAGAGCAGCACAGATCACAGGGAAAATGGTGGCGGCAATTTTCCAGATGATTCAGGCAACGCGTAGAAAATATGTCACAGGGAATAAGGTGTAGGCGCCACTATCCCGGAGATCCCGGAAATTCTGGCATTAAGCCAGAATCTACTGCGCTGCCTGAGAAGTGGGGGCCCAAACGGAGGCAGTACACAGGCCCCCTCCTCGCTTAAAACGTACCTGGTCAAACAGTGGCTTTACTTGCTCTTTAAAGGCGGTATGAGATGATGTAAAAGAAAAGATCCATGGAACATTTTTAAACATAATAAACAACTGCACACCAAGTTTTGTGCAAGCAACTTTTATATTACTGCAAACGTAAACGGCAACATTTCAGGGTGGTCCCCTTTTCAAATCAGGATCATAGTTTACAGAATGGATAAAATATGCCCAAATGTTCCTGTAATAGATATAGGGGTAGATGTACTAAGCCATGGAGATAACCAATCTGTTCCTGTCATGTTACAGGCTGTGTTTGAAAAGTGACAGCTAGGAGCTGATTGGTTGGTACTTTGGGGTCTATATACTATACCTTGGAGAGAAAGAAAGTGGATGGAGATAAAATACCAACCAATCAGCTCCTGTCACTTTACAGCCTGTGGGCCTGATGCACTACCGATCGCAACTGTAATTACGCAATTCATCAGCTGATAGTTGCATTCTGCGCTTGCATCGCAGTTCGCAAACCAGCCACTGCGATCGGGATTATGATTGCAGAAACTACGCACACCCATCGCAGAGTGATTGACAGGAAGTACTGTTTGTGGGTGGTGACACGGGGTCGTTGGCGAAACGCAGGCATGCCAATGCGTTTGAACGCCATTGCATGGGCGTGCACAAATTATCCACTGCGAAGCCTTACGCAGCCTGAGGACGTATAGCGTGCGTGGAAGCTAGCAATTTCTGAGTAAGGTCAGAGCTTGTACAAATGTGCGCGAGGCTGCGATGCTACTCGTTGGTTTGGCAGTCTTGCTAAACATTACCCCTAATTGAGAATATCATATTTAAAACATTAACAATTTCTGTTGCTACGATTTAAAAAAAAAATAAAAAAATGTTTGTTATATCTCCAACAAGGCATTATAGATATAATTAAAATAAATAACATACAGAAATACACACACATGTACTGACTAAATCACATGTATAGACAAAACAACACACATACTTCTTTTTTTTTTTTTTGTATTACTGTTGATCATTGTCAGTTACCAAGTGCAACATGAACCCTGATTAGTGGTGTTCTTAGCATGTTCCTTTATCTCCCCTAATGGCACGTTGCTTTTCTAACTAGTTTATTTTTCTTTGAAGCAGCTTTATGGATTGTTAAATACAAATCTTTTATATGAAGAGAAATGGCTCTGATGATAGGAAAATTGAGAAATAAAAGCAGCACACACCGCTATCCACGTATTTTAATGGGATACTGCGTGTTACTCAGTGGAACCTTGTGACCTGAAACAGATCATATAACTCTTATCCACTGTGTCTCAGGCTGTTCTGCTCAACTGAACAGTTAATGGATACCTGACTATATTAATTATGTATTGTGGGCAGTAATTCTGTCAATTTATAGAAAGCGCTCGGTAAATTAAACAAGATAAAAGATAAGAAAATGTATCTATCTACATGTTTCTATAAAAGAGGACAAAGGACATTTCTAAGAATTTGCATACGAGTGCGGAAAAGGGACATTACTTAGTTAAAAATATTTTCACTTTAAGCCATAAGAATACAGCAAACCAAGAAATCGGTAAACATATTTCCTTTGTGTTCTAATATTGTGAGTGTGATATATAAGAAAGATATATTTATATATTTAGCATATTATGAACCAGTATTCTTCTATATTAATATAAATGTACAATCTTCTGTAAATACTGTGTTCTGCCACTTTATTATCCCTTTATCTACAGGATGTAGGGGCACACTTATTAATATTTGCGGGATCTCCCCCGAAAATACCTGTGTTCGGAGGAGTACCTGCAAATATTAAGGATCCCTAGGATTTAACATGGAGGGACAACAGCAGATATCTCTGAAATCTGCCGAGGTCCCACTATTTCCAACCGCAAAGCAGCCTCCATAGAATGAATGAATGTATTACTGCTGTAATGTCAAACATCTATACTATACCACATAACAAGACAGGAAGCAATGACACTACTATTAAAATAGTAAAAATAATACATAATATAAATAAATCAGGGTTATTACGACCATTTAGCATGTGCAATGCACTAGGGAAAAAGCTATTGTGCAACCGTTATGTACGTAAACGCACAGCTCCAAAGCGCTTATACGATGGTAACGATACTGGATCAGAACCTCTATTTACCCCTGCCTGTACCTTCGAAAATCCTTCCTATAACCTCTAAGGATGATGCTAATTTGCGTACGCAGTCATACAGTAAATAAAGACTTAGACCTGGAATCTGTGGTTCCAAAGCACTAGTGTTATTCAAGTAAAAGTTCAGACAGTTACACGCAATTGATCCAGACACAATTTAGGCGCAAAAGGAATTATACAGACCCAAGTACAGTATACATACGCAGCGCTTCCGGACCCGAAGATAGGCATCAGCAAGAGACCCCTCGTCATTCAGCATTCAGCACGAAGACTAAGGGCCTGATTCAGAGCCACTCGTAAGCGCCGCTCGTTCGCTCCGAGCGATGTTTGCCCAACTGCGCATGCGTACGGATCGTTATACGCATGCGCGAACCAGTCAGTGCGGTCGAAATTCATGTGCTCGCAAAATAGCGAATGCCTGATAATTTGAGTGACAGAAAGAGGCGTATGTGGGTGGTAACTGGGGGAAGGTGCTTGAAAACGGGGAGTGGAGATCCGAACGCAGGCGTGCTTAAAGGTCAAAACGGGCGTTTTATGGGTGTGCATAATTAAAACAGCAGCGTCATTGACCACGTCACTGGGTTATTTTATAGTCAGAACTGCTCGCAAAATTGTGGTAGGAAAAACCAACCCCAAAAATAGCGAGCAGTTCATACCCTGGTTGATGTACTCGATTAATCTAATAAATAGCGGACATGACGTAGGATGCGAGCGGCCAGGGGGCGTATTTTTTCAAAAAACGACCGCATTTTGGTTTGCTCATTCAGACCTAGAGGCGTGAACAGACCGCAAAGAGCGAACGGTTGATTTGAATAGCCACCAATATTTTCTGGACGAGCGAGCGCTAACTGCGTCCGGCTCTGAATCAGGCCCTAAGAACCCAGCGTTTGAGCACACATATTTATACCCCCCAGAATAGACAGGACAATACAGAAGTTTGTTGCTGATGTCATTGGTTCCCAGGGGAGAAGCATCTGTTACAGAGCATTTAACAGGCTGGTTCAAATAGACTCTCCCTGCCTCTAACAGCTGGGGATCTTTCCCTTCCCGCCCCCTGCAACATCCTAACAGTTGTTCATGAAATATACATTTTGTTGTTTGTAGCCTCTGCGATCCATAATTCGAGAATGCATGATGCGATCTCCCCACCGATAACACCGAAATACTGTAAAAAGAGTATGCATCAGTACGAAACCAAACACGTCTTGTTTAGCATGTATAAAATATCATTATTTCTCAGCATTTAAACTAACAGAACCAACTTAAATCATATACTTTAAAGCTTATTAAACCTTATGTGTGAATATGTAATGTGTGAGTATTCGGGGTTTGATATAAGGACGCTAGTTAACTTGGGGTAGATGCGTGCGCATAAAGCTAATAAAACAGCGGTTTCATACAAAGTCCTATGCATTCGCTAATATGCGAATAGTTAACAGCGCAATTGTGTGTATTAATGTGTGTATGAGAAATGGTGAAAGATGGTGCTAATAGTATTATCGCAACATGTACTAAAATGTGAGTTTATCTACGATGGCGCTTAGGCGGCCATTCGCAAAATGGCGTCTTGCGATCTCATTTTCAAGATGGCGTCTTGCGGCCAATCGAAAGATGGCATCGTCGCGATTAAATCTTAAACTGAACTTGTCTAAGCCAATTATTCAGCTTCGACAGTCCACCCTTTGATAGCAAACAACATGCTATCTCAATCTGCTCTTAGAATTTAATGTAGGCTTACATTTACATATTATTTAGTGTTATTGTGGGATGGCACAAGGTGGTTCGTAATCCATCAATAATGTGTCTTTGAGTGGGGACATAAAACTACTATTATACGCACACCGCGGATCTTGGAAGATCATGTGAAAGGTGTGAGAATGCACCAGTCCTATAAAAGCAGTCTTGAAGGGGAATTGAGACTTACATTATCTGAGGTGTTCCATAGATAACATTTCAATTATACATTCTATGCATGTCTAAATATAATACATCAAATGATAGTATTTCCTAGTTCAGGGTTGTAATGCAGTTCTATATTTACCTCGGTATACATATTGTCATTACTGACCACCATCTAAGTTTCATACATACGTTTTATTCTGTTTCTACATTTTCCACACTTCAACACAATAGGAACACACCGGACGCATATGCCAATTATTATGATGACAATCAGTATAAAGATTAAGAATTTGCCTATGCTGGCGATCACTTCCTGGACCCATTCCCCTAGGCCTGAGAACCATTTCACTGGGTTCAGCCATGAAACCCATCCTTCTATCTTCTCCCCTACTTCAGCCACTGAAGCGTTATGGTTCTTACGAAATTCCAACTTTAGCTGCAGAATTTCATCCATCTTCCGATCTATCACCTCCTTGGGGTCGCTGGTATCATTGGTGACATAGGTGCAACATTTTACTCCAAATTGGGTGGCTAACGTTACGTAATACCCTCCAGTAACAGCAGTTAAATAATTCAGCACTAGCCTGTGTTGCACTAATTCTTTCTACGCTTGCAATTCTCTTCCTGTATACCTGAATGTGTCATCGTACATCTCGGTGATGTTATCTATCAATTTAGCAAGTTCCTGGATATATCTAAAATTTAAAGTACCCCGAGCGATCCTGGTGGGATCCGATGCAACTAGAACTTGAAAGTCAGTTTTCTCACTGATTAACTGAGTGGCTTTATGTACGTCACCAAGTATCATATTTCTTTTGCCTCTGTGTTCATATTGTGTGTGAAGATATGGTGACGGTGTGTTTTTATGTATACCCAGCATTTCAACATGTGTGAGGGTCATAACTTCTGGGACTACTCTTCCCAGGAAACACAAACCTTCGGAACTCGGGGAGAGCCATTTATACGCTTTTCTTCCACAGATGAAATATACATTATCAGGGAGAACATAAGGAAAGGTATGCATAATTATCATTAAGCACATTTCCCTTGCAAATAATTCTATTTCTGGGTCTTCCATCTGGTACATGCAAGTTTCTGGCTGTATTATTTTAGTACAATAACCATTTGGCACCTTACCAATAATTGCTTTGGTGGAACTCAATGTATACCGATACCTAAAATGTTTCCCACCAGACTTAATGGAGCGTAACAGATCATGGTTTATGGACTCATTATCAGCTCTTTGTGAGAAGGTCATCGTCTGATTATTCCCCGTCACTTCCCAACTCCCGGGTCTATTGGGGTTGGTTATGTTTAAGCACAAAAGTGATCTATCTACTTGGAACTGAAGGAGTTTGAAATCTGGTGGTTTAATGAGAGAAATTTTCCATCCAATGTTTTCCCTTTTTGCAATTCTAAAATTTCCGTGATATTCAGCGGAAATGGCACCAACCCTACGTTATGCTGTCCCTGTGGCACATGTGAACACACCCAGCAATCAGTTTGATTTAACACTTTGCCTACCATGCTATGATAATCCTCTAGAGGATACCCACCCCAGTACGGATTATATTTAGGTTGGCACCGTTGGATACAGTTCTCATCAACTAGGGACCCACAAAGCTCACAAATACAGGAATCTTCAGACGATAAACCTCCACACCTTCCCCGAGTATCCGGAATGACAGCTCTCTTAACAATAACAGTACTAAGATTGGTCAGACACTCCCCTGATTGGCATTGCACTCCTCCTGACTCCACTCCATCAGCACTGCCATCAGCTCCCGTTTCCTCAATCGGTCCCCCATCACAGACACTGGATATCCCCGAACTGACCAGGATGGTGAACACTCTAAAAGAGAATATGAAAATGAACACAGCAGGCCTGTCCATTGTCACAACAAGATCTGCAAATTTCTCTCAGTTCAGGTATCTCACTACAACCTGTTCAATCCTCCCGAAACAAGCTCGCGATCGACAGGTCCATGCTATCAGCTTTGTCTCCGACTTGTTTCTCCACCAGTTGATTGACCTTTTTGCAGTGAGTGGAATAGACCCAGGTATCTCTCTCGGCCACTTTCAAAGATTTAGTACTCATCAGCAGCACCTGGTATGGACCCTCCCACCGATCAGTCAAACAACCTGAACGCAAGAAATTTCTGATCATTACATATTCTCTTGGTTCAACATCATGACAGTTAGTTTCAGGCATATCATTAGACAACAATTTCAGTTTCTGCTGTTGTTGCTTTAACTGCTTACTCATTGATATAAGATACTTTACAGTTACCTCGTTGTTACCCTTCAGGTCTTCCTGTGGACTTATAATGAAATGAGGTTGTCTACCGAACAATATTTCAAATGGGGACAGATTCAGAGGAGGTCTAGGAGTGGTCCTTATGCTATGTAGGACCAAAAGTAATGCTTCTGGCCATCCTAGCCCAGTCTCTGCCATGATTTTACTTAGCTTATTTTTAATAGTCCCGTTCATCCTCTCTACCTTGGCACTGGCTTGCGGTCGGTAGGGGGTATGAAGTCGGCTATTAATACCCATCAGCTTACACATATTTTGAAAAACATCACCTGTGAAATGGGTACCCCTATCACTCTCGATGATTTTAGGGATACCTTACCTGCATACAAATTCCTGAACTACTTTCTTGGCAGTAAACGCAGCAGTATTAGTGGCCGCTGGGTAGGCCTCAACCCAGTTAGAAAATACATCGGTGCACACTAATACATACTTAAGGTTCCTGCAGGGTGGTAATTGGATGAAATCAATTTGTATCACCTGGAAAGGTCCATCAGTCGGTGGAATGTGGGACGGTTCGGTAGGGATCACTTTCCATATATTCTTTCTCAAGCAGGTCAGACAGGACATTGCTATCTTTTCTGCTTGTGAAGAAAAACCTGGTGCGCACCAGTATGCCCTCACCAACTTGCACATACCCTGTTTACCCAGATGAGTCAGGCCACGTGCCGCCTCAGCCAGGCTGGGGTAATATGCCTTGGGGGCTACTGGCTTACCATGTCCGTCCCTCCAGAGCCCAGAGGACTCTTGCCCACATCCCTTGGACTTCCAAATGGATTTTTCCTGAATTGAACACAAATTTTGCATCTCAATTAATTTCAGCATATCAATTGTTTGAAATGACATAATTGTTTCAGTTGGAGAAAACATTTTTAACCCTGCTGCCCATTTTGCAGCTTCATCAGCTCTGTTGTTGCCCAGTGACACCGGGTCATCCTCACATGTATGGGCTTTGCATTTAATTACTGCCACCGCTTTGGGCAGTTGAATTGCTTCTAAAAGATGTTTTATGTGTCGGGAATGTGCAACTGGTGTGCCTGCTGCTGTCATAAAATTTCTCAGACGCCATAGAGCCCCAAAATCGTGCACCACCCCGAACGCGTACCTCGAGTCAGTGTAAATGTTAGAAGATTTGCCTGCTGCCAGTTCACATGCTCTAGTCAGTGCTACTAACTCCGCCACCTGGGCTGAGTGAGAAGGACCGAGAGGTTTAGCTTCTATGATGTCTGTGTCATTTACAACAGCATAACCTGTACATAATTCACCTGTGTCTGTTTGTCTATGACAACTCCCATCCGTATAAAAAGTTACATCCACATTCTCTAAAGGTGTGTCATGTATGTCAGGTCTAGCAGTAAAGGTCTGATTCAGATATGTCATACAATCGTACGTATCATTATGTCTGCCGAACTCACCTCCCGCCATCAACTCCTCTCCTTCCACCCTTTGTACATCATGTTGTACATATGGTAGGTATGTTGCTGGATTCAGCGTACTGCAACATTTAACAGTAATATTTGCAGGAGCGATTAGAGCTAGTTCCCATTTGGTGAACCTAGCCGAGGAGACGTGTCTGGTTTGAGCTGAGTTCAACAGAGCAGATACAGCATGGGGAGTGTAGACAATCATATCATGTCCCAATACTACATCCTCACTTTTACTCACCAATAGAGCAGTAGCTGCTACACTTCTCAAACAGGTGGGGAGTGATCTTGCCACAGTGTCCAATTTTGCACTGTAGTATGCTACGGGCCTACTGGCATCACCATGTTTTTGTGTAAGGACACCTGCAGCACAACCATCGGCTTCCGTACAATACAAATCAAAAGGTTTTTCATAATCGGGTACTCCCAATGCAGGAGCTTTCGTCAGACTATACTTAAGATTAAGGAAAGCCTGCTCTGATTCCTCTGTGTGTATGACACAATCGGGCTTTGAGGAGGAGACTAATTCCTGTAAAGGTAAGGCCAAAATAGAAAAACCTGGTATCCACATTCTACACTATCCACACATTCCCAAGAAGGTACGAATTTGCTGTTGATTCTGCGGCAGTGTCATGTTTTGTATGGCCTGGATTCTATCTGTTGTAAGGTGTCGTAACCCCTGGGTTAAGCAGTGTCCTAAATATTTTACTCTGGATTGGCACGGCTGTAGTTTGTCCTTAGCCAACTTGTGTCCTGTTTATGAGAGATGAAGTAACAAAAGTTTAGTATCATTCACACTAGGGATGTGCAGGCTCGGTTCTACTCGGTTCCGTTCGGTTCTTTTTACCGAATCTTATTGGCTATCCAAAACTCGTGACAGCTGAAACCCAATAAGATCCGGTAAAAAGAACCGAACGGAACCGAGTAGAACCGAGCCTGCACATCCCTAATTCACACATGACATAAATGAGTCAGAACATAGCAATAAATCGTCCACATATTGAATTAGAACAGATCCATTGGCAGGTTGAAAAGATTGTAAACAGTTGTGCAATGCCTGGGAGAAGATACTGGGGCTGTCTATGAAACCTTGGGGTAACCGCGTCCATGTGTATTGTAAACCTCTGTATGTAAATGCGAATAGATACTGACAGTCAGGATGGAGAGGCACAGAGAAGAAAGCAGAACAGAGGTCAATGACAGTGAAATGGGTTGCATTTGGTGGGATCTGCATCAAAATGACAGCTGGATTTGGCACTACAGGGAATTGGCTCTCTACTACCTTATTAACACCTCTAAGGTCTTGTACCAGCCTATAACCCCTCCCACCACTCTTCTTCACCGGGAAAATGGGACTGTTGGCTACACTAGCTGTACGAACTAAAATTCCCTGTTGCAATAATCGCTCAATTATTGGAAAAACCACTAATTCTACCTCCTGTTTTAGTGGGTACTGGGGAATTTTTGGAGCTTGCCTTCCGCTTTTTAAATTTACCATTACTGGGCTTACGTTTGCCATTAATCCAGTGTCCTGTCCATCTTTAGCCCAAAGGGAATTAGGGACAACATTTCATTTATCTGAGATGGATTTTCATTTAAACTTGTAGAGTGATACATTATCCTTTGGGGAGTGTTCAATATATCCCGCACCTCGTGTGCAACTCTCTCTGGGATATCCAAAAATACACCATCAGGGGTGCAATATATAACACATCCCATATTACATAACAAGTCTCTGCCCAGCAGGTTAGTAGGAGCCGCAGCAGCCAGGAGAAAAGAATGCCTGGTATGCAACGGCCCAATAGTAACCTCTGTGGACTTTGTTAAAGGATAATGTTCCACTTTACCTGTTACACCCATTGTTGGTACTGTCTCGTTGGTCACGTGCAAATTAACGGGAGATTTTATCACCGACCACCATGGTCGCCCCTGTGTCTACAAGAAAAGGATATTCAGTACCAGCTATATCAACCATCATGACCGGTTCTTCCCTAGTACTTCCCGTTAACCTGACTATCTGTAGACTACAGGTATGACCTAACCCCTAGCATTGGCTACCATTCTCCAATAAAGCAGTTACGGCTACAATTGGAGCTGGTACCTGCTGAACATTTGCTGGCCTCTGAGCATATCCCTTATGAGGATATCCAGGTCTTCCCTGATGTGGGGTCCCTACTCTTTTTACTGTACAGTTTCTACTTAAGTGTCCTGTTTGTTTACATTTAAAACATGTTCCTGTATCGGGTGAAGACGTGGTGTTGTGAGGTTTGAGCAAAGGGTAAAGGTGGTGGATATGGGTAAGGATAGGGAGGGTAAGGGTATTGTGGGGGATAAGAAGTTGGTGGGTAGCATGGGACCTGTGGTTGCATCGGGTTAGTGGGATAGAGTTGTGTTTGTTGTTGCGTGGGGTTAGTGAGAGCACATACTTGTTCAGAAGTGAGTGTGTGTGCAAGTGCTAGTGTGTCTGTTGGCTGTGATGTTACCGTCATTCCCTCCAGAGCTTGTATACTGACAGCCATTAGTTTTTCACTCTGGGCTTCTCTCTTCTTGGAGATGTTTTTATCATGTTCAATGGCGGTTTCTATGAGGGTATCTATTGTGAGTCCCCGCCAGCCAGGCTGTGAGGTCTGAACCCGAGTTTTTAAACTCTCTTTCAGACCGTCCACTAGCACCGTGACTATCATTCCCCGGTGGTGAGTGCTATCTTTAATATCCTCTATCCCAGTGTACTGGGTGTAACCTGCAGAGCCCGATCACAATAATCTTCTGCAGTTTCACTCTCCTTCTGCTTAATGGTGAAAATTTTGTTCCAGTTAACTACTACTGGAAAATATATACCCAACTGAGTTACAATGCAGGAAATGTTACCTTGGTTTACTTAGTCTGTTAAGGGAACGTCACCATCCAATACACAATCCGTGATAAATTTTGTCACGTCGGTATTGCGTGGCAGACAGGCCCTTAACACCACATGCCAATCTTTATTAGTGGGTTCATGTGAACTACCCAAATTTCTCAAAAATCTTTGACATTTGGCTAATTCCTTTTTGTGATCGGGGAAATCATTTCTGATGGAATTTAGTTCTGCTCTTGTCCAAGGACAATGCATTACTACTTCCCTCGTGGGCACTATACCGTTTGCATCTGCATTTCCATATGGAACAGTTATTGTCCGAATGGGATGCAGACCGGTAGCGCTGCTACCTTTGACCTGATTACCTGGCTGGGGGTTTAGTCTGCTGCTGCTACGTATGGTATGAACAACTTCCTCTACGGGTGCAGAGGGCATTAACACTTCCCTTGCTGTTACCGATGGAGATGGCGGCACCACTCGTGATTGTGGTAATGCAGCATCTCATCTGCACAGCATGGGAAATGGCAGACATTACAATAGGCTCATCATCCGCATCATGAACATTTTCTTTATAGTTGCTTAAGAGAGGGTACAAGTTGCTTGTTAAATTTTTATGGGTATTTTTGGTAACTGTACTTGCACCTCCATCCACATAAGGTGGGGGAGGTGAGCGTGAACTGCTGGCAATACTCTCCACAACGCTACCTTGCCGCACAGGCACGCCATTTTGCGGCTCGCCCGTATTGCATATTTTCTGGCAATGTGCTCACGATGCTAGTTTGCGTTGTTTGCACATTTTTAAGCCACGCATCTCCTTCATGCTGCCACAGTTTTAAACATTCAAAATATTTAAACCTTTTTCTCTCGGGAGCGCATCAAACTGATGTGATCTCGGACATTGTCTAACACATTTTTATCAAAACTACCAATTCTGGGAAACGGTCTAACACTCTTCCTCGTCATATTAAACCATAAATCACAATACCTTATTGCATAAGTACTGTACTTAGTATGCATGATACGACGGGCCGATCCGATCGGCGCCTCCATTAGCAGCACATCATTGTCTAACATCTCTACTGTTTGCGCGGCTCCCATTCTGAGACAACTCCTACGCTTTTCAATAAAGATTTAAACTGGTGAAAGACAATCAAGATACTTTCATTTACCTGTGGACGATTTAAGTCGGCGGCCCCCACACACCTGGATAAGATTTGAAAAAGGCAACTTCCACACCCGGATAAGATTTAGTAAGGCAACTTCCACACCTATGAGAGTTTATATGTCGGCTACTCTCACGCACCTCTCTACAACAAAGACAACATGTACACCTGCTACTGTGCATAGAACGGTAAACCTACTTACCGAGCGGCTAGACTAACCCTTGCATCTAGCCCTTAAGGATCATACGATACCCTCAACTTTGTTCAACAAATATTCACTGTTACACATTTTTTTCCTGCGCAGAAAAATAAACGTCAACCCAGATATTGGTAACAATTGAAAAAAAAGTAAACCTCAACGGCTTTGTTAAAACACGTGGCAGCAGAACCGGAAGTGTGTATACGCTATTGTGCGATCAGCCGCATACACAATAATGCAACTACCACACAACCGTATAATGACTTTTTAACTGCATACACAAAAGTGCATCTTTGCTATGCGCAAACCTGCGACCTAGCCACGTACTCAGTACTACGGCACCCTTAAACGTAAGGTTCTATCAACAGAGGAAAACAAACTTTTTCCTCTCTTGTCCCTGGATTCTAGTCAGCTTCCTTGATTCACACAGAGACGGATAGCGATCTTTCAGCACAAAGCGGTTGCAGGCAAACCCTGCATGTGTCCACTCCACCCTTTGCTGAAATATCGATAGACGTATGTACCGTGTGAGCAGGTAAGTGACTTCACTACGAGCCCCCAACTAACGATACTGGATCATAACCTCTATATACCCCTGCCTGTACCTTCTAAAATCCTTCCTATAAACCTCTAAGGATGACGCTAATTTGCGTACGCAGTCATACAGTAAATAAAGACTTAGACCTGGAATCTGTGGTTCCAAAGCACAAGTTTTATTCAAGTAAAAGTTCAGACAGTTACACGCAATTGATCCAGACACAATTTAGGCGCAAAAGGAATTATACAGACCCAAGTACAGTATACATACGCATCGCTTCCGGACCTGAAGATCGGCATCAGCAAGAGACCCCCTCGTCATTCAGCATTCAGCACGAAGACTAAGAACCCAGCGTTTGAGCACAATATTTATACCCCCCCAGAATAGACAGGACAATAGAGAAGTTTGTTGCTGATGTCATTGGTTCCCAGGGGAGAAGCATCTGTTACAGAGCATTTAACAGGCTGGTTCAAATAGACTCTCCCTGCCTCTAACAGCTGGGGATCTTTCCCTTCCCGCCCCCTGCAACATCCTAACAGTTGTTCATGAAATATACATTTTGTTGCTTGTAGCCTCTGCGATCCATAACTCGAGAATGCATGATGCGATCTCCCCACCGATAACACCGGAATACTGTAAAAAGAGTACGCATCAGTACGAAACCAAACACGACTTGTTTAGCATGTATAAAACCTTAGTTATCAAATATCTTTATTTCTCAGCATTTAAACTAACTGAACCAACTTAAATCATATACTTTAAAGCTTATTAAACCTTATGTGTGAATATGTAATGTGTGAGTATTCGGGGTTTGATATAAGGACGCTAGTTAACTTGGGGCAGATGCGTGCGCATAAAGCTAATAAAACATCGGTTTCATATAAAGTCCTATGCATTCGCTAATATGCGACTAGTTAACAACGCAATTGTGTGTATGAGAATTGGTGAAAGATGCAATCGCATGGTGCTAATAGTATTATCGCCACATGTACTAAAATGTGAGTTTATCTAAAATGGCGCTTAGGCGGCCATCCGCAAAATGGCGTCTTGCGATCTCATTTTCAAGATGGCGTCTTGCGGCCAATCGCAAGATGGCGTCGTCGCGATTAAATCTTAAACTGAACTTGTCTCAGCCAATTATTCAGCTTCGACAGTGGCAACTTCTCAAAGAACACATGGTTTGGATGGCTGGGATCTACTAAGATAGATTTAGATTTCTTCAGGAGCCTCTTATCATAGATCTCCTGGGTGCATGGTAGCACAACTCCACTTATTCTACCAGCCATCCTAACCACCCAATCTAGCGACTTACGTTCTGCCACAGTGCAGTTCCCATACCATACGACAATCCCATAGGTCAGGAGACTTTCCACAATACTGCGATGAAAAGTTTAACATGGTGCCTCACCTCACACAGGCTGATCTTAAACGGCTTAAGAAAAAAAGGCATTGAGCTCAGGGACAAAGTCAAAGTGTCAGAATTAAAAACCCCAACAATTTCAAGGATGACACTATCTCAATCAATTCGTCCAGGCAGACAGGGGTCTTTGGCAAAACACTGCATTTCCTAAAATCAACAATCATTTCTTTGGTTTTCGAAGTGTTTAAGAGTAAGCAGTTCTCCTTGCTCCATTCAAACATTCTGACAAGAAACAGACAAATCTCAGGTGCACAACTCCAATTTATTAATAATATATATATAAATGCAATAAAATTTTGCAATCAATGGAGGTTTTTAGCATAATCAGTGCCAAGGTTATGGGCCCACCCATCATATCCAGGTAACCTCTTTCGGGTAGGTCCCTAACATACTAAGGTTCAAATCCAGAGCGCAGGACCCCCCAAAACTGGCCCAGCCAAGCCGCCCCAGGGCACCACCATAATAAGAAAAGTGCAGTGTAAAGAGATAGTTAGGAGCAGCTGCATATAAAGAATGAAAATAAAAAAGTGAAGTACATATATATTAAACACACACAGTGAAGGGTTAAAATGTTTTATAATGCGGTGCCCTGAGACATATTAACCAACGCAATCCAGTCCCCCTCTATTGATTGCAAAAATATGAGATATGGTAAGAACTTACCCTTGTTATCTCTATTTCTACGAAGTCCATAGGGTTCCACAGGATACCTTGGGTATAGGCGATGGCGGCAGACATCCAGGCACCACAGAGTTAAATTTTCAGCCTCCCAGGATGCACTGGGGTCCCTCTCCTATACCCCGCCCCCGAGCCTCAGGCCACTCAGTTTCGTAACAAGCCATAGGCCGGAGCAGGAGCAAAAAAGAGAGAGAAGACAGTCTGGAACACACAAGAATCACATTCTCACCAGAAGGAGACGGAGAAACCGGTGACCAGATCAAAGCCCATCTGCAGTACAGGTGCGACAGGGCGGGAGTCCTGTGGAACCCTATGGACTTCGTAGATATAGAGATAACAATGGTAAGTTCTTACCATATCTCATATTTTCTACTTCAGGGTCCATAGGGTATCCACAGGATACCTTGGGGATGTCCCAAAGCAGTATCCTTTAAGGGTGGGGACGCTCCTGTGCTGTAAGGAGAATCCGCCGCCTGAAGGAAGCATCCTGAGAGGCGAAGGTATCAAAAGCATAATAAATTACAAAAATATGGACAGATGACCACGTGGCTGCCAATCACCGCTGAGGCGCCACGTTGAGCTGCCCACGAAGGACCCACAGACCTAGTGGAAGAGCTTTAATAGAGGATGGAACAGGAAGACCTGTGAATCCATCCTGCCAAAGTTAGCGTAGTGGCAGGCCAACCCTTTTTTATGGAAACCAGAAAGGACAAAACCGAGAGTCTGATTTCCTAAAAGGACTGGTACGGTCAACTTAAATTCTTAGAGCCCGTACCACAGCCAAATAGGCATCACCAGCAGACAGGACTGGGGAAGTAAAGGCAAGCACTGCCCTGTTCCTAGGAAAGATGAGAAAAAGGGAGGTCTACATGACAGAGCCTCCCATTCTGAGATCCTATTTGGACAAATTAAGAGCCAGAAGGAATACAGTCCTAGCCGTAAGCCATTTGAAATCCACTGAGCCCAGTGGATCAAATGGCGGTCCTCAGAGAGCCCTAAGGACCACAGCCAAACCCCAAGGAGCCACAGGTGGAACAAAGGGATGCTGAATATAACGTACACCCTGCACAAAGGTGCGGACATCAGGAAGAGTAGCAATCCTACACTAAAACCATACTAACAGGGCAGAAACCTGCACCTTCAGGTAAGCAAGGCGAAGACCGTTATCTAAGCCCACCTGTAGGAAAGTCAACCTCTGGATATCCGGAATACCCGAGGAGCCTAGCCTCTAGGGCGACACAACTGAAAGAAAGTATACCATACCTAATGGTAAATTATAGCAGATAAAAGCTTCTGAGCTATTAGCATGGACACAGCCCCTGCTAACTATAGAGCTGGAAAAACTCCTAGACCTTAAGAGGGCAGTCTCCACCGCCACACCGTCAAGGACAGACAACCCAGGTCTGGGTATCAGCCAGGATCCTGAGACAACAGGTCCGGGCGTAGAGGCAACAGCTTTGGAGTGTTAACTGAGAGGCTCCGAAGATCTGAGTAATAGTGCCATCTGGCCTACGCTGGAGCTATCAGCAGGAGCGTGCCTCCTTCTTGCTATTACTGGAGGAAGAAGGGATAACGGAGGGACGAGGTACACAACTTGGAAGGTCCACTGGACCTACCTACGTCTATCAGAAGAGTCTCATCTCTGAAAGGCTCCACTTGTTCACCAGAAGATTGAACACCTCCTGATAAAGAGGACATTTCCCTGAATGCACGTCTTGACGGCTGAGAAAGCCTGCTTTCCATCTGAGGATTCCTGAATGAACACTGCCGATGACGGCAGGGATATAGCCTTCCACCCAAGCCAGAATTCGGGACACCACTGTTAGTGTCGCCTGACTTCGGGAACCTCCTAGGTGGTTTACATAAGCCATCATGATGGCGTTGTCAGACTGTACCTGCACGGTATTTCTGTGGAGGACCTGTCCTGCATGCTGGAGAACCTTGAATACTGCTCAGAGTTCTCAGATGTTTATGGGAAGAGCAAAAACTACTGGTGTCCACCTGCCCTGGAACAAGTGTGGACCCGTCACTGCTTCCCAGCCACGGATACTGGCGTCCGTCGTCAGAAGGACCCTGTCTGCAATCCCAAAGGGGATGCCCCTTGTTTAGGTGAGCTTTCCGCAGCCACCAGGCCAGAGAGAGACAAACCTCCGGGGAAAGCCTATTGACTTTATCCTATGGGGCAACCCATCCGGAGAGGATCAAGTTTTTCAGAGGTTTAGAGTGAAGCTGGGTACTCTCCACCATGTCGAACAGCGACACCCTGGAACCCAGGAACCACATTGCCAAGTGAATAGACACTCGGCGACTCTGCAGGCACCTGCGTACCTTTGCCTGTAATGCAGAGATCTTTTCCTCAATCACAAAGATCCTCAGATGTTGGGATATGGAGCATCCTCTGTGAAGAATCAGAGAGGACCATTTCCAGTTTATCAGTCAGCCCTAACGTAGCAACACAAATATTGTCCGTTGCATATGGCACTGAAGTATCTCTGGAGACCGTGGTAACAACAGGAGGTCACCCGGATAGGGTAACAAGCGGACCCCCTGCATCCGCAGGTGGGCTGCCATAACTACCATGACCCTGGTAAACCGTGAGGCGCGGAGGCCAGACCAAGGGGCAATGCCAGAAACTGGAAATGCTTATCGACCACTGCAAATCTGAGGAAAACACTGGTGTGCTAAGAAAAGAGGGATATTCAGGTAGTCACCCTGAATATATCCAACGACACCACAAAATTCCCAGGCTCCATTGAATGATGGAATGCAGGGTCCCCCTCCCGAACCGAGGAACCCTTAAGAATTTGTTGAAGGATTCGAGGTTGAGAATGTCCTGGTAAGACCCATTGGGTGTCTGTACCAGAAAGAGGATGGAGTAATACCTCGTTCCCCTTTGGGGCAACGGAATAGGTCCTATAACTCCTGCCTGGAGCACAGAGTGTAACACCCTCAAAAATTACAGGGCCTTGTCCTGAATTGACAGAAGACCTGTAACGAAAAACCGTCTGGGAGGCTTTTACCGGGAGGAGAGGACATACCTTCGAGAAAATACTTCTCTTACCCCAGTGTCCGTGGTGGTCAGACACCAGCACTGGGCGAACTGGAGAAGCCGGCCTCCAACTCTGGGGGCTCCCGAGAGGAGGCCCGTCCCGTGAGGCTGAAGGCTTATAGTCCAACTTGGGAGTAGGACGTCTTGCACTCCAAGCCTGTTCTTATGGCTGAGCAGATTTCCTGGCTACTGACTGTCTTGGAAAGCTGTATTTTAGACTTACCCTGGCCTCACAGGGCCGAAAAGACAAAGCCCCAGACCCTGATGGGACTGTAGCCAATGGCAGACACGCAGACGTAGCTGCTGCCTGCAGGGCCACAAGTGCGTCCAGACGAGGGCCAAACAGGACTTGTCCTGTAAAAGGCAAAGCATTCCAAATGGAATCTGCGTCCGCTTTCCAAGAGCGCAACCACAGGGAGCGGCAAGCCGCTACTGCTGCCGAGGAGATTCTGGAAAGGAGTAGGCTATATGTAAGACTGTCTCATTATGAACGTGGCAAAGTCTCGGAGAATTTGCCACTATCCACCTGCTCTGCTGGAGAGTCAGTGTGCAGAGATCCAGTTACCTACTCAGCGTTCCATGGCTCTGGCCCCCCAGCACACGGCCATAGCCGGCCTGGAAGCCCCTCCAGCAAGGGAATATTGGATTTTAGATATATTTGCACCTTGCAATCTGGAACCTCCTTCAAAGAGGACCTGGAGGGCATGGGCAACGTAGCACTCCTCACTAGGCGTGTAACATGAGAATCTACCCGTAAAGGTAACTCCCATTCGGAAATGTAATTATCCGCAAAAGGGGTAAGCAAAAGGTCAACTGTTTTTGAGTCTGGAACCGCTTACCCGGATTTTCCACGCCTCCTCTAAATGATCCACCTGACCAAATAGAGGAATTACAGTGGCAACACCCTTATCCTTAAAGAAGGCATATTTGGATTTAGCCACGGGGGATATGTAATAACCAAAGCCGCACGGACTGCCCGTATAAGGCCAGGTATATAGACTTTAGACCCAGACTACGCCTCCTTTGCACTAAGGGGCTCGTGTCTGAAAAAGTCAATAATGTCACCTTCATCAGACGTCATGTCTTTACCCGTCTGAGACCCGAAAGGCCGTTTAGAAGGCCGAAATGGTGACTCCCCCTGTAAAACGTCCATCAGGTGCTATACCATTTGGACAATAAATTCACCCACACAGGCTCCTGCGAGACCTTCGGGGGCGAAAAACAGGATACACTGGGGTACCATCAACTGTCCAGGGACCCCTGCATGTGATGAGACCACCACAGGCTGCGATAACCCCTATGGGGAAACGCAGGGGGCGTTGCCCACAAGGGCTGTAAGCATCTTAGCCAGCCGAGGGAGGTCCCCTTTTTTGTGCAGGCACAATGACAGAAATGGGGCGTGATATATAATACAACATGTCCTCCATAAACCCTCAGCGTCTACATATCCCTCCGCTAACTGCACATGATATCAGTACATTATAGCTGGAAGAGGATATCCTCGTTCACTTTCAGACATGAGGAGTGTGAACGGAGCGTATGTGACCTCCCACACAGAAAAACCACGTTTACTGTGAGGTAATAAACACCCTGCAACACCGCACCGCAAGGGCTGTAGCAGAAGAACAGGGATAGGTAAAAAGGCTGACAGTCAGAAATGAAAGTACAGGCAAACAGCGCTAGCATTTAAGTCACATACAATGCACAGATAACATCCTGCATTACAAGCACTGCGATCAACTACACAGACCAGAGCCTGGTAGGAAACAGTGCTGCATACACTGACCTTAATTGAAGGAGAGGTATGCGGGGGACCCGGACCGCAATGGCATCTGTATCAGCTTCCAGCAGCGTTTGCCATCCCCAGCACATGTAGTGAGAAAATGGCCACCGAGGAGCAGAGAGAAGGCGGGCCCGGGGGAGGAGCGCTGACACAGCCCGCTCAGACCGCTGTGGAATGGCACTGTGCAGCGGGGGAGACGCCGGCTGTGAGACAGGGAAGGCGTTCTCCACCGGCCTGACATTAACCCCTGGGACGCCGCGCTGTACCGCACATGCTGCGGTCCGCTGTCCCTGGTGGTCTAGTGGAAGGCGCAGGATCCGTACCTGGCCCCACGCGCAGCCGTTCCCCAGGGAGCCCCCTGCCTGGGGACCAAACAGGACTGTGTTACCGGCGGGTGCCCACCGCGGGACCCCGCCGCTTACCTTGTTCCCCGTGCATCCGGGCACAGTCCAGGTAGCCGGGATCACCGCTAGCTGTGACCCCAGCTACCTACCAGCATCCCCGGATCGGTAACGGCGTTCTGGTACCGGCGGGGTGTAGGAGTGACAGCATGGACGTCAATACTGACTGTCCTATGCTGGAGCACTCTAGTTGTGCAGCCACAGCTGCGAAGAAATATTCAGGGGCCTTAAAAAGACCCCCCTCTGTACGGTGCGACTGGTCCGGCCAGGCACCGACGAAAACTGAGTGGCCTGAGGCTCGGGGGCGGGGTATAGGAGAGGGACCCCAGTGCATCCTGGGAGGCTGAAAATTTAACTCTGTGGTGCCTGGATGTCTGCCGCCATCGCCTATACCCAAGGTATCCTGTGGATACCCTATGGACCCTGAAGTAGAAATTTTATTGCATTTATATATATATTATTAATAAATTGGAGTTGTGCACGTGAGATTTGTCTGTTTCTGTGCCTGCAATTAGTCTAACCAGGTAGCACCTCCCATCATATATATAGTCAGGTTGTGCAGTCCAGAAATCTTTCCCATATGAAACATTCTGACAACCTCAGTTCTGTATGCGTATTCATTCCCATTGTTTATGAAACCAACGATGGCGATATCATCTGCACACTTGACAATCTTAACAGACTGCAAATTTTACTCACAATCGTGGGTGAACTACGAATTCAGTGGCGGGCTCAGAACACATCCCAGCGGGACCCCTACGTTTAAGCACTGTCTCCTTTGAGGTACTTCTCCCCTGCTTAACCACCTGGGGCCTATCAGATAAAATGTTTAGCAGCCACCTACAAGTAAAACTATTTAAGCCCAGTCCAAATAGTTTAGAAATCAGGGAACTGGGTCCTATAGTATTGAATGCTGAACTAAAATCTACAAATAAAATTCTTGCATAAATGTTTCTAATTTCTAAGTTAGACTGCATAGCTTTCTTTGGGGGCTGCAATGCAGTCATATTTACCAAGGTCTGGAAAGCAAAGCATTCTGAAGCTTGGCCCCGGTAGCTAACGCCATCTGCAGATGGTATTAGCCTACAAGCTGCCGTTTCACAGATTCTTTTGGAGAGGGATCTTCTGGATCCCTTTCCGTCGCCCTCCCTTATTGATCCATGCTAGTGTTCCCGCTAGACTGTGGGCAAGGCAGAGCACTGGAGCTGCAGGCCGGGAGTCTCTGCACGCTCCGGAAAAGGGTGTGTGGCCATCCAAGGTGGAGGCATGTCCTTATGACACACCTCCAATTTGTCACACTTCCCCCCAAACTCTCTACTCATGGTGAATAGATGCCTTGCGCATGTGCATAGCGTCTGTTCACCCTGTGGTAATCAGTCACCGAAACTTTTTCCTGCAGCCCGTGATAGGGAAAAGCTCAGGGCAGGCTGTTTTAGTGGAGCGGCACATTTTGCCCTTTTAAAATTGGCCAGGCTGCTGCACCCTGCTAAATCAGCCTAGTGCGAACGCTACATGTCCAAGCAAACTGTTGTGTATGCGCAATACGTGCACAAATGCAGAACCAGGAAGTAGAGTGATAGCTTATACTTTCAGCTCTACGCCGGGATGTGCTCTTACAGCTTTTTCATAAATTTGCGTGAAAATATTAATTTTCACATTGCAAATTTATATGTAAAATATTAATCACATCCGCATTAAAACTGCAGATTGTGATAAATATGCCACTTAGGGGTAGATATACTAAGCTTTTATAGAGAGATAAAGCGGAGAGAGACAAAGAACCAACCTATCAGCTCCTGTCACTTTACAGGCTGTGTTTGAAAAATGACAGTTAGGAGCTGATTGGTTGTTACTGTATCTCTCTCCAAGGCTTAGTACATCTCCCTTTTAGTACCAACCAATCAGCTTCTAACTGCCAGTTTTCAAACACAGCCTGTAAAATGACAGAAGCTGATTAGTTGGTACCTGAGCTATCTCAGCTTTATCTCTTTCCAAGGCTTATAGCACATCTACCACCATAATAGCAACACATTTTTTGTAAATCAATGACATACCATGAATACAGAAATATTGGCATCCTTTATTCATATAGCAACTATATATTACATAGCGTTATTTCGATGGTTAAAAATGCCAACTGCATAAGGTCAACATGTATGTCAACAAGTCCATCACGATGACATGTTTATGATTTTCACAATGCCAACATCTAGCCCTAATGCTGTCAACATTTCCTGTGTCTACACCATAACATTCGACATTCAGTTGTCGACACTATGAGTGTCAAAATAGTGAATATTAACTTAGTGAAAGCATACCGTACCTGATTACTGCTCCTCTAAACAGTTGATACAAAATTGCACTGCAGTAGTAGGTAGGTCCTAAGAAGATGCCACTGCCGACATGCCGGATCTGAGATGACATTGCTTAACACCTTTTGCACCAGATGAAAGGAGAGAGACTCCTGACAACATACCATTGTCATACATAAATGGGCCTTTACGGGATGTAGTCAAATTACCGATGGCTGGGACGCCGTCTGTTGAAATCCCGGCATCGGGATTCCAGACCGGGACTAAACACAGGCGGCTAAATTCCGAAGCCACCCTACACACCGAAGCCGGAATCCCGACAGACGGCATCGCGATCGAAGGTAAGCGGGGCGCCCTCAGCTGGTAGCCGGGGGGAGGGTGGGGGTGAGGGGAAAGCATTAGGCACCACGGGGGAGTTAGGGTTACACACTAAGGGGGGACGGTTAGATTTAGGCACCAAGGGGGGAGGGTTAGGCACTAATGGGGAGGGTTAGGATGCGGGGTTGGGAGGGTTAGGAAGAGCAGGGGGAGGGTTACTATATTTACTCGACCCCTGTCGGGATTCCGAGCATCAGGATGCCGCTGTCAGCATTTTGACAGCAGGCATCCCGACTGCCTGGATATCATACCCAACCCGGCCCTTACAGCTGGTCAGTTTGTGCACTTAACCAAAGAAACAAGTTTCCGTTTGCCAACTGACATGTAATGAACGGAACCCTGGCCTATCCGATATTTCTACATTATGCTGAAACACTATGTAAAAAGGATAACAAGCAATGTTAAAAGGAAACACTTCATATACAAACTACTATCACATCAGCCTTATAACCTGAGCTTCAAGTACAAAAAGAATTTAAATTGGGGGAAACTCTCTGGATATGAAAAATAATCACTAAAAGACCAGACTGTCAGCAGTGAAAAGGAGAATGCACTTTATATAATATCTTTATTTGGTGGATCCAGGTTGCTTTTCAGCAGGGATACATGTAGACACAATACTGAGCAGACTCTTAGGTAAACTAGTGTAATTGTCTGTCAGATGTTTCCCTTTCTACACAAATAACTCTACAAATTAGACTTTACTTACCGGTAAATAGCAGATCAAATAGCCCATTGAATTTATTTTTTTCCGCCATAATGGAGAAAGCGAACTTATCTAGGAGCTAAATTGGATGCTTTCTGAAGTACAGAGTTCTATCTAGAAATGCGCACACACAGAACATTGGAGCCTTTCTTCCTCTCCTCATACACAAACAAAATTTTTCTGAGCGATATCAGCTTATACAGCTATCACATCCTTCTCCTATATATCAGCTTATACAGCTATCACATCCATCTCCTATCAGCTTATACAGCTATCACATCCATCTCCTATATATCAGCTTATACAGCTATCACATCCTTCTCCTATATATCAGCTTATACAGCTATCACATCCATCTCCTATATATCAGCTTATACAGCTATCACATCCATCTCCTATCAGCTTATACAGCTATCACATCCTTCTCCTATATATCAGCTTATACAGCTATCACATCCTTCTCCTATATATCAGCTTATACAGCTATCACATCCTTCTCCTATATATCAGCTAATACAGCTATCACATCCTTCTCCTATATATCAGCTTATACAGCTATCACATCCATCTCCTATATATCAGCTTATACAGCTATCACATCCATCTCCTATATATCAGCTTATACAGCTATCACATCCATCTCCTATCAGCTTACACAGCTATCACATCCATCTCCTATATATCAGCTTATACAGCTATCACATCCATCTCCTATATATCAGCTTATACAGCTATCACATCCATCTCCTATATATCAGCTTATACAGCTATCACATCCATCTCCTATATATCAGCTTATACAGCTATCACATCCATCTCCTATATATCAGCTTATACAGCTATCACATCCTTCTCCTATATATCAGTTTATACAGCTATCACATCCTTCTCCTATATATCAGTTTATACAGCTATCACATCCATCTCCTATATATCAACTTATACAGCTATCACATCCATCTCCTACATATCAGCTTATACAGCTATCACATCCTTATCCCATATATCAGCTTAAACAGCTATCACATCCATCTCCTATATATCAGCTTATACAGCTATCACACCCTTCTCCTATATATCAGCTTATACAGCTATCACATCCATCTCCTATATATCAGCTTAGACAGTTATCACATCCATCTCATATATATCAGCTTATACAGCTATCACATCCTTCTCCTATATATCAGCTTATACAGCTATCACATCCATCTCCTATATATCAGCTTATACAGCGATCACATCCTTCTCCTATATATCAGCTTATACAGCGATCACATCCTTCTCCTATATATCAGCTTATACAGCGATCACATCCTTCTCCTATATATCAGCTTATACAGCGATCACATCCTTCTCCTATATATCAGCTTATACAGCTATCACATCCATCTCCTATATATCAACTTATACAGCTATCACATCCTTCTCCTATATATCAGTTTATACAGCTATCACATCCATCTCCTATATATCAACTTATACAGCTATCACATCCATCTCCTACATATCAGCTTATACAGCTATCACATCCTTATCCTATATATCAGCTTAAACAGCTATCACATCCATCTCCTATATATCAGCTTATACAGGGTGTACAGTGCATCCAGAAAGTATTCACAACGCTTCACTTTTTCCACATTTTGCTATGTTACAGCCTTATTCCAAAACAGAATAAATTCATTTTTGTCCTAAAAATTCTACACACAATACCCCATAATGACAACGTGTAAAAAGTATTTTTGAGATTTTTGCAAATTTAATAAACAAAAAAAAACTAAGAAATCACATGTACATACGTAAGTATTCACAACCTTTGCTCAATACTTTGTTGATGCACCTTTGGCAGCAATTACAGCCTCAAGTCTTTTTGAATATAATACCACAAGCTTGGCACACCTATATTTGGGCAGCTTCGCCCATTCCTCTTTGCAGCACCTCTCAAGCTCCATCAGGTTGGATGGGAAGCGTCGGTGCACAGCCATTTTCAGATCTCTCCAGAGATTTTCCATCGGATTCAAGTCTGGGCTCTGGCTGGGCCACTCAAGGACACTCACAGAGTTGTCCTGAACCACTCCTTTGATATCTTGGCTGAGTGCTTAGGGTCATTGTCCTGCTGAAAGATGAACCGTCGCCCCAGTCTGAGGTCAAGAGCGCTCTGGAGCAGGTTTTCATCCAGGATGTCTCTGTACATTGCTGCATTCATCTTTATCCTCTATCTTCACTAGTCTCCCAGTTCCTGCTGCTGAAAAACATCCCCAAAGCATGATGCTGCCACCATAATGCTTCACTGTAGGCATGGTATTGGCCTGGTGATGAGCAGTGCCTGGTTTGCTCCAAACATAACGTCTGGCATTCACACCAAAGAGTTCAATCTTTGCCTCATCAGACCAGAGAGTCCTTCAGGAGCAGTTTGGCAAACTCCAGGTGGGCTGCCATGTGCTTTTTACTAAGGAGTGGCTTCCGTCTGGCCACTCTAATATACAGGCCTGATTGGTGGATTGCTGCAGAGATGGTTGTCCTTCTGGAAGGTTCTCCTCTCTCCACAGAGGAATGCTGTAGCTCTGACAGAGTGACCATCGAGTTCTTGGTCACCTCCCTGACTAGGGCCCTTCTCCCCAAATCGCCCAGTTTAGATAGCCATCCAACTCTAGGAAGAGTCCTGGTGGTTCCGAACTACTTCCATTTATGGATGGCGGAGGCCACTGTGCTCATTGGGACCTTCAGAGCAGCAGATATTTTTCTGTACCCTTCCCCAGATTTGTGCCTCGAGACAATCCTGTCTCTGAGGTCTACAGACAATTCCTTGGACTTCATGCTTGGTTTCTGCTCTGACATGCACTGTCAAGTGTGGGACCTTATATAGACAGGTGTATGCCTTTCAAAATCATGTCCTATGAACTGAATTTACCACAGGAGGACTCCAATTAAGCTGTACGACCATCTCAAGGATGATCAGTGGAAACAGGATGCACCTGAGCTCAATTTTGAGCTTCATGGCAAAGGCTGTGAATACTTGAACATGTGATTTCTTAGTGCTTTTTTTTTTTTTTTTTAATTAAATTTGCAAAAATGTAAAAAAAAAAACTGTTTAGATGTTGTCATTACGGGGTATTGTGTGTAGAATTTTGAGGACAGAAATGAATTTAATCCATTTTGCAATAAGGCTGTAACATAAGCGTTGTGAATACTTTCCGGATGCACTGTGTATTGTATAGTTTTTAATAAATTAGTATTCTATCACATTCTAACTAAAACTGTGGTCTTTCCATATTAAGATAAGACATGAGTTCTCAACATTTTACATACTATAACATAGAAGGACATCTGCCACACACAATATAATTTCATCTTTAATTTTTTTAATTAAAAATAATTTTGCTCCCTGGGAACAAGTCAAGGAGTCAATGATTCCTGGTCTTAAATGGCCATACAAGTGGTAAATTTCTCTAACACAAAATCCATATCCGTTTGCAAGTCAGTAGTGTAGAAATGGATCATTAGATAATCGTTGCTTAAAAACAAACAAAAAAAAGACGAACCACAAAGAGAATAAGGACTGTTTGGTGCGCCTGCATCAATAGTGCATGAGTACACATCTGTATTGAAACAAGTTATCCTGCAACTTATATTCATCCACATGAAACCATACATTGTCTAAACCTAAACACCATGGGGATGTAATTCACCAATAGCAAAACAGCTAAATCTTTTCCATCTGTCTAATAGAAAATGTACAAAGGCGGATAAAACTCCTTACTGTGAATACTTTAAATCATGCCAACTGGCATACTTGTATAAATGCAATATATACAAACAAAGGTATCTACTGCACAATTTATTCATAGCCTGCAGTGATGAGGGAAGAGCAGCAAATGTTATCTATGCAATATGTGCTCCATGACGGGGAGTGAGAGCAGCCATCTCAATCCTTTACGGCTCTGTTCGACAGGTGAGAATTGACACCACGGAAGGTGCTCCAGCATTCTCGTCTGTCAATTGTTTTTTCTCTTTGTGCTTTTAGAATAGCGGGGAGAGAAAGAGACCGGGGGAGTGCAAGATCCTTCATAATGAGCCTAATAATTTCTATCTGTGCAGAAATTTAATTGGCCTTTATTAACTCATAAATAGCAGACAGCTTTTTGCGGGATGAATGCTGTGGCACCCTACTGTGATCAAACACAGGAAATAATCAAGCCATGCTTCTGCAGTGCACGTAAACTGAGCCACGTCTTGGTCCTAATATCTGACAGAGAACAAGCCGAGTACGCTCAAGGCTTTTTATCAAATTCCCAGAGACGCAGAACAAGTAATATAATCTGGCCTCAGTGACAGAGCTGGTGTGCTGCTGACGGATTAGCTCCCAACTTATAAAGGAATCGTACAATACTTTCTCTGCACTAATCAGTTGTGTCAGTTTCAGTATGCCTAGCACTATAAAAATAAAATAATGACTTCTCCCGCGTACCGCCTGGTACAGCTTACCTCCTTTCAGAATCCACTCATCTGTTCAGCAAAGTGTATTGGGAACGCTCTATAATGTATGCTTAACAGATTTAAAAATTTAGGGCCAGCTGATACCTTCCAAGAAACCCACATCTGAGATACAGGGCTGTTTGCCAGCACTTCCCATTGAGATAAAATGTAACTGGTGAATTTGTCTGTTTGTGTAGTCCTATTTCAATAAAGAGAGGTGGGATAATATGATTCTGATCTAACACTGCTCTGACAAATGGCCCATTGAATAGCATATTCTGGAAAATAACGCAGGGGTGGGCAAGTGGATATAGGGTAAAGTGTATTCTGTCTCGTAATATTGTATTACATCCGCACATTCACAGATGTCACACGGAAAATGTATGTAATACCTGTGGGTATACTCCAGTCCTTACCACCCTTATAAGTGTCATCAATGTTAGAGACAGTAAAGTTTTAGCTACCTGAATGTGGATCATTTCCTAAGCATCTCTAATACTAATACTTTAGGCAAGGTAACTTATTTAGGTTCGGTTTGTTCATATTATTATAATATTTTCCGAGGGAAGCCAGTGGGCCTGGAACGGCATGGAGAAACCATTATTCCTGGGCTTCAAAAATAATGCTAAAGCTGGTCAGTTAAATGAAAAATGATTAAACACAGTCAGAGGTAGATTTTTGAAAATTTCAATTATACTATTGGGAATGGTAGAAAAATGTACTCTGAAGTGGCTGAGCTGCAGTTCCTTGAAGCAAGTACGTTCTGATCATACGGGGGGAGAAAGCCAAGCAATTATCTAATACACTAAGATTCGGAGGGTCTCCCGGACATTCAGTGAGAGAAGGTATGTATGTGGGTGTGCAAATGTGTCTGCCCGGGAAGATAAATAGGCCTATATGCACATAAGAAAAACCAAATCCATATACATTACTTTTTTTTTCACCCTTTTGTATATGACTCTTACTATTATCCAGGCCCGTAAAACAAGTGAAAGCAAGAAAGTAAAAAAAAATGACATGGGACTATTTCATGCCTCTCATTGAGAACTGCAGGCGTTGATTGTTTAATCAAAATATATGCTTATAAATGTTAGAAGATTTACTGTCAAACAGGGTCAACTTATACTATAGGTACATTATCATAGACAAGGACGTAGCATACCGAGTGTTTGGGCGTGGGGCCCCCTGAGCTGTTCTGGCTGGGCCTCTTCAGGGCATCACTACTTAATAACACAGTCACTTTTTATATCACTCTTTACGTTTGTTTATTATTTATGTATTTTTTCACACATTCTTTACTTTTGTAACTATTTCAACACTCATTAGCTACCTTCACACACCTGATACTTTATAACACTTCACTGTCACCTTCCTTTATTCCTTACTATTCCAACGCCTGCAGTTCTCAATGAGAGGCATGAAATAGTTCCATGTCATTTTTTTTTACTTTCTTGCTTTCACTCGTTTTACGGGCCTGGATAATAGTAAGGAACAAAGAAAGGTGACAGTGAAGCCCAGAATGTTAGGCTTCACAAGGTGACCTTGACGCTGGTGGGCAAGCCCATATCATGATATATAATTACAATGTACATTTAAATTTGAACATTAATGATCGCATAGTGCATCTGCACTTTCTTTTCCTGTGTATATTAATTTAAAATCAAAGCATGATAGCACCTTTCATCACTATTAGGGTGTGCAGTCTAGAGCCAATCCCCATACCGGGGCAGCACAGACAGTGTAATGGTTAGCATTACTGCCTCACAGCACTGAGGTTGTGGGTTCGATACCCACTCTGGCCCTAACTGTGCGGAGTTTGTATATTCTCCCTGTGCTTGCGTGGGTTTCCTCCGGATGCTCCGGTTTCCTCCCACACTCCCAAAATATACTGGTAGGTTAATTGGCTACCAACAAAAATGACCCCTAGTGTGTATGTGTGTGCGCATGTGATAGGGAATATAGATTGTAAGCTCCACTGGGGCAGGGACTGATGTGAATGGCCAAATATTCTCTCTGTAAAGCACTGCGGAATATGTGTGCGCTATATAAATAACTGGTAATAATACCGACACAATGAATAATGACTAATGATGAATAACAATATTCAAAAATCGAATTATATGTGTATGCATAAGGTGCAGCTGCTATTAGGCCCATAGCTGAGGGAGGGGGACATCTTCCATTTCAAAGTTACACGTGTTCTAATCATTTTTCACCATTGAGTGGTACATAGGGGACCTTACAAACTTTTGCTAAGGGGCCTTCAAATACCTAGTTACACTCCTGTGTATACATCATTTCTTTGTACATATTTTAGAACAACACAATGCTACAGTCACAGGATTTGCGTGTAAATCTACCTAACTAATCAGAGAAGGGACGGTTAACATATAAAAATAATACTGCAGAAATGGCATGTTTATTATGTTCTGAATGGTAGAATTATTATTATACAACCTAGGAATTGAGAGATCACAAGAAATCTATTTACTAACAAAGTACAGTATAAACAAGCATGCAGTAAGTCACAGTTATAGATACCATACATTAGTATTTATTGTCTAACTTGCTTAGATCCATTTAAGCTAATCCTTTTATTTGTTGCTATGAGTTTCTGCACTAAAAAACACTTTCTTAGTAACCAACTGCCAGTGACTGACACACATGAGAAGTGACAGGTAAGTTACAACAAGTTTGCTGTAGAACAAAGGGACCTACCTCCATTAGGCTTGAGTGTATTCCTATGAGGTAGGGCATTGGAGCGCTGCCGGAAGAGGAGAAACAAAGATGATCAGATTTCAGTATTAAATACATCAGGTCTGATGTCAAACCATGTGCATTTTCTCTCTATTCATCAAATAAAATTACATTCATCTGTATAAAGCCAAACCTAGGGATCTATGTACTAAGCCGTGGACAGAGATAAAGTACAAGGCAAACAGCTCCTAACTGCCATGTTACAGGCTGTGTTTCAAAAATGACAGTTAGGAGCTGATTTGTTGATCTAATCCCCCAAACACCTGTCACTGTAGCATAATCTAATTAAAATTACAACTCTATAGTCAATAGGAACATTTGATCATTAAGATGTACAGTTAATGGAGCTACAGCCACATGGACTTTAATGTTCATAAATTGCTGCATTCGCTACAAGACATGAAACTTATTGGCAAGAGTACATTTGGAAATAACAGCGTGTAACATGGATTCTGTAACACATCACTGAACGTTACATACTGTAGTTTATCTACATTCAAAGGAAATGTTCGGGCTCCGTTCACATTACAACTCTATTCTCACACCTACATTTATCACATCTACTCCCAGAGGTACAGGTTACCAAGACATCTTGAATGAATTAATGAGTATTTTTATGACTGCTTGATGAAGTCAAGTCATGTACATATGAAGGATGCACTAGAGAAAATCTGATTGCAAAATGACTTTAGATAGGAACGGCCAAAGTCAACAAGCGGAAATGCATACAAATCTTCTCCAGAGGAGGGACAGTAAGTGGGTCAAGTGTCTTCATTGACACAGCTACATAGAGTTATACATTGCATTGTTGCCACGTGTCCCTATATCTAGGGATAATATGTGGTTTATCTTTGGAAATATCTGTTTTTCCGTTGATAAAAATACGCACTAAAAGTTCTTTCTTTTTTTTCTGCATCCTGAATGCAGCTCTTCACATCTAGTCTATGGACCTCATTGGATTACACTTATTGTAGAGGATTATTTAAAATGCAACAAAAATCATGTTGTAATTAAATTTAGTAAAGACATTGCTTTGATTATAATCTCAAAGTCTGTTAAAACAATTTTTACATAACAGTGGCGGATCCAGGGGGAGGCTGTCCATGGCCCCAAACTACATACAGAGCCTGGCGGATGAAGACATGGCAGCTCTGACATTTATCTAGAATGTTTAGGACTTTTCTGGATAACAGGTTTTCCTGTAATAAAGAGCATTATGGCTATAATCATCGTAGATAACACCTATCATTCACCCACAATCTCCTGGCTTTCCAATCCTTGTTACATTTTGTAGTAACAGTGGCGTAAGTTCATCCAAGACGCCCGGAGGCAAGTTTATAATTTGCACCCGCCATCACAGCCGCTGACACTGTAATGTAGCAATTTGCATGCAGACAGGCATGAAGTGCTCAACTAGTGTATGGTCAACTAGTGTATCTCAGGTGCCGGGAAGGGGTACCATGTATTGGGCGGGTGTGATGGTTCACTCTGGGTACATACTGTAGATACAGCCCTAAATGGGGTGAATATGTTGTGGACAATAGAGGTGGTGCCCCTTCAGAGCTGGAGCCTGGCGGCAGGCGCCTCCATTGTCTCCCATAGTTCTGCCCCTGTGTAGTAATGCTCCTCACATTGATATAGGAGGAAGCAGCTCTTAACCATGTGTCTATGTATAATGGCATTAAAAAAGGAGCAGCAACTGTTTTCTGTATCTCTGGTCTCCAGACATAATAATCCATCAATCTTATAAAAAGTGGTAGGGTCCTGAGGAAAAGCACCTGACAGTACAGGACATCTGTTCTTTTCGATCAGTTACCCTAGTTTCACATACACATTTAAGTACACTGCTGAGGTGAACATGGGTACAAAAGGGTCATAATCACGTGATCAGGCTTTGCCATATTGGGTATAGAAGCTATAGATTGTATCAATGCTAGATTTCACTGCATCGTTTTAGACAGAGGGGTAAATTTACTAAGATGGGAGTTCTATTTAAGAAGTGATATTGCCCATAGCAACCAATCAGATTCTACTTTTCATTTATCTAGCACCTTCTAGAAGATACTACCTGGAATCTGATTGGTTGCTATGGGCAACATCAATTCTTAATAGAACTCCCATCTTAGCAAATTTACACCAGAGAATGAAAGCAATAAATATTAATGAAGTAACCAGGCTTCTACTACTTATGTACTATTTTAAAACACCATAAACTGTACAAATCATTTTTAAAAGCAGTCGCTGTAGAACTGCATCATGTAAGTTCCCAGCATGGGGAACTGCTTCCAGTGATCAGAGTGTTAAAGTTTTCTACTAGTCACCTCTGACAATTCCCACCGGAAAAGGAAATCAATATTCCCAAACACACTAAAACTCAGATGATGGGGTGGCTTTCATTAGACGCTACTTTGCCAGTGGTCACACTGTTTCCACCGGATAGCAAAATCTCCCTTCCCCAAGACCAATAGGTTATCGTGTGGAGTGATCTGCCTCTAAAAACTTCAAAAGAACATTGTGTAACCATCAGGAAACATTAAGGAAACAATGCAGGATCTAATTCAACGTGTTCCGCGTACAGTGTTCAGAAAGACCAAGAGAGGAGAACATAACATTTCCACACAGTGGAAGAATGGTTCTGCATACTGTATTCTACATAAGGATGCATACAGAAATACATTGGTCATTCCAATCTATAACCAGCTCTTAACCTGAAGTTGAGACTGTAACCATCCACAGTAGTATTTCCCAACCTCTGTCCTCAAAACACATTAACAGTCCAGGTTTTAAGAAAATCCATGCTTGAGCACAGATGGTTAAATCAAAATAACTAAGGTACTAATTAAGTCAGCTGTGCTTAAGTATGGCTATCCTTAAAACTTGGACTGTTATGGTGCATACACACGATCAGATTTTTTCTTCAGATATGGACGATAACGATTTAAAAATCGTTCAGTCGTTCATATCTGATGAAAAATCGTTCATATCTGACATGCCTGAACGATGGACGATCAACGATGCGCGTTCCCGTTTGTCAGATAACGATATCTGACATCTGATGGGTTTGCAGTCAGACTTGGACGATTCCATTCATTTTAATGCAGTTAAAAATCGTTCAATCGTTCAAATCGTTCAAAACTTTGGTCAAATCGTCCAAATCGTTCAAATCGTTTAATCGTTCAGTCGTTCATCTGACAAATCTGACAAGTCTGACAAATCTGACCGTGTGTACGCTCCATTAGTGTGACTTGAAGACCGAGGTTGGGAAACACTGATCTACAGCATGGGGGTATGTTTATCATGGACTGAGTAATACTATTACTAACCGAGTAATGTCTTAATCACAGCTTATAAAACAGGAATGGGTATGAAATACCTCCGGCCGCATGGCCGGCGGTTCGATTCCCGTCAGCGGCAGCCCGACATTAGCAGAGTTCCGAGAAGCGGAAGCCCGACAGCGCTGGAAATCCCGATCGTGGATAGGTGATTATCTACTAACCTAACCCCCCTAACCCTCCTTAGGGGTGCCTAACCCTAACTTCCCCCCCAAGTGCCTAACCCTAACCACCCCCTTCCCCGCTGCCTAAACCTAAGTCCCCCGGGGGGGTGCCTAACCCTAAGTCCCCCCCGGGGGTGCCTAACCCTAACCCTCCCTCCCCCTAGCCTAACTCTAACCCTTCTGGGGGGGTGCCTAACCCTAAGTCCCCCCCCGGGAGCCCTAAACCTAACCCTCCCCCCGGCTGCTGTCCGCTCGCGGCGCCCGGCATCACTACGATCGGAATGCCGGGCGCCGGTCTCCCGGCGTCGGGGAAATGCGGGCGTCTACATCTAGACGCCCGGCATTTCACCCTTGCCGGGATATGACAGTCGGGAAGCCGGCTGCCGGTATTTAGGCAGTCGGCTTCCCGATTGCTTCCCTATAAAACATGGGTGATGCAGTGGCAAACGCAGGATTTCTATAGAAGGGTTTCCAAATGCTTCATTTTAAAGCAAGTGTGGTCAGTCCATGAAGAGGGCATAATCAGCACTAAACCAGCTATAATATACGGCATACAAAGTACAGTTTACAGTAGTGTACAATATTTAATAATTCTGACTTATACAGAACCAGCAATAACAGTAAGCCATTCTATGAGGAAGTAGAGCCATCCTGTCTGAGCTAAATGTTTTTATTTCAGATGTGGGCTCCATTGCAGATCATTTGAGCAAGTTCGGGAATCTGGAAGGGCAGAAAAAGAACCTTTCACTGCCTGCCCTGGACATATATGTACAGATTGGTCTAATTATGTGCTTGATAATGTATTATTATACAGTATTAATAATTGACCCTATAAATGGTCTATATCAGTGCACCCTCAACAGTACATGTTTTCCAGATCTCCTAGTTGGTGCACAAGTATATTCATTACTGATGACACATTTTAAAAGATCAACAGGTCGAGCTAATAATTTAATTTGTGACACTAAGGTCATCTTAAAAACATGCAACTTTTGTATGTAACAATTTCAATTGTGGGCATCATGATGTAGGCTAGGGAGGGGGGTTTCCAGCCAACCAGAAACCCCCCTGCGTTTGCCTATGGTGATGTGAAAACCTGCAGAAGCAAATGTCCAAGATATATTTATCTTGGTCAAACTCGAACATCAGCAGTCCTCAAAGATGATAATATCTTCTGCTAGAATGCACCTCACATGTCAGAGAGTGACTAAGATCATACTCTTCAAACTACACAAAAGACAAAGGTGGACCTGCAAGAAGCCCACAGCGTATACAAGCTTGCTGTACAGAACCTTCAAAACATGCTCTACAGTACATCAAGTATTTAAAAGGTAAAAGAAACACAAAAATGTTTAATTTCTGTTTGGTTAATTACTAATACTCCTGTATTTTAAGGAATAACTCACCCAAACTGTGGTATATTAGGATATTAAAAGTCCTTTTAGAGTACTGTGTCCTGTACCAATGACTTCATTAGCATGTAGCACCTGTGTGCCTTATGGCCCCCTTATATTTAACAGGTGCCAAAAGTCATGGGATAGCAGTATGTAAAAGAGTTGGTAGGTGCTGACACAGTACTGTGATGTCTTGGAAATGCTCAGACCCACATCACTTGTAATCTGACATCTGGTGAGTCAGTTTGAACACTGGCTAGGTGGCTCATGGCAAGGCGATGTGAATTATCGGAGTACGAACAGGGAATAATAATGGGAGCCCGACGGATGGTAAATTCTATTTCTGAAGTTGTGCCGACATTCAACATACCTCGATCTACGGTGTCACGTGTGTAGCGGGTATACCTCATGGAAGGCATTACCACCCACCATGGACAATGCAGTTGCCGACCATGGGTGCTTAATGATCATAACCAGCGGCATCTGGCCATAATTGTCTGTGGCAACAGACAAGCAACACTGGCTCATATCACATCCACATTCAGTGCATGAGGTACATATCCAGCAGGTCAGTGCAGCATTCTCTGGCTTCCATGGGATATGGGAGCAGAAGACCCAACTGAGTGACTCTGTTAACACGACGACATCAGACACAGTGCCTCACCTGGGCTTGTGTCGTCACTAATTGAACCCTGGAGGACTGGCAACATGTGGTGTAGTCCGATTAGTCAAGGACCCAGTTGTTTCATATTGATGGTAAGGTTCAGGTGTGGTGCAGACCCCATGAGGTCATGGACCCCAGTTGTCAACAAGGCACTGTGAAGGCTGGTGGTGGTTCCATAATGGTGCGGGGTGTGGTCACGTGGCATGGGTTGAGTCCGCTGGTCCACCCAAACACATCATTGCTCGTGACCACTACGTTGCATTGCTCAACAACCATTTGCAGCCTAATATATCCCAACCCTTGACAGATGCCAACATAATCAATGTTATTCACTTCACCTGTTAGTGGTTTTTGGGTTACGGCTGATGGGTTTTTATAGCAAGAGAAATTATTAAGGTAAACCTGTCACCAACATATCATTGCATATTAAACAGATAGTATATCATCCACAATTGCGTACACTCCCATAATGTCCAGGAGATTCAGAAATTTCAAGGAATTCTCCTGGACTTTTGGAAGAGTAGACCACTTTTTCTGATCCCGCCCCCTGCTGTACAATGTTGCGAACTGTGTCACTGTGCAGCAGTGATGGGGCCATGATGATGTCCCTATGCTACCCGAGCTTGCCACTAGGACACCCTTTCTGGATCTCCTAAGAAGGCAAGTGTTCATACAAAGTTAATATAAATAATGCCTAACACATTGTTATAGGGTTAACATGCAGCATTAGCCTATCTTATAAAAAACCAACAATCCCTATATTAATTAAAATATGCTGATTTTCAGACTCCGAAAGTGGCATGTCTTCACTATAACATGGGTGTGATTTCGTAACTGTGGGTGTGGTTTAGTAGATCAGGGGACTGGCTTATTTGTGTCCTTGCTTTATATACAGTTTAGAGTAGGGATGAGCGGGTTCGGTTCCCTGAGAACCGAACCCACCCGAACTTCGGGGATCCGGGGCGATCCGAGCCCAAGCTTGGATCTCCCTGTCTGCCCCGGATCCCTCTCCCGAGGCAAAACCTCGAGATCTGCTGTCGGATCTCGAGGTTTTGCCTCGAGCGGCCATTTAAAAAAAAAATGCCTTTGCCTTTAATGGGCAAAGTGCTGATTGGCTGACAGAGCCATCTGTCACGGCTCTCAGCCAATCAGCATTATGGTGCTCATTAGCATGTAGCACGGACTCGTGAGATCCGTGCTACATGCATCTGTGTGATTGACAGTGACACAGAGCACAGATGGGTCAGTGAGACCCGTCTGTGCTGCTGTGTATTTCAATGACACAGATGCACGCACGGACCAGGAGATCCGTGCTACTTGCATCTGTGTCATTGACACAGAGCAATGACAGGTCCGTGAGACCCGTCTGTGCTGCTGTGGTAAAAAAAAAAAAAAAAAACCTGTGTAAAAAAAAGAAAAATATGGCGTCACCCCCCCCCCCCCCCCCCAAATAAAAAGAGCAACCAGCCCCGGGCATTAGTGACCCAGTGCTGGGTGTACTTAAGTACAGGGGACAAACGACATAGGGGTCCCCTGTACTTAAGCACAACCAGCACCGGCCTAGTCAAAACCAGCGCTGGTTGCCAAAATACGGGGGACAAACGACGTAGGGGCCCCCCGTATTCTGCGCAACCAGCTCTGGGCTCTGATCCAGTCCTGGTTCTGGAAATACAGGGGAAAAAAATGAGTAGGGTTCCCCTGTATGTTCCAGAACCAGCACTGGACTTTTTCTAGCGGGGGGCTGATGCCTCAGCCAGTGGAGCCCTTTCACCAGGCCCCCCAGCCGCAGCATTAGCCCTGACCGCTAGTTAGCCCAGGCCGGGGATCCCTGGAGAGCTGGGGACCCCCCCAATAAAGGGGACACCCTCTCCAGGGCACCCCAGGCCCAGGCTGACAGTCCGGGGCTATCCCCACCACCCCTGGTGGCGGTGGGTGGCGGGTTGATAGTGTGGTGTGGTGTAAATAAAGAATATCAAACATTGTCTTTACAAGTAGAACTGCAAGTCCCAGCAAGCCTGCCCCGCATGCTGGTACTTGGAGAACCACAAGTACCAGCATGCAGGGCATTAAGGGCCCACTAGTACCTGTAGTTCACCTGTAAAAAAATGTTTAAAAAAAACACAAGACACACACCGTGACAGTATAAGTTTATTAAACATACATACACACACATACTCACCTATGTAACCCTGTAGCATTGGTCCACTTGTACAGTAAAGTATCCATAGGGGACCTGTGAAAAAAGAACATACTCACCATCTCCTATGCGAGGTTCTGTCCTCTTCTTTCCAAAGTAGGCATCCCCGGACTTGGCACAAAAAAATAAAACGAAAACCGATCCACGAACTTATTACCGTTCTATAAAACGGTACTTCCCGAATGAGATCTTAGCCGCGGGGTATCACCATGGAAACCCCGCTGCTAAGCGTTCATTGGCTGAGAGAGGTCATCTCCCGACTCTCAGTCAATGAACGGCTCTCTCCATTGTAGTCAATGGTGGGAACCGCAGGGTAAACTTTAATAACAAAGAGTGGGGGGTGGGGGGGGCCAGCATTGGGCCCGGGCCCCTGCCAGGCAATTAGCACCTGCCCCCCCCCCTTCCTCTTGGCACCTCTTGCCTGTCCCTGAAATACACTGCTGCAGCATACCTGCTGTAATTACCTGTAGCAGGGTAGGTACAAGCGGTGTTACTAGTGATGACGGCTGCTCTGGCGGTTGGAGGTATGTGACCGCATAGATGCGTACAACTCAGACTACAGACGGATTGTCACTTTGGACTTACGATCACATTACGTGTGACTTAGGAGCCGGTCCATTGCCTTATTTTCATTGTATGCTTACCTTTTTACAATTCCTGAATTTATGCTTTTAGAACGTCCTGTATTTGATCTGTGGGTCCGCTATGTGCTTGGAATATGATGCGTCACCCTACTGTACATCAGAATTTTCAGTGCTAGCTAGCTTTAAGTGTTAGTTGATGGGGTGATTCCCAAGAGCATGGGGCAAAACTCACTCCATGCAAATCAGGATAATTCCATCCAAAATAAGAATCAGATGTTTTTGAAGAAGTTTTCAAATTGAATAAGGTTCTCAAAGGAACATACCTGTGTTAGAGATTGGTCATAACTTGGGAAATTCCATGGAAAACTGAAAATTCCATTTTCGGCGAAATTAACATTTGAGGCGGAGTTTTAAATAACTCTAAAAACAAAAACATCTAGGTGGCGATTAAATAAAATGTGCTATATTGGCAATGCCCCGTTACGATGCTTTTTGAATGCTGACAATGCACCCAATATCACCCCTAGATTGTGCATTTTACTTTGAACCCCTGTAGATGTGATACACTGTGACTGATTCCTTAGTACACATATTGGATGATTTATTATTAGTAGTAGTAGTACCTGGTCATGTCTGGTGAGAAACAGCTGACAGCATGTAATAAGAATTTTGACAAACTGCAATACAATACTGTACTATGTGCATTTTACATATTTGCTTTTGAATAAGGTTCCTCTGGCATCACTCAATGCACCCTTAACAACACTCTCAGAGTACCTAGCAATGAATTTTCTTCTAATCAACTAACTGCACAAGTGTAGTTGCTTGTATGTCAAAAAGACAAAGGTGTATGAATGTGGCAGAAAATCTTAACAAATCTCTGTACCAAACTTGGGGTCAGCCTAATAAAGAGCAGCCAAAGGACTGAAGCACTAACCAACCCTTAATAATGTGACTAAAGCACAAGCTGACACACAGTATATATATATAAAGTCAAATCTGAGAAATTTAATTAACAGCACCATGTCGATCTTTGTGCGATCTACAGCTAATCAAGAGATAGACGGGGAAGTATAATGTGTTTAATTACAATGTCACAAGTGTTGAAATCTGCCGTCGACAAATGAGATCTTTTGTTCAGTGCTGCACATTAAAGGTATTCCACAGAGGTCCATATTTAGATAGAAAAAAAATAATACATTCACATTTAGTGTTACAAATTCAGTTTAACTGGTTCATTGAGGTATGGATACAAAGTTGTACAGTTCACAATAAGTCTAAAGATTATTGCTGTTCTTGCCGATGACCGTTCAGAACCTGCAAGACAACATGTGACGTGATATTGGTGACAGGGTATTGGGTCACAAATACTGCATATTGTTTAATATAGCTGTTGCATGACTATATTTGGTTGTTTTGGATGTGCATACGTTTCCTGGGCTCTCAAGAGTTCCGATGAGCCTGGGTAGTGGAGGGGAAGGGGATGGGGGGTTGCAGAGCAGTGAGGGCGATCGCTGACCTGGACCCCTCCACCAGGCTCTGGGAAGTAGTACCCGCTCCACCAGTCTTGGCGTTACTGTATGTTTCACATATGCAACTAGAACTAAACTGTTGCAGTATCTACTTGGATCATGAAGGAACAACCAGGGGAATACAGTGTAGTGGTAGGTGTGGTGTGACCAGCCACTAAAATGGGTAGACCAGCCACCACAGAGCCTTGACCAACCATTAGAGAAGGACCTTCTGTAGACTACATGGTTACAACAATGCATGATCTGGGCACATTATATGTCTATATATATATATATATATATATATATATATATATATATATACACATACATACATACACACACACAGTATAGATATATATATATATATATATATATACATACATATATAGTAAATACTGTTAGTTTTTGCAGTGTAATCTGCCAGATTATGCACTGTAGTATATACACCATAGTCCTTTGAATGCAGTATAATGTAACATAAGTATAATATTAAAACACAGTAGTGATCCTGTCTATAAACACCATATTAACCACTTGCCTGGCATGATCACAGTGTTTGTCACCATGCCAGGCAGTGCTTTCTGTGATATGTTCGCAAATTGGGAAGCCACAGGGTGGCGACCAGAAGATCACCTTAAAGCAGCCGCCAACTGCAGATTGACCTCCGGCTCCTCTGCATCTCAGCACCCTCCCCCAGTGTCTGCCGTGCAGCCAACCACTGCTGATGCTGATGTATCTTGCAGATTGAAATATCTGCCTGTGCGTACGGGCGACCTATCTCCCGACCAACCCGTACACTGTCTGCAGGATCTGCCGACGCGGTCATCACAACTGGGTGGGTAAATTTAAATGCCTGCCCAGATGTGGTATCTGGCCAGACATATTGAGCGGCCAGTTGGTGAGTGTAAGTGCTTAACTGACAGCACTAACCACCATTCACAGGCACAAGCATAAAGGTGGGACCACAATATAGGAAATGATCCCATCCATTTGAACACTGAGCGCACTGACATCCCAATCCTTGATAAACACCTTGGATGTGACAATAGAGAACTGGGCCCGCCAACCCCATCCTCACTCTTACACTACACAGAATAAGACTCTCGCTCCAGCTGGAGAGACGAGAATCTGCACCGTGCACACCAGCTGCTTGCAGAGAAATCCCTATCGCTGCAGGATCTTAGATCTACGTACAAACAGGGACCACTGGAAGGAAACGAGGCAGCTGCAGCTACACAAACACTGTTGGAGCCAGCTCCTCTGCCATGAAAAGGGTTTAGTAACTTCAACAATTAGCGCTGACAATCCCGATCGTCCTAAGGTAAGTATCTACTAACCAAACCCCCCTAACCCTCCTTAGGGGTGCCTAACCCTAACCTCCCCCCTGTACCTAACCCTAATCCCCCCTCTAAGTGCCTAACCCTAAAGCCCCCTTACCCGCTGCCTAAACCTGTCCCCCGGGGGGTGCCTAAACCTAACCTTCGAACAGGATGCAGGGCGCCGGTCTCCCGGCGTCGGAAAAGTGACAAGCGTCTAGATTTAGACGCCTGTCATTTAACCCTCGCCGGGATAATGAATTTAGGAAGCCAGCTGTCTGGCTTAAGTCAGCCGGCTTCCCGATTGCATCCCACCACGGGTTTGAGAGTAATATAGCTCCTTTGATAGACATAAAGGGATTCCCTAAGAGAATCACCATGCATCTCTCCAGCACACATTCAGTTGGGGGGGGGGGGGTACAGAAGTCTCCTGCCATTATACTATTTTACAAGGGTGCTCCTTAAGAACTCGTCTAGTTATCAGCACTTTATCTTTATAAGAATTCTAGAATTAAGTTTACATTTCCAACTTCTGCCTCATTTCCATTACTTGTGCCCACAGCACAACCAAGGGCGCCGAGAGGGGGGGGGGGGGAGCGGGTACTGATCACCTGGGCCCAGCCATGCCAGGGGGCCCGGGCCGCAGCACACCAGTACCCGTTTTGCCATTTGTTTCTTTTTTTAATAAGAAGGTTAAAAAAAAAAGCAATCACCTCTACTAAACCTCCGCGGGCGGCAAGCAGCAGTTCGGGTGGGAGGGTAGGGGGAGTGTGTGTGTGTGGGGGGGTGTCTTGTGCACTGTAGTGTGTGTCACACTCACTCACCTCTAGCCGCCTCACCGCAGCGGAGCTAATGGTCACGCGAGATGATGATGTCATCATCTCGCGAGGCTCTCTTACTCTTCACTAGGCTGGGAAGTGGGCGGGAACTCAATAGGCTGGGAAGTGGGCGGGAACTCACTAGGCTGGGAAGTGGGCGGGAACTGGGAGGGACAACAGAAAGAAAAGCTGGGTGACTCTGGGGCTGGGCTTGATGTGGTGTGAGGGAGTGAGAATGAGCAGAAGAGCCGAGGAGCACGCTGCTGACTGCTGTGACTGAGTGTGACAAGCTGCAGTTTTTATATTTTCAATGTAAATATAATAAAAGCATCCATCCTTTATTGTGTGTGTGTATATATATATATATATATATATAAATATAAAATATAATAGATATATTTAAGTAGATATAGATATACATATGTGTGTAACTAATATATATGTGTGTGTACATATAAATATATATACATGTGTGTATATATAGAGATCGTACTTACATGCTATAGAGCATCATTTATCCCAAAATCACAGTGGAGCACCCTCTTTCGTAAAATAAGGGGTTCTGGCAGATGCACTCTGCAACCAATGACAGCTGAGATGCACAGCAGACAATAGCATCCGATAGTATTCCCGCTAGGCTGTTTTAGCGAGTCGCCACGTCCTGCCCACTTCAGCGCCCTGCCCCGCGGTCTAGCGGAAACACTAATACGGCTGTTATGCGTTGCAGCCAATAAGATCTTGCCCTTGCTCCCCCTCCAATAGAAAGAGGAATTGTCATGTGCTGCGAATGGCTCGGGGGGCCCTGTGAAGTTGCTGTACCGGGGCCCAGGATTTCTCTTGGCAGCCCTGAGTACAACCGCACTTCCATTTTACATAACAGAAGATACCATCCTTCCCCCATCCACACCGCCACCACTACATAATGACAGCGCATCCCTCACCCACCCAAAGTCAATCAGAATAGAAGACGGGATACCTTCTAAGGACAGCAGCTCCACAAACAGAGTAACAGACACAGTATATCCAACCAATCTTGACTAATGGTGATGTCTGCCTTTGTGCTTAACATAACACTATGTTTATCTTTGTGTTAAAAAAATTGGGCCAGCAAAAAACAAAACAAAACACATAACAGTAATGATAGGTTATCACTAATGCTACAAGCTGCATTGAAACTGAGTGTAATGTCCGGTGGTGACCGCTCTCCATAATCCTATACCGTTTCATTTTCAAAGTCTATGCAGATAGGGACAGTTGGTTACCTGAAAACCTTCTATCTGATCTATTGTTATAATTTTCGTGGCCTTAACCTTGGTTGCATAGATGTTACTATACTAGCGGGGAGTGACAATTTCAAGAGACTGATAATAGAAAAGATCCATAGAAAAGATTAATATCCATGTTTGATATAGGGTGACACCTGGAGGCATGGTATATTGATAAGATTGATCCAGGCATCACAAAGTGGGCAGCTATCTCTTGTTCCACCTTTCCAACATTATTTAACGCAGTACATGAAGATTATGGCAATGGTGTATACGCGGCATGAAGGAGATCAGTTTTATTATCTTTTAGTATTTATAAACCACCAATATATTATGCAGCACTGTACCTTGAGGGAGTAATGATACAAACAAATAACATATGACATATGACATGATAAAAAGGTGAAGATGGCCTTGCCAGAACAAGTTTAAATCCTAAATGGTATTAAGTGAAGGTAGTGGAATAACAGTTTTAGCTTGTGGTAGGTTAATGTGTTTGCCTATGGCAAAGGCACTATCAGCCACCAAACTTACAGTAACCATAGGCAACTGGGATTTCTATGCAGCAAGGGATGAGCTGGGCAGGAGTGCAGGTGTGGGTTTCTCTCCCCAGGCTGGACCCAGTACATGAGGGGAGTCTATCACTCCATAAGTACGTCCTCGTGGACATGGCCACACTACCTATGATTTGGACAAGCCCCTTTCAAAGGAGACATGGCCGCGTCCTGCTTTGCAAATTTAAAATGTTGTCACCATAGATCAAGGGTCTGATTTTCTAGCACTACAGAAATCAGGTACAGGTTTTTTATCACTACAAAGTTTAAAAGATGGAGGTAGTAGGTGGACTCTGCATTCTGCCCTAATATTTTCTCTCTCTGAAGTCATCAATATTCAATGAGTAAAAAAGTTTAACCATCTATACATTATTTCTTGTTATTAAACTATAATCCTGTGCATGCATGCTGAATCGAGACAGTGCTATATATTTAATGATCAAGCCAGACATCAACCTCATACAGGGCCAGTACAAGCCCTGGGGCCACCCCCTACCCCACCATAATGATCGTGCTCTAGTTTTACATAATTGTAGCACCAGCTCTGTACCAAGAGGTAGTCATACTGTCCACTCTTGTGTAGCAGGTTGAAACGCGTTGGTTTTGTGATTGGTTCAGACTGACAACAACAGAGCCCATTACACAACATTTGGTGTCTCATCAGATAAGCCTTAATGGCTTTTATACTTTTTATTCTTTTAATTGGCATGACAATTGCATTAAATGTATGTGCTGTAGTATGATGAGTGTTATAATGTTTCCTTATAATCTTTTCCTCTGAGCATTAAAGATATTTCTGATACTGGACAACTGGTTATCACTAAAGAATGAAACTGCCCCCCCCCCCCCCCAGTCCCCACGGTGACTTACCGGGCGACGAGGCTTGGCGGGGGCTTTCAGAGTCTGAAGGGAGCTGAAAGAGCTTGTAGAGGAGTGGGCAGGCGCTTCAACTGGCACAGGGCTGCGCAGCGTGATGTGAGGACAGAGGTCATGCTGTGCAGCCCTGCGTCCGCTCATCCACCCGAGTGCACACAGCCAGGGGATTGGGGAGTCGGGGCAGCGGTGACTAGGGAGAGAGCCGGGCAGCAGTGACTCACTCCCTACTCACCACTGCCCAGCTTCCTCCCCAGTCACTGCTAGAGAGGCCAATCCCAAATCACGGGATTGGAAGCTTCCAATCCCAGGATTCAATTGCGGACATTTTTAGGACAAAATCCCGGGATCCCGATCACGGGATTGGCCTCCCTAATTATCACCTAAAGATATATATTCTGATCACATTGGTGTTCATTTGGAAATATTGTACAAGGAGGCACCTGCTTGTTATTTATATATATATATATATATATATATATATATACATACACACACACACATATATATAAATATATACATATATATATATATATATATATATATTCAGGGGAATTTCTATAATGGGTGCATGGTGTGTGGGGCACATGGGGCCAACACTGCACACATTTTCTTAATTCTTACCACTCCTTCGCCGGAGTCCCACGTCGGCGCCGGTATCATCGCTATCAAAATCTCCTGGTAAATGGCTGCTGCGGCCATTTTCCAAGAATGTTGGCAATGCGCAGTAGGGAAAACACTGGGAAAATGCCTGCGGCACCATTTTCCCGGTGACCTGCGCATGTGCTGTAGACTCTGGGCACACTCTAGACTCCAGAGTCTACCGGTGCGCAGCCAGCTGCCGGAGAGGAGGGGGCACCAGACAGACAAAGACTGCCCCTGATTTTATATATATATTTGAGAATAACACAGGGTCTGTGGCTGATTAAACCAGGTGAAATGGAGACAAAGGTGTTCAATTGGGCGCAGAGTTTTCACTGAAAAAACCTTGCACCCAATGTTGGATTACCGCATGTATGCGCGGTTCCAATACCCACAGTATCAATTAGAAAAATGTATAAGGGGTTTTTCTGTTTAGAAAATCCAGAGAAAAAAATTAAATAAAGATACTTACCGGTCCGGTGGTCTCTGCGGGTCCCGGTCATTTCCCCTCAATTTTTGCACTGGGGAGTGGGCTTCTGGGAGACAAGAAGACTGCTGGAAGGGGTTACACACATACACACACTCAGACACATACTTACACACACCCATGCTGCAGAAGACTGAATCCCGATGCTGGAGGAAGATGACACTGCTTCCAAAGGTGAGTAATTAATGACTAATTAAGCTAAATGGAAACTTCCAATTGCTCAATTAGTCCCAAAAATATTGATTTTTATGAAAAATTGGACGTGCTGAGGCTGCAGGAAAAAAAAACCTCCCGCTACTCAAAAAATGTAAAAAACCTGTACCTGACTGAATAGCAAAAATACAGCACCAGGTGCGGGATTTTTGCTATTCTCAAACCTAATTGAATACTCCCAAAGTCAGCCACCCACAAAATCATTTGCCCCAATTAAATGATATTGCAAATCTATTTATGTATATATACAGCATATACAGTATATGGGTTGGGTATGAAATACTGACAGTCGGGATCACGGCAATTAGACTCCCGACGCCGGGATCCTGACAGGGTTAACATACCTACACTTGTTGGTCAGTATGCTACCCCTCCCCCTCTCCCTACCCTAACCCTCCTCCTGTGATGCCTAACCCTAACCTCCCCCCCTAGTGCCGGAACCTAACCTCCCCCTCCCGCACCCTAAACTTAACCCTCCCCCCTTAGTGCCTAACCCTAACCCTCCCCCTAGCGACTAACCCTAACCCAAAAAACCTAACCCTCCCCCCAAGCCTGCTACTTACCTTCAGCATCCCGGCGGTCGGGATTCTGGCAATGATGGAATGAAAATAATGCTGGTGGGGACTTTGCAGGGACAGCATGTTTATGCAAAAACGGTCCCTGAAAGGATTTATGATGAATGCCAGTGAAAGGTAAGTAAAATAGCTAATAATCGCAACGACATTGGCCGAAAATATTCAGCCAATATCATTACGTTATTAGTATTAAATAGACCCAATGTGTTTCTTAGAACAAGATTTACTTAGCAAACAACCCTAACCAAATGGATGCAGTCAAAAAGCTGACGGTCGAATGCCGACTCGCAGCTTCCCTACTGTCAAATTCCGGCAAGGTACGAACGACAGGAGTCGAAATCCCGACGCCTGTCATTAGATATACGCCGGGAGCCCGACCCCTGTCATACCGAACCCTAGGCTAGGGGAAGGGGGGGGTGTTAGGGTTAGGCACCCCAGATGGGAGGTTAGGATTAGGCACCCCCATGGGAGACTTAGGGTTAGGCTGTGGGGACGGTATTGCATACTGATCCCCTAACCAAACTGCTGGGAGGCTAATTGTGATATAATATTTTGTGGCCTTCTGTCCAAAATTATTTTCTTAAAACGGCGCTCCAAGAAAAAAGTTTGGACAAGATAAACCATATCTGCATGATTTTTGTCGCTCCCAATTTTCTGTTACCCCACAATGGTGGACATGTCTGAGCCACTTGCCTAAAGCTGGCCACACACTAGACCAACTTACATCCAACCAGCCAACTTGTTGTTTGGTTGGAATGAAAATCTGGTAAAGAATGAAAGCAAATGACAATCAGCACTTTGCTCCCAAACGCCGGAAAATGAACAAAAACTGTTGTTTGAACAAATTGCTTAGATCAAACATTTAACAAACTTGTCTGACGCCATTTTCATCTGTTTTCTGGCATTTAGGAGCAAATTCCTGATCATCAGTTACTCCCATTCCTTACCAGATTTTCATTCCAACCAATCAACAAGTTGGCTGGTTGGATGTAAGTTGGTCTAGTGTGTGGCCAGCTTTAGGCTCCCTCAAGGTTAAAACGTAACACCTAGACCCTGTTTGTAGCACATTAATGAGGTAGATTCCAATAGGTGTGAGCGCAGAAACGCCAGCAATGGCACCTCATCTCGCCACCTTCTCATACCAGGCATTGCGGCTAATTGAGTCGACCCCCTTAAAATGAGAATAGAGAATGGAAGGTGAAGACATGAAAGATGATTAAGTCATTAAAAATCTGCAGAAAAAAACCATGCACAAAAAGGCATACTAGATGGACCTGCAAGTCATTTAATGACAAACTTCTATGTTTCATTACCATCTAATTATTGATGGCAAAACTTCCAGTTTTACGGCACCAAAGTGACCAACATTGAGACCGAGGAAGAAAATCTATAAGCACAGCAAATGTAGCTTTACCATCTATTTTTTAATAGAACATTTAAGTTTCTTTCCATGTGGTGAAAGAGATAAATTTTACTTTGACTGTCAAACACTGCAAGGACAGAGGTTGGCTCAATCTGTACCAACAAATATTGATACATTTTACAATTGACATGAATGCCCTACTTCATTAACTTATGAGGCCCAAACATAAGGCAGCTATCAGGGCAATTCCCCATTCTGTCAATGCCTTAGGTCGGGGCAGGGCCGTAACTAGGTATTTGAAGGTCCCATAGCAAAAGTTTGTAAGGGCCCCTTTATACCACCCAATGGTGAAAATGTATATAACACATGTAACTTTGACAAGGAAGATGGGCCCCTCTCAGCTCTGGGCCCCATAGAAGCTGCACCCCTTACATCTATGGTAGTTACACCCATGGGTCCAGGCATCGGTGAAATCCAACATGTTGGACAATCCCGATTTGAACCAAAAATGCAGTATTTTGAAGTCCGTGATCAGCGTTTTTGATTGCCAGAATGGAGAATCAGACTGTACATGCATTAGTTGTATTTTGTTGATGCAAAGCAGCACAGTAACAATGGTATGTAAGCAGAAAAACCAACCATTACACAGGGCTATATGTCACATGACGCGCATTAATTGATTCGGTGAATTCACCCTTTCATGGTATTTGTTCTTTCTTGTTTCTGTGATGCAAACAATACATAAAATGGCATGTTGGACGGGCAGATTTATATTCACCTTAAAATCTCCTTTGTATAGCTTGGATATGCCATTTAGAATGGTACAAAAACCCCATCACTAATGCAAATCAAATATACTGTTCAATCAACTGCACAGCCCCCAATCCCAAATAATCCCTTCATCGTTTCACTGTCAGAGGCCAGCAGGCTACGATGAACCTTGCTAAAAGTGTTAATTACTGTGAACCAGTGACAATAATTCAGACAATCAGATATGACATCTAATGCTCTGCAAAGCTGATTTTTATTTAATGAAGAACAGGGAGAAGAAAAAAAAAATTCCAACAAAAGAAAAAAAAAAAAAAAAAAAATGTACAAGCACTAAGATACAGTTTGTATAATAGAAAAAAAAATGGATGCTTTTCTCAGGTTCCTGACACCTACAATGACCTATAAGAGACTTGGTACATCTCCCAGACACAGCACCCTGAAAACATGCAACAAATGTGAGAGATTCTATTCATTTCAATAAAAGCCAACATGAAACAGATGAAGAGCTGGATTTTAAAGAAACGTGAAATAGTTTTTTTTTTTTTTTAATAGATCAGAGGCCCAGAAAAGCCATGCAAAGCTTGGGAGAAATCCGGCGAGGGCACCAAGGAAACCAGAGTGTAAAGAAGAGCTCACAATGCTCCAGTGTCAGAAACGCATTCTTCACCCGTGTTTCAGAAGGAAGGATCTGAATACAGTGTCATGGCTGTTTAATTCTTGCGGTTTCCTTTGACAGATTATATAACAATGCGCGCCATACATTTCGTGTAAAGCAGAAAGAAAAGTCTGCGGGGTTTGGTTTAAGCAGCATGTACATCAGCCATACAAAATTATACAATGAGCCATGAATATTACTGGGAATATATTATGCAATGGAAGAGTTTTAAAGAAATTTACTGTGCATTCAAAAATAAAGTTCTATAATTCTATTACCATATTATATTATTTATTATTTTTGCAAGTACAGTGCTATTAGCTAGGAATTTAATCTGTTTGTGTCTACATGCCGAACAACTGTAATATATTTTACTGCTAATAATTAGTTTAATTGAAGAAAAATAAAACTGGTAGTCAAGAACTAAGAAAAAAAATATAATAAAACAAGACCTAAATGCAAATGATATAATAGTTCAAACCATGAGAGTCGGACTACATGGGTTATTTTCAGTATGCAGTCATTAGGTCAACAATTATGGGCAGTCATTATATATCCACATATGACATGTCTATATAGGCATAATGATGAAAATAGAAATCATTGGGTTCGCTGTCAAAAATTTCAACATGTCGACTGTATGGCAATGCGTACTTGTTCCAAGTCGACTGGGCATGCCAACATTCTAGAGTCTACGTTATAAATGTCAACAAATCATACCGAGCTCATTATTTTCAGTCTCATGATTAATCACTTAAGAAAACAAAATGTGACTCAAGATTTGAAGAGATTAATCTCATACATTTAAATGATTAAAAATTTGTCCATGTAACCCTAAGAGCTCGTTTAGGAAAGCGGTTAACAAGATGTTAGTAATAAATGGACACGAGGCGGAAATGTAATGATAACGTGCTCTGAGTAATGTTCAGGCATCAGGATCATGGACTCTAGTGTCTTCACGTCTCTGCTGTTCAGACAGAAAACGGAGGGTCAGCCTCAAAGGATCAGATGTGACTAGAAGTGGTTTGTCATCTGGAAATGTCAGCAGCAAAACTTCTGAAATCCATATCTATACATAGTATAAACTAAAGTCCCTGGTAGGCGTCTGTCTGTTTGTTTGGGCAAGTCTCGAGATCAATGGATCATATTTTAATGCCAATTTCACTATGCTATAGAGCAGGGGTTTTCAACCTTGGCCCTCCAGCTGCTGTGGAACTACACATCCCAGCATGCACTGCCATAGTTTTAGCATGCTGTTATATCAAAAAGGTGGCAGTGGATGCTGGGATGTATAGTTCCACAGCAGCTGGAGGGCCAGGGTTGAAGATCCCTGCTATAGAGCATTTGTCAAGGAAGGTTTAGATGTATGAAACATTAATGTATGACAAAAGGGAGCAGAGCAGTGACTATTTTAGTGAAGCGAGTCAATGAAAAAACAGATGTCCGATCGCTTTCTTGGCTCACGTTGCCTAAACCGTTAAAGATATATCACAACGATGGACTTTAGAGATTGATACGCATTATCCGGTTACTCCAGAATTTTTTTTTTAAATATTGATACAAAATTTCAGTTTTCCCTCTTTGTACTGTTCCTACTTAATTTATTTTGAAAACAAGTCCAATTCCTGGTAGGAGTCTGCTTTGGCATGCCAATAAATAAAGCTCAGGGACAGACACTTACTGTGGAGACTGTTTTGCTCATGGACAACTTTACGTGGCCCTTTTGTGCATCAGGTAAAGACAATTTTTTTTGCATGTTGACTTCAGGAGGAAAATCAACTAACGTCGCCTACAAGGCAATCTTATAAGACCTCGGTTAAAAAAAAGACTATCACCGTAAATTCAAAATTGCTCCTGTGCAAAGTCGGTGCAGGTCACTAGTCTATGATATCTATATTATATCTATTCCCCAGAATGGCCAGCAACTTCTATCAGAAAAACGCACTGGTTGGGTTGGATATTGAGCCGGCAGGGATAACTAGCATTTTAAGAGTGCTCCAAGTCTAAAACATGTTAATTTAAAGGATGTTTGTTCCCCTGTGGATAATTTAAATGTTAAGTACATCCCCAAGTCGCAGATACACAAAATGGAATCTGAAAACTATTATCTCCGGTCGAAATGAACCTTCAATTTACTTACTGCACAGGAAGGGCAGATTCACTTCATTTTCACTGCCAGCAGGTTACCCTTTCTCTGTATAATAGGCTTCGCATGTGTAATTAACACATAAAGGCTGCTGCTGCCAGCTTTGCTTCAGGTGCATGCTGGTAGGAGTTTTCAGGACAACGGTGTGGGCTGCAATAGCTTTTAACATGGGGTTTGAAGATTAGCTATTCATTGACTGCCTGACAAAGACATGTTAAAAGGGGTGAAGTCTGGGCCCTGCTGTTGGGAGCACAGGTGTGGACAAAGCAAACATGTGGGTCATGTGGCCCAAGGAACACATAAATGGATAGATAGACAGCATCAATAGACTCCTACGGGCTGTATTTTATCCTGTGCATTGGAAGAATAGAACTGCTACATGAATTGCTAATATAAGTATGATTCCTAAACCTGCAATTATCAGGATGGCTCTAATTGTGCTTTTAAAAAACAACTTATTATCTTTTTCAGGGCTTGAACTTTAATTAAGCTTGTAATCACACACATGGTAATTGTCTGATACATCTATTTAACACCAATTTATTTACCATTTATATATTTGCAGAACTCTGTGCCACCTATTTTATCTTTGACTGTGTGACTGTGCAATCGCTCTGCAACACAGTGAGCTATAACAAGGCCATTAGCAGGAGGAGGGACCTCCGCCAGCCCTCACGGGGTTAAATTCCTGAGAACGCACACCATGAGTCCAGAGTCAGTTCACATTTACGCTCTCATCTTGCAGTAATACTAACCTACGTTTTCTCTTGTAGAAAAATACTGAAAAGTCTAAAACAAGGCAAAGCAGGAAGCCGTCCGTCACTTCTGCATTGCTTACACAAGGCCTATGCTGTAAACTGCGATACAAAAAAAGAAGTCCGCTGCTTGACACCTGAAACCTGCTCAGTCGTGACCAGGGAAAAATCAATGTTTCATAATACTTGTGCCTTGTTCAAGTTGGCCAATCGATAGTCTCTTTTGTGGAGCAATTGTCATTCTGTTATGCTCAATACCAACTAAGGGCTAAATTTACTAAGCGGCGGGTTTAGTGTCATTTAATACTTGCCGGAAACCACCGTAAATTGACGGTGGTTGTCATGTGAAATTGGTAGCATTTTTGATGTCTAAACATAATCCGCTGTCTAATCCTTGGCGTGTTCTATATGGCGGCGGTTTCTATTGAAACCACTGTGGAATAGATGCAATTCTATTAATATTCATTTACTTGTGCTACTCTATTTGCTATAGAAAGCTCCATTCAACTGACATAGAAACAGACCACAGAGGATTAGATGTTATTCTACTCATATTCATTTAATGCTTTTACAGAAACAATATTCACCTGACATCATAGAAATAGACATCTGGCTATTCTCACTTTGTGGGTTTGTGAGGAGTTTAAGTGGAGAAGGAGAAAGTTGTAGGAAAGTATAAGGAGAACCGGTACAAAGTGAGTGCTGATTGTGGCGAGTTTTTTTTTTTTTTAATATGTTGTGTTGTTTTCTGTTCTGCATATGTCTAATTGAGGTATGTTTTCCATATAGTCTTTTTTTTTTTCTTTTTTTTTAAAACCTGTGTGTGATTTTTTTTTTCGGTGTGTAAGTGTGTTTAAGTTATTTTTTTTGCTTTATATTTTTGTTTGTGTATTTTTGTTAAAGACCAATCATGTCAGAATCCTCCATAGCCCAATTGGATGAAGTTCCTGTCAAACTTGCCTGTCAAAATCAATTAATTTACCTGCTATTTCAGCAATCATTCGTATCTGAGCCTAGCTATTTTTTGTCTGGGTTTGCCAAAATCTTTATATACATCTTCAACAAGATTAACTTCCAGCTGATAGAGAGTAATCTGGAATTAATATGGTGGTCCTATTGCATGTACTTTGGAGGCAGCAGGGTTGGCAGGATTGCCAATAGGGATGTTAAATTCTGTCAGGATGAGAGAGCTAGGCAGAGGAGTTATTGAGAAATTAGGAGACAGGACAATATATAGTAGCAATGTGAATACGGGCTAATAACCCTTTTTCAAACAAACATTGGAACGGATATTGAAAATGGGTTCAACCTGCACTGCACCTGTGTTCCTGGGAAAATATTCACCTTAAACACCAGACCCACATTTGACCTAGTCATCATTTTGTTTCATCACTCAACATCATCCAATGCCTTCAATCGACCAATGAGGTTCCTTGGCTATTACCAGGGTAGAGTAACCGCTCTTTTCATAATGCAGCTAACGCAGGTCAGACCTGAGAAAATACCAGGTAATAACCAGGGGCGTGTAATTCGGACATGTAACCCTGGTGGACCCATTCACATCCAAAACAAACGTCTGTTCCAAAACAAACGTGGTATCAATTGCACTAGAAAGAGGAGTTAAGGTTCATGGGGATGCAACAAGGAAAATAGATGAGAATTACTATGGTGGCCTGAGATGATGAAGGCAAAAAAATGGAGTTAAAAGGTTGAAAGGTCATTCCATATCAAATCACCTAGAAAAAAATTATTATGACACCCACCGACTCAGATTTTCATGAAACTTTGTGCACTTGATACTACCACATATCTACAAACCAATGTACAATTTTTCTTCTCTAGCCCTCATAGTTTTTGAGATATAGGGGGACAAAGTTTAAAAAATTGCTCGGAAATGCCACTCCTGATGCTTCGTTTTTATGTGAGGTGTATATGGAAAAACATTCCTATCTCAGTGCCTAATCCACATATCACTTTGAAATTTTGGTCAATCAGAATATGGAGATATGGACATTCCAGAAAAAAATGTTTTATCAACCTTGCCTGACTCTTGAGAGTCATTATACATTCCTTTACTTCATACTTAATTATTTATTTTGGTGCCAAAAAAAGGTGGGTTCAATACTCATTATCAACCTAAGGTAGATGAGTTATGTCCCTTTTTTTTTTAAATTGAACCTTAAAGTATACTTTAAAAGACTATGAAAGAAAATAATGGGATTTTGATTCCCTGCATGAGTATTTTAATGTTTAATTAAAAAGCTCTCTATTAAACTGAAAATTACCATCAGGTATAATATTACCTGCCAGGGGAGTATTTTAATTTGTATACTTCTATATATATGTGCAGATTTCTTATTACACATAGGGGGGTATTCAATTAGCCCACGATTACACGTTTTCATGCGAAAAACTGCCATTTTACTGCAAAAAAACCCCTATTCAATTAGCCGCAATAATTTATCGGGAAAATTTTTTTTCCACAAATTCCACTTCATCTACTGTGATGGAAAATAACTATATTAAGGTATAAATGTCGGGATTTGGTTCAGAACCCCTGGGACCCCAAAAACCCCCTTCCCCCCTGATGACTAATTAGGCACCTTGAAGTTTTTAATTATTTTTAATTGACCAATAATAACATGTCTTTTTTGGGGTTACAAAGTGCACAGTGATGGAATTTTGGGTTCAAGGTGTGGGGCAGGTATATGAGTCAAACAAGTGTTTTTAGTCTTGCAGGTGGGAGTAGTCAGTCTTTGTGCACTTTTTTTTTAAAGCCCCCTAAAATGACCTAAATATATATTTATACCAATTGTTATGCACCCCAAATTTATGCTGAAAAAAATTGCTTTTATAATTTTTTTAAATGCATATAACAACCATTTGACTCAATTTAAATTCCCCAAATCTATTTAATATGCCCTCTAATACACTTCTATACTGTTATCCTATGTTAGTTTAGCATTTTTTGGGGTGCAGGCTGATTTCCTCATTTTCATCTACACATTTCACAGGAAGAATTTTCGCACAAAACCTGTTTTTGCAAACTTGGAATTGAATAGGTTTGAAAACGGGAGCGAACATAGCCACTAAAAGCCGTTTTAAATACATCAGCTTATTAATCTTACTTTTTTAAACAGAGATGCCTGATGTCTAATTGAAGTTGAGAATGTACTGCCATTGTACATAATCAACTTCCTTTTAAGGGAAGTAATACATCCTTCCAGTACAGGTTTAGTCTCCCATATCCATTATTCTATAAACCGAAATATTCCTAAACTGGAATATTTCGGAGCAACTGTGGCATCACGACGTGACCTGATGTCATGACGTCACTAGTAATAGTGGCCAATGACTAGCGGCATGGTCCACACCCAGGCCACTACCCGCCGGACCCCCAGCGGCAGCCGCCGAACCCTTCTGCATCACCCGCCAGACCCCTCGTGACACCCGCCGGATCCTTTCACCTTACCCGCAGGACCTTTCCACCTCACTCACCGGAGCCCTCACGACACCCGCTGGACCCCTTGCGACACCTGTAGCACCCGCCAGACCACCACAGCACCCGCGCAATGCCTTCCAGACCCACCCGCAGCAAACGCCGGGCCTCCCTTGACACCCGCCAAACCCCCCCCCCCGGTATTCCGAAGACCAAAATAATCTAAAATCCAAAATGCTCCTGGTCCCGAGCATTTCGGATATGGGAGACTCAACCTGATAGGAAGGCTGACAGAGGAAATCATATTGCATATACTGTAGGAACATAACAGATGTCTTCTTTCTACTGTAGAGGCCAACTGAAATGATCGCGCATAGCCATGGTTGTGCATGAAGTTAACTTCAACATCACATTTCTCCTCATCTTTTAAAAGTACTTATCCAAAAAAAACAATGATTATCGTAAACACATCATGCTACGGCCGTATTCAATTTGAGGCGAAAAGTCCAGATCCGCGATACTTTTTCGCCGATAACGTCATTTTCGCCTGTTTTGCTTTTACCCCGTATTCAATTTGAAAGACTTTCCGCCTAGGCGGAAAGTCAGTGCAATGTACTAGGCGAAAAAGTTTCGCCTATAAATAGCAGGCAGAAAAAAGTGCAGAATTTGGGTTTTGGGGTGCAACATTGCGGGAACCCACCTGCAGCCTTCAGACAGTCCCCCAAAGGTAAACTGTGTAAAAAATAAATAAAAAAAAACACTTAAGGACACCCCAAAAAAGTACTTTGAAAAAGGGGCGGAAAAAAAAAGTTGGGGTACAAAGTTAAAAACTAGCAAACTTGAGGGGGGTCTCCAAGTAAGCCCCAAGTGTTGATTGCAGGTGCTTGCGGCAGGTGGATTTTTTCAACATCACTTTAGCAACTTTTAAATATGCTAACCCCTAAGTTATTTTCAGGAAAAAATACTCCTAAATACTATTCTGCTCCACGTAT